>CM076579.1:1203070375-1203558171 GCA_034641835.2 Pinus albicaulis | reverse complement strand
CACATGCCAAATGTAGTTCAAATATCCAATAAAAACAAAACATTATATCATGCAATCACATTCCAAATGTAGTTCAACCATCCAAAACTTGAGTTTTAAAAACAAAACATTATATATCACAACATTACTTCACGTTCCAAATGTAGTTCAACTATCCAATAAATAAAAAAACATTAAATATCACATTCACATGTACCAAATGTATTTCACATAAAATATGTCCAAAATTTGTATCTCACAAGTATCAAGTATCAAGTTATATATGACTGCATCTAGATCACACTATATATAAAAAAGTAAATTTAAGACTATTTATCTATTGAAAATATAATGTTTCACTTGCATGTGCATCATCCATCAAATATAGACGGACGTAGTGTCTCTCCCAGCAAATTCATGATCCTCGAATTGTCCTGCAAAGCGGAAACATGGGGAACCTGTACACAATTTGTACAAACATTAAAATTTAATGTTTTAAAATTGAATCAGAATATATAGAACTTCATGTAAAAAAACAAAATGTAAAAAAAAATTATGCAATACCTCATGAGGTTCCCTCTCCATTTGTCGTTCGTCGACTAAAACTTCGTCCACTAGAACATCTTCAATAGTAAACTGTACAATAAACATGTACAAGTCTATATATATATATATATATATATATATATATATATATATATATATATATTAAAAAAAATTAAATGAAAATGCATATATAAACTTATTTTCAATAATATTAAAAAAAATGTTAGACAACTTGCTCAAATGGTTGAAATGGTGTGGGTGTTCCTATCTCCATCACTAGAGTCTGTGGAGAAAAGAAATCCTCTATAGGAACCTAAAATTAAAAAAAAATTAAAAGTATAAAATAACTCAAGATCTAGATCTCAATTTCTAATAAAAATTTTGAACTTAAATTTATAGCTTATAAATCAAAAACATATATTTAAGTGAAAAAATGAATACTTGTGCTGGTGGATTTGGTACATCTTCTAAGAGAGGCTCCAAAAGAAAATCTCCAAAAACCTAAAATTCAGAAAAATTAAAATAACTCAAGATCTCTAGATCTCAATTTTATAATAAAACTTTTAAACTTCAATTTATAACTTAAAAGCATATATATTTAAGTGAAAATTTGAATACTTGTGCTCATGGATTTGACACGTCTCGTAAGAGTGGCTCAGAAAGAAAATCTTCAAAAACCTAAAATTCAAAAAATTTAAAATAACTCAAGATCTAGATATATCTCATTTTTTAATGGAACTTTTTGAGGTGTAATATATAACTTAAAAATATATTTAAAAGTGAAAGGTTGTTCATGCTTTTGATGGTGGATTTGGCACATCTCCCAAGGAAGAAGAAGGTACCGGCATCCCAAAAACATTGAACGGAATCAGAATCTACTAAAAAATTTTATTATATATACATGTACATGTGTGCACAATTATTTATTTTAAAAATATCTCATCATGTTTCGATATATATAATAATAGATAAAAAATAATTGTACATCATCATGTGTTCACTTAAAAAACACTAACATTTGCCAACATATCTTGATGGTGAGAACCATCTTGATTGTATGATTGATGGTGGGACCCATTTTGATTGTTTGAACCGGAGGCTCCGACCATGATATTAACATTTGCTTCACTCATCAAGCATGACAACTACAAATGGTGTTAACATATAATGATACATTTTTTTAGATAAATGTATACAAATAGATGTATGTATATATATGTATTTATTACAAATTGTGCATGTGTTAAAATAATCACCCTAACCATTAACACATACCATTCCCATGCCCTCTTGCTCATGAACAATTAAGTCTTGCCAAACATTGTGACAATTCTTTGCATATGTTTTGAGATATTCAACACTCATGTTGTCAATCTCTTCATCTATATAATACACAAAATTAGCTCATGCATTCTCACGTGTTCTTTGTCGATTCAGACAAACATTGACTCCACCCAATCCACTGTGAACATTGTCAATGATGGCATCCCTTGCTTCTCAACTAATTTGAGAAGTAGCATCCATCTTTGACCGCAAAGTTTCAACACAAAGAGGTCGACTAACAAATGGTGGCTCAAGGCGAGGAAACTCAACATCACGCCTAGCTCCCCTACGGTCACACAATCGACCTTTCCCAGGACCAAAAAATTCAAAGGGAAGGTCATTGTAATTGGGTTTCATTTGAAAAAATAATTCTGCATAAAATAAATTTTCAAAATAAAGCATAACCTCGTCGTTCCATGGGAGTCTTCCATAGGCCACAAGGTGTCTATCATACAAATAGCAAGCTATATGAGGGTGCTTGAAATATTGCACCTTCAGCATATTTCTTTTCGGCCCTTCTTTGAAATTAAACCTAGACTTGGCCATTTCGGATGTAACTCTTTGTTTAATAGCCTCCCATGTATCGGGACCCATCACTGTTTCCTTTATTTTTCTCATCACTTCTACAAAAGTATCAAGGGTTGGCCCAAGATTTAGGTACACATCTACTAGTTCACTTAAAGAGTGTGTAATTATTTCCAAGCTTTGTTGACTCTTAGCAGGTAGAGTCAAAGCCACGAGATCTCTCTTCAATTTTGCATGAATATGTTGACACCTTTGTAAGGTGCATTGTTGCATGTTTTTTTCTTAAGGTATATCGGAAATGTCAGACGGATAAGTCGTGATTGGTGTACAACCTTCTTCTTGAATGACACGTTCTACCCTACGTATTTTTTTAGCAACATTTGTAGCAGCATTTTCAGTCTTTGCATCAATATCTAAAATTTTGTATATTAATAAAACACATGTAAACAAATTTTTACAAATTGAATGAAAATAATATTCAAATTGATGGCCACCTCGATGTGGTTGGCTAGCATATTGCCCACCCTGAGACTGTTGAAAACCAAAACGATCCTGTTGTTAACCAAAATGACCACCTGTTGGTTAAGAACCAACACGAGCATCTGTTGATTGGCCTCTGGAGGAATACATATGACCACCTTCACGCAATCTGCCAACATGTATTGATGGCCCTCCAAGGGAATGTGAACCACCACCAACCTCATGAGACGAGAGAGAAGCTTCATAAAAAAATTATGAATTTATAATCAATTCAAAAATACATTCATACATATAAATACATGTACATATTCATTGATTAAATTGCGTGAACCATACCACGATTGCGTGAACTAGGGGCATGCTCCATTGATGGAGTAGACACCCTTGTCCTCCTAGCTCCTAAAAAATAAAAATGAAACTTATTAACAACTAATTTAACTCACAAAATTGATAAAACAATCAATTCCATATGTACACACATGTATGTATATGTATGGAGATTTAAGATTATATTTAAATACCATGAACATCCCTTGATCTCTGATCCCCCTCTCTCGTAGAGATATGGGATTTTGTTCATCTTCGTCATTCATCCTCCATGATATATATAGATCTACAGTGGATATTTACAATTATTTTTTTAAATTACTATTTAAAATAAATTCAAAATAAATTTCAAAAAATTAATGTAATTTGGTGTACACAAAATATGTAAAACTCAACTTTCAAAGCATTAACTGATGTGTGAAACTCAGTTTAAGAAAAAAAATTATAAAAATGTTAAGTTCACAAAATTGTGCTTTACATGGTGGGAGCACCCTTGGTATATAATTAAAAACATGGTGGGAGCACAGTTGGTATAAAATTGAAAAAAAACACATTGTCATTAAAAAAGAAGTGTGAAACTCCATTTAAACAAAAAATTATTGAAGTCCTCACATTTTAATTTTATAAAAATGTGAAGTTCACCAAGTTGCGCTTTACATGGTGTGGTGGGAGCACACTTGGTATATAATTGAAAAAAACACATGGTCATTAAAAAAAACGCATTTATAAGTACAAAACACACACATATCCAAGATATGTTACAATTTCTATCAATAAATTTTGAAGGAGAGTGTCTCAACACTAATTCATCTTTGAGAGATGAATCTTGAATTTTTGAAGAAGAGCGTCTCAAAACTAATTCATATTTGAGAGATGAATCTTGCATTGGCATTGCCCCGTATAATTCTAATTCATCTTTGATAGATGAATCCTGAATTGGCATTGCCCCACGCAATAGATCGACGGACATCTTATTAATATTTGTACAGCGTTTTATACTAAAAATTTGAAATTGGCTAACAATATTGTTTTCTTTTCCATGCATTTGTTTTAGCCTCTCCTTCTTAACTTGGTACACATCTTTCATCTAGTTGTACACAAGTTCGGAATTGGTGAAAACTACAATTCCATTTGATCCATACTCCCTAGTTGTTCCCAAGCCTTCTATCAATGCAATGTAATATGCCTCGTTGTTTTTTTTTCTTCCCGATATATTCATTTTCCTTTGGACGACCTTGCTAGTCGGAATATTGGAAAGAACATATGTAAGCATTGCTTTCCCTGGATTGGGATAACAAGAAACATCCATGCATAATGTCCATTTTTCAACCATATTTAGTGGGTTTTTTGTCCCTAAAAAAAAAAAAAAAAAAAAAAAAAAAATATATATATATATATATTAAATTAACATTTATTTCAAATGCATGGGAGAAATGACACATGTACATGAGATAAATGACATGTGCATGGTTTATATTAAAGTTTAACTTAAATTTTATGGTAGAATTCACATCTAGAAATGACGTGTTAACGATTGCATTGCCTAGAGTTTAAGGGATATTTATGACACATATACATGGTTCATTGATGGTTTGCATGAAAGTTTGCCTTAAAATTTATGGCAAAAATCACATCTAGAAATGGCATGCCTTAAGAAAGGATGAGATCCAAAGGCTACCTGGCCCTTTACAGACTCCTTTAGAACTTGTAGAAGTTAAGACTCAAGAAACAAACTAAAATCCTATGGAAGTTCAACCACTTTAGGTTCAGTTTTTAGGCCTTCAAGTTTGCCTTGAATTAATGGGGGAAAACCTTGAGTTTGGGGGATCCTATCCTATGGGAGTTTAGCCACTTTAGGTTCAGTTTTTAAGCCTTAAATTTTTCCTTGAATTAATGGGAGAAAGCCTTTAGTTTGTAGGAGAAATGAAATTTACATGGTTTGCAAAAAAAATTATGCACTTACTAAAAAAACTACTGGTGGTGGTTGATAAAGTTATGATAAAAGTCACACCTTTATGAGTCTGTGGGAGAAATGAAATAGAAATGACACATGCCTTAAATTTTGCCTAAAATTTTATGGGAGAAGAGAGAAATGACACATGTACAAGGTTTAACTTAAAGTGGTAGTGGTTTATGGACATTAAAATGAAGAACTTATATTTATGTTCCAGAGATTGACTGTAGGGGAATTTACTAGATATGTCACCTTTGAGAAAATATGAGATCCAGAGGCTACCTGGCCCTTTACAGACTCTGCCTTTAGAACTTGTACAATTTAACACTCAACACACAGACTAAAATCCTATGGAAGTTTAAAATCCTATGAGAGTTCAGCCACTTTAGGTTCAATTTTTAGGCCTTAAATTTTTCCTTGAATTAATGAGAGAAAGCCTTTAGTTTGTGGGAGAAATGGCATTTACATGGTTTGTAAATTTATTTTATGCACTTACTAAAACAGCTAGTAGTAGTGGTTGATGAATTTATGTCAAAAGTCACACCTTTATGAGTTTGTGGGAGAAATGATAAATTGCCCTATAGTTTATGGGAGAAATGAAATATAAATGACACATGCCTTAAATTTTTCCTAAAAGTTTATGGGAGAAGGGAGAAATGACACATATACAAGTTTTTCCTTAAAGTGGTATAGTGGTTTATGGATATTAAAATAAAGAACTTGTATTCTTTTTCCAGAGATTGACTGTAGGGGCATTTACTGGATATGTCACCTTTGAGAAAAGATGAGATCCAAAGGCTACATGGCCCTTTACAGACGCTGACTTTAGAACTTGAAGAAGTTAACACTCAACAGACAAACTAAAATCCTATGGAACTTCAAAATCCTATGAGAGTTCAGCCACTTTAGGTTCAATTTTTATGCCTTAAAGTTTGCCTTGAATTAATGGGAGAAAGCCTTTAGTTTGTGAGAGAAATGACATTTACGTGGTTTGAAAAACTATTTTGTGCACTTACTAAAACAACTAGTGGTAGTGGTTGATGAAGTTATGTCAAAAGTCACACCTTTATGAGTTTGCAAGAGAAATGACAAATTGCCTTATATTTTATGGGAGAAATGAAATAGAAATGATACATGCCTTAAATTTTGCCTAAACTTTTATGGGAGAAGGGAGAAATGACAAATTACCTTATATTTTATGGGAGAAATGAAATATAAATGACACATGCCTTAAAATTTTCCTAAAAGTTTATGGGAGAAGGGAGAAATGACACAGTACAAGGTTTGCCTTAAAGTGGTAGTGGTTTATGGATATTAAAATGAAGAACTTCTATTTATGTTCCAAAGATTGACTATAGGGGCATTTACTGGATATGTCACCATTGAGAAAATATGAGATCCAAAGGCTACCTGGCCTCTAGAGACTCTGCCTTTAGAACTTGTACAAGTTAACACTCAACACACAGACTAAAATCCTATGGAAGTTCAAAATCCTATGGGAGTTCAGCCACTTTAGGTTCAATTTTTAGGCCTTAAAGTTTGCCTTGAATTAATGAGAGAAAGCCTTTAGTTTGTGGGAGAAATGACATTTACATGGTTTGATAAAATATTTTATGCACTTACTAAAATAACTAGTGGTAGTGGTTGATGAAGTTATGTCAAAAGTCACACCTTTATGAGTTTGTGGGAGAAATGACAAATTTACTTATAGTTTATGGGAGAAATGAAATAGAAATGACACATGCCTTAAAGTTTTCCTAAAATTTTATGGGAGAAGGGAGAAGTGAAAAATCTCCTTATATTTTATGGGAGAAATGAAATAGAAATGACACATGCCTTAAATTTTTCCTAAAAGTCTATGGGAGAAGGGAGAAATGACACATGTACAAGGTTTACCTTAAAGTGGTAGTGTTTTATGGATATTAAAATGAAAGACTTCTATTTCTGTTCCAGAGATTGATTGTAGGGGCATTTACTCGATATGCCACCTTTGAGAAAAGATGAGATCCATAGGCTACCTAGCCCTTTACAGACTCTTCCTTTAGAACTTGTAGAATTTAACACTCAACAGACAGACTAAAATCCTATGGAAGTTCAAAATCCTATGAGAGTTCAGCCACTTTAGGTTCAATTTTTAGGCCTTAAAGTTTGCCTTGAATTAATGGGAGAAATCCTTTATTTTGTGGGAGAAATTGCATGTGCGTGGTTTTCCTTAAATTTTGCCTTAAACTTTATGGGAGAAATCACATCTAGAAATGACATGCCTTAAAGTTTTCCCAAGTGCCTAGAGTTTAAGATAGAAATGACATAGAAAGAGAAATCACATCTAGAAATGGCATGCCTCAAAGTTTTCCTAGGTGCCTAGAGTTTAAGATAGAAATGATGAGTTTGTGGGGGAAATGAAATGTACATGGTTTTCCTTAAAGTTTAGTTTAAATTGAATTTTATGGGAGAAATCACATCTAGAAACCTTTACTTTGACATCTATGAATAGGCTAAGAACATTAAAAAATAATTTTCAACTTGCATTAGTTATGTCCTTAATAAGAAGTATGATTTAGCACCTAACAGGTTGTTTAATAATTTATAATAATGTCATTTTTGTCTTGTACTATCATTCATCCTTGATATGTACAAGAATTTTACAACTTGAACATCAACCTACACTATCATAATATCACTGTACATAATCTAGATTATTAATATCCATTACATCATAAAACACTCCACTTTTAACATTTTACAAGATTACAAGCATCATGGAAGGTGTAAATTTAGGTACATTAATGAAATGTATTGGGATGATTTAAATATTACAATAATTCTGAGTTGCTGAATTATCTGTGTGAATTTATTTGCGGTGTTTAATTTTGTTCATTCTGTTGATGAATTCTGTGTGAATTTTTGTTCATTCTGTTGTTGAATTCTGTGTGAATTTCTTAATTATGTTCATTCTGTTGCAATTAACTCAAATAAAATGTGTTCTGGAAATACATTTCACAAAATACCTGAATTAATTTAAGTATCATAATTTAGATGTACATAGAAAGATTTCTAATGTAATTATAAAAAATTAAATATGTACAGTACATGTGTGGAGGGAAAACACAGAGTATAAGAGACTAAGGATATTTTTACAAGAGGGTTTTTCATGAATTATAAAAGAATAGATTTGTGTAAGAAAATATAAATCTAATTATACTTTGAACTGAGTTAATAAAGTCAAAGTAGTGATTCTAGAAAGCTTGGAATTTTAGGATGTAAATATGTATAAGAATGAAGGGAAAATGGAATGAAATAAACAAAATTATATACCTTTGTTATCAAATCTGGAGTTGGATATAAATTATCGATTTTTGCAACAGAAACTTGAAAGGAAAGAACTTCTAGATCTTTGTTATAGTTTCCAAGAGTGACATGAAGGATCAAAACAAGGGAAACAGAAAATCAACTAGAAAAACAAAGAAATTAAGAATAACAAAATCGAAAATACATAAAAGTTAAATTGAAATCGAATTTCATTGGTAAAGTAAGTCTTCTCTGGTATTATTATTATAATTCAAAATTTCATATAGAATATCATAATTTCCATTAACAATCAATACAAGGGTACTGGATTGAGAAATAGCAAGTTTTTTTCCAGAAATCAAATTTCATTAATAATGAGGTAAAGTACCTCTTCATTTTGTTGCAATTAACTCAAATAAAATGTGTTCTGGAAATACATTGCACAAAATACCTGAATTAATTTAAGTATCATAATTGAGATGTACATAGAAATATTTCTAATATAATTATAAAATATTAAATATGTACAGTACATGTGTGGAGGGAAAACATAGAGTATAAGAGACTAAGGATATTTGTACAAGAGGGTTTTTCCTGAATTATAAAATAATAGATTTGTGTAAGAAAATATAAATCTAATTATACTTTGAACTGAGTTAATAAAGTCAAAGTAGTGATTCTAAAAAGCCTAGAATTTTAGGATGTAAATATATATAAGAATCAAAGGCAAATGGAATGGAATAAATGAAATTATATACCTGTGTTATCAAATCTGGAGTTGGATATAAATTACCGATTTCTGCAACAGAAGCTTGAAAAGAAAGAAATTCTATATCTTTGTTATAGTTTCCAAGAGTGGCATGAATGATCGAAACAAGGGAAACATAAAATCAACGAAAAAAATAAAAAAATCGGAAATACATAAGAGTGATTGAAATCTAATTTCATTAAGGCAGGTAAGTATCTATCTATCTCTAGGTGGGTAAATCTAAAAGTTAAGGCACTAACATGAAAGCATATCCTAGCAATGTTGGCTGCCTAAATAAATCAATTGTATCTGTAAGCTCGTCCCCTTGAAAGCTCAATAGTGGTATGATATAAATAACGATAATCATGGATAGGTGATATCATATTGGAATATTGAGCTTAGTTTAGTTGTTGTATCTGCTTAGATTACACATTGGTATATAGGTAATCAATTACAACCATTACTCTAGTGATATAAGCTCTATGTAATCAATTAGCTCATATTGAATAGATATGGATAATACGTATATCATCGTAAGTATATCATGATTAAGTTGTACTGTATATACTCTTATACTAGGTACTTTTTTTACCATGGTTAAGATATGGCCATTACAAATAGAGTAATGAATAGCATTAGTGATAAAAAGATATATGAGATCGAACTAGCATAATGAATGGTAATCACACCTTGTATGCCTTGTAAGTTGATTCCATATTAGCTTTTCTCTACGATATCAGTATGAATAAGGTGAATGATTTCCCTATAACATGAGTAGTTACTACAAGCTCGGAACATGAAACTACTGGCTTATGCATAATATAAGTACTGCAATAATCGTGTTTACACATGAATATAAAGTGTTACTATATACATCACTACTAGTAATTATGTAGAGACTTGTATGCTTATATGTGAACAGTGTAAGTACCATATGTATTCAGACTAGTAAGTTTTCCGTGAGAAGGTGATATAAAGCTCTTTGTAAGTAGAAGCTATACCACCAACATCAATATTATTATGGAAACATAGTAGATAAGTTTATATGAACCAACGTAGATGAGTACTATAGCTTGTAAGGGTAATGAAAGAGCAAATAAACATTGAAGCTGCTTATACCTGTAATTAGCTTATACCATATTACCTCTTGCTTAACTAGTTCCAAGTTGTTATACTGGTACAATGTGATTAGCACTTGTAGTATATAGTTGTACAAGATATGAGTGAGTATAAGTATTAGAAAGTCCTGTTGTGTTGAAGGTATCCAATTGAGTGAGTTCCTTTGGTTTAGATGTTATGCTCTTATGTACGTGATGTTCTGGTTGGTGATGTGACTGTGTAGTATATGTGATGTGTTGGTTCCTGCTGTGTATCTAATGGAGAATGGTTGGGTAGTGAATTGAGAATGCTAGTAAGTGGTTAAAGTCGAGTACAAAGGGTTTAAGTGTTGTCCAAATGATGGATAGTACTTGGCCAAATTCGTAACTTAATTTGCATACTAAGTTAGAGGTTTATTTCAATTACCATACCATCTCCAAAATTACATGAGAAATAGTGGTAGCAGTAGGAATTTGTCCTGACAATGGGGGAGCACTAGCAGCAAGTGGGATAGACGGTTGATTCTTCAACTAGAAGTTCATGTTTTTGGTTAAGAATGTGATACAGCAAGTGATCTTGTCTCTCCAGTGATTAACCCATTGGTAGCGTAGTAGAGATAGCAACATATCCCTTATAATATTGACAGAGTGAATTTTGCAATACCTACACGTCCTGATGATTTACCAGAATCACATATATCTATCTATACCGATTGGTCCAGGTCTATCAAGGTTGTAAATTGAACCAGGTGGGTTGGTAGCATGCACGTAAGCAAAGGGAAGAAGGTAGGCTTCAAAAGTAAGTAATACTTAAGTGCTTGCATAGGCTCCATCAAAGAATCCTCTCACATATACATTCATATTAAGAACCATTTTGTCCAATTTTTTCTTATAGTTGAAATATGATTAGGAACCTATTCATTAAAAGAATTCATAAAGTTGACAACAATCATAAAGGGATTAGTTTGAGAGTTTTTAAAAATAAACTTATTCCGATGATTCCATATTCCCCATAAAACATAAGCCAACAAGGGATTCTAGAAAAATGTATTCTTTTTAGTCGAGTTCTACAAACAAACTTCTAAAGACAAACAAAACCAACATAATTATAGTTGAAAGGAATTAATAACAAACTTCCAAATTTCTGGTTGATTCTTTATTCATCTATGATAGCATACCTGTAAATTCAATTACAGAGGATCAGGATAGCATACCTGTAAATTCAATTACAAAGGATCGGGATAGCATACCTGGAAATTCGCAAACGACAAGAGGATGAAGTCGCAACGAGAAGATGAGCATGAGCCGGGAGATCGCAGAAGACAAATGGAGGATGCAGACCAAATTCCCTGTGACCAAAAAAAAAAAAAATTACAAAAAAAACAGAGCAACACCTCACCTCGTCATCGCGACACAACAAAGCAACACCTCACCTCACCTCGTCGCCCCTACAAACACATAGACATGAGACAGACAAATGCGAGACAGTAGAAAAACACCTTGTCACCCCTGCAAACACACAGATGCGAGACAACGGACAGACACGAGACAACAACGGTAATATGCCCGAAACCCGTTAAGGTTTGCGGGCTGATATATTTATAAGAACAAGTTCGGCTGAACTATTTTAAAAGTTTGGCTAAACTATTTTAAAAGTTCGGCCGGACTATTAGTTCGGCCGAACTTTTTTTGTCGGTTTTCCCATCTCCGGCCAAAAATCTGTTTGCCCATGTCATCAATACACCATCAATGTAAAGGGAAAAATTAGTTCGGCCGAAATAATTTTGAAAGTTCGGCCGAACTGTTGGGAAAATGACTTTTTCACCCCCGATTCTCACAAAAGTGTAACCGACCTTCGTGGGTTTACCCATATATTTCTAGAAAGAAATCATTTATAAATATCACTTTTATTATATTTACTTTTCATATATCAATATAAAAATTAAATAATTTATTGTTATGTTACATTTTCAGGAAGATTATGAAAATATTAAAGAATGAATGAGTTGATATCATAAATATTCCAGTAGGAATGTCCAAAAAGGTGTACAAAGAGATGGTCAAAGAAATGGACATAATTGCATCGCACGAGCAACTATCTCAAAAAAAAATATGCTTCAAATGTAGTATGTAATTATTTATTTTTTTATTAGGTACAATAAATAAAAAATTTAGCATTAAATATTAATTTTCAAGTATTTTCTTGCAGAAAAGTAAAGAAAATGGGACCCATTCAGCACATAAAATAGGAAGACAAAGAAGAAAAGGGTTGATATCTAAGTTTGTGAGTAATTGTTACTTCCTTATAAAAACTTAACTAGATTTAATTTTTGTATATTTTAAGTTGTTTTACGAAAATCATCATTGAATGTCTTCAAATAGGTGCCTACATACAAAGAAGAACCATCAGACGAATCGATTGACATTGGGTTAATTATGGGTTGTGAGTATATATTGGCATATCAGAAATTAATTATGGAATTTTTAATAATCTATCGATCTTGTTTTACTTAGATCTATCTATAATTAATAGAACAAAAAAATATTTTATATTAAATATATGATTTTTTATGAGGTATAAAAATTGCAGGAAACAAAGTATGGAACTGCGCCAACAAATGAAATCTTGAAAGATCGCATGAAATTTGTTTTTGAAATAATGTGTATAGTTCATGAGTCAATTGTTGCTATGGTCATCATTCATTTTCGATTTACATTGATGTATATAATTTAATATTGCAATTTTCATTATTCTCACCAATGTATATACACTCATTACAGTTTATTTTTATGTTTGTAGATGAAAGGTGAATAATAAGAAAACAATCAACACCGTGAACAAAACATTCCTAAAAATAACCCAAGTCATGGAAGTAGCTCAAGCAGTGAAAGCAGTTCAAGCGAAGAATGATGATCATTATGTTTGAATATCAAATAAATGCGTTGTATTTTTTGAAATATTTGTCTGTGAAATCAGACATTTTGTTTAATGTAATGGACATAGTGTCCCAATTGAAAGACAAAGGGATATCAATAAATTCCCCATTTTGTATGACAAAGAGTATCTTATTCATATATATATATATATATATATATATATATATATATATATATATAATAATAAAATATGTTTTAATTTATTCTGTTGCATTCTCCATTATCGCTCTGAAATGTAACACTACTAATTAAATATATGGATGATTAAATATTACAATGAAGAGATGTGAAATCTGATAATATGATATAACAAATTAATCCAAACATCACATTCAAATGCACTAATAAAAATTTAATTGATATGAATATTGTTATAAGATATGTGTCATCTTTTGATGAATAATGAATTTTTAAAAAATCACAATAATTATGATATGATATAACAAATTAATCCAAACATCACATTCAAATGCACTAATAAAAATTTAATTGATATGAATACTGGTATAAGATATGTGTCGATTTTTGATGAATAATGAATTTAAAAAATCACAATAATTGCATTGTCATAGGTCAATGTTTCTAAAAAATACAAAATGAACATCGGTGCGTGTCGGTTACTGTGCACCAGTGCATTTGTATTCTAATATGTACCAGTGCGTTTCTACGACTTATGGGCACAACACAAATACCAATACCAATTATAACTCTCGGTGTGTTTGTGCGATATTGTGCACCGGTGCGTTTATGTGAGACTGCTCACCGATGCGTTTATACGACCTATGGGCACTGCACAAATACCAATACCAATTAGAAAAATTGGTGTGTTTGTGTGATACTACGTGCTGATGCGTTTGTATAATACTACACACCGGTGTGTTGATACGACCTATGGGCACCGCACAAATCCCAATACCAATTAGAACGGTCCGGTGCGTCATATCACATACAGTGTGTCTGGTGTGTTTTTAGACCTTAACAACTTGGTGCATGCACCTTCAACCGCCCCAGGGAAACTGTTTGGCTGACACGCACCAGGGCGTTGCTAAACGCCCCAAGGTGTCAAATGTTTGTTTTACGTCCCGGTGCTTGGTAGGTTGCAGTACCGATGCATTGACACCTGATTAGTGAACCGATGAGAAAAACATCCTTAATAACCTCCGACCGCCCAGTTTTTTTTTGTTGTTTTGAAATTCCATTAGAAGCTCCACCAAAACCTCTGTTACCAAAAATGAATGTTGTAGAAAATGTTTTTTTGACAATTTTGGCCAATTTTATAACACTAAAAACCTCTGTTATAACCTCCGCTAGATAATTTTTTCTTGGTAGTGTACCTTTCCTTGTTACAAAGTAGCACCATGCTCACATACGCCAAACCAATGGAATGAAATGAAGTTGCGAATCAAAGTTGGGGTTTTGGAATAACCCTAGACAAATTCCACCATCTGATTTTGAAACCTCAATCGAAGCCATTGGTGGTGCGATCACACCCATGCTTGACAAGGTCACAAGGAATGGGTATTGTATTGTTCTTGTTGAACGCCAAATGTAGCCTAAGGCTAGGTATCGTATGATATATATCCCAGATACAATAAAAAAAGTGGCATAATATTGATTAACAATTGAACGGTTGATTTTTCCTCGAGGATTTGAAACTCAAAGTACAAGAGTGGACTGATGATTTTCGCCATTTGAGTTGACATATGGCGGTCAAGTGTTTTTCTCGTTGGAATTTTTGAAATTCTCATCACTGACCACCTGCACTAACGTAAGACGGGGCACCCCGACAGGTCATCGTATGATGTGTTGGAGTAATAAGTGTGCTAGAATGGAGAGGAACCCACGTTAACCAACCTTCTCGTGTCTAAAATGTTGTTTTGACATTGAAATTGGTTATGTAATTGGTGTTGTTGCTCAAGTCTTATCTGCCATATAAGGATCAGTTAAACCTGCACTATACATGTCGAGAAATAAATGCAAGTGCACAATCTAACGGGGCATTGCAAATGCGCGATCGACAGCGAAAACATCATTGCATAATAACTTGACTCAAGGCCACTCAACCAATCAAAAGCTAAAAAAAAATAGAATTATAATAATGAAAAAAATTAATTAACTATTTTTATAAACAATTAATTAACTATTTTTAATGTGCAATCAAGTTTTAGTCATCTAACAAGTAATTAAATGTCAACACATATATCCAATGTGTTATATCCTGCCAACGACAATGATAATAAGATTATGAAACACTTCTATTCCCTTGTCTCATTCCAAAGTGACAAGAACCCACAAACATGGACTTAATATAACAAGTGTGAATTGTTGAACATAAAATTCTAAAGAGATTTTCCAAGTCAATATTTCACTTATAAAACTCGATATAATGATGTTGGAATTTATAAGTATTTTTCATTTTTGGCATTCCATTCATATTTTATTTATACTTTTCAAATTAAATAAATAACTACTTTATAATTACGTATTTTATATTAAAAATATAAATATTTGATATAATGAAATACAATATATATAAATGAAAAGGTGCAAAAATGGTATACTATGTATATTAAGAGTCTTGATAAACATGATTAGCTAAATACATGAAATAAGGAATAACAAGATAATTATTAAACTATAAATTATATATATTACTAATAATAAAAATATTAAAATATAAATTTTTGTGTATGATATATATTAAAAATAAATTTTAAACTAATACATTATAAATAATAATATAAAACAATATTATAACTATAAAATATAAAAATTTATTATATAATATATATTACAAATAAATTTTAAACTAATACATTATAAATAATAATACAAAACAATTTTAAATAATAATATAAAACGATTTGGTTATGTCTAAATAATAATATAGAACAATATTATAACCATACGAAAATAAATTCCAAATTATAAAAATATATAATACTAACACATTAAAACATTAAACGTTGAGGAATGGAGCTCTCTCCATGTTAAATGTATTTTGGACAATATGGAAGGAGCCAAACAAATAGATTTTTAAAAGTCAAAAGTCACTAAGTGGTTTCTCTCTCGAAGCTATTTTCAAATTATATATGAGAATCTATTTTCTTAATATTTTAGGTGGTTTTTAATGAGGAAGTTTCTTTTATTTAAAAACTATAAATTTAAAACGAGAATTTGGGTAAAATAAGAATCCAAAAATAACTTAAAACTGAAAAGCGTTGATGCTAAAATATTTTTTTTTTTTAATTTTTAATATTTTTTAAAAATGATAGCTAAAACAATCAAACCCAATTTTTTTTTGTGCAAAAAACACCCTGAAAATAAAAGATATTGATGTTGGGGTAACATTTTTTTTCAAGGTAAATTTTCAACATTTTTTACCAATTGTGTTAAGAATAAATTTATCATAACTCTGAAAAAACTTTAAAATTTCAACGATTTTTAGGGATGAAATTAAAAATAAAATATCACATCTCTTAAAAACCTTAAAATTCCAACAATTTTCAGCCATGGTGTTAAAGAGAAAATACTTATTACTATTTTCAACAATAATTTTAAAAATAAAATATCAAGACTCAAAAAAACTTTAAAATGTTGACAATTGTTCAGCAATGACATTATGGAAAAAATTTATGACTTAAAAACTTTAAAAATAAACACATGAATGAAAGAGTCGTTATATCAAGAGTAATTTATTTTTTAAATACCAAAAGTATGACAACTTTAAAATCTTAACCTAAGACAACTTGACACATTGCAACAAAAATTTAAAAATCAACCATCAAATTGACACGCATTGTAAGCGAACTCAACTCATTGTAATGAAAAGTTAAAGATCAACTATGAAATTGACACATTGTGAGGGTGAAGTTGATCCTTTATAACTAAAATTTTAAAATTAACAATCAAATTAATACATAATGAGATCAGTTTGCTAGTCAAAGATCAACACAAACCTCATACGAAATAAAAAAATAAAACAAAATAATAAATAAACATAAATAAATTAAAACAAAAATTAAAACAAACACAAAAAATTCAAAATAATAACAAGTAAATAAAAATATAAATTAAAACATAAAAAAAAGTATTTAGAAAAATAAAAATAAAACAAAAACACAAAAAAATTATAAGAATAATAAAAGTATATATTAAAACATAAAACAAGCCAAACAAAACATTAAGAAAATTAAAAATAAAAACAAAAACACAAAAAATTAAAAAAATAATAATAAGTAAATAAAAGTATATATTAGAACGTAAGAAAATTTTAAAAATGACCAAAACAAACAAAAACAAATATGAAAACATATTTAAAAATGAAAAAATTAATCAAACATAAACAAATAAAAATAAAAATTGTAAAAAGGATAAAAAATAAATTATAAAAAATAAAAAATTAAATAAAACTAAAAAAATCTTTTCCAAACCAGCATTATATATATATATATATATATATATATATATATATATATATATATATATATGATAATTTTTATAAAAAAATCCAACCAAAAAATTATTAAAATTAAATTAAAAACTAATAAAAAATAAATTAAAAAAATAAACATTAATAATAATAATAAAATAAAAGTGGGAAAAAAAAACATTTTGAAAACATTATAAAAATATAGATAATTAATAAAAATAAAATAAAAAACAACATTATTAAAAAATAAAATAAAATAAAAAATTATAAACATCATAGCAAAACAAAAAATAAAAAAATAAAAATTTTAAAGATCAAAATAAATGTGTTTGGATCTGATTCCGAGAATTAGCTGTGAAGGATAGTCGATTCTCAGAATCAACTGCCAATTAAAAACATTAACATAAAAATAAAAATAAACATAATTAATAAAAATTTAAAAATATATATAAATAAAAAAATTATAAACGTCAAAATAAATAAATAAAATGTAAAAAATTGTTTGCCAGTTGATTTTGCGAATTGGTTGGCAAGCCTCGTCGCATGATGGTCGCTCAGTTGGGTGAGGTGGCATGCCACTCCGCCCATCCCAGTGGCCAGACTGATGTCGAGCTTTGCAACAGTCTGTGTCGCCACCCCACCCAACCCAGGTCAGCCTGTCGCAAGGCTTGGCAGCCAAGCCATTTTTATTTTTTATTTTTTAATTTTTTTTTTTTGAAATTTTTTAATAATGTTTTTATTTTTTTTTATAGTTATCTTTAAATTTTATTAATTATGTATTTTTTTACATTTTTATTTTTATTTTAATTTTTTATATATGTTTGTATAACTTTTGTGTTTTAAATTTTATTTTAATGCTTTTTTTTATTTTGTTGGGTTGTTTTTAAAATTTTTGTAAAATTTTTCTTAATTTTTATTTAATTTTTTATAGTTATTTTAAATTTTTTTTATGCTTCTTTATCATTCATTATATATATATATATATATATATATATATATATATATATTATTTATTTATTATTTTTGCAAAAACAAAATAATTATAAAAAAATGTTGTAAAGAAAAAAAAATACATGTTAGGAAAACCTTTAGAAAAAAAATATTTTAGGATGAAAAATAAGAACAATAAGACATTTTCAAAATTTGTTAAATAATCAACATTAAAAAAATTTGTGCATACCTAAAACATAAGAAAATTTAAAGTCTCAAAAATATATCTTAAAAAAAAAAAAAAGATGGTTTTCAAAATTCACATGAAAATCGCCAACATAAAAAATAAAAATTAAAATTAAAAAAAATTAAAAAAAAATATCCACACTTCATACATCTGAAAATTTAAAGTGTTAAAAATAAGCCCTCTAAAAAAGGGGGATGATGATGCATCAACACTTCAAAATTAGCATGAAAATCACTAACATTTAAAAAATGTGTTCATACTTGATACATAAGAAAATTTAAAGTGTCAAAAGTATGTTTAAAAAAGCGGGTATTCTGAATCAACACTTTTCAAAATCAAATAATTTTTTGCTACCTCAAAAAAATGTGTACTCGTTTTCGTTCCCGTTTCAAAGTTTACATTGTTTACCATGGTTTTTTCTTGAAAATTCTCGGTGTTTAACTTGATGGTGGAGCATTTTCCTTGGGCCCTTCTCCTATCCTCGCCTAAAATAGATTTGGGAGAGGAATTGCCATTATTTTTCTAGTTCGTACAGTACCTCACTGGATGATATCCTTGGATTTCTTGGCCTACATTTTCTCCACCCTCGGCCTTGATTCCATTTTATGTGTTTCTTCCTTTGCTCCAATGACTCGAAAGAGAACTCGCTATAGGAAAGATGGCAGAGGAAGTTGGAATTTGGGGGCATCCCAAGCAGTTTTTAAAGCTGAAGCCTCAACTCGAAGCTACCAGTTTCATGCACCAATATATGTTCAGGACAAAATTAGGGTAACATTAGCAAATGCTAGGTAGGAGAGGCAAAGCAACTCAGACTTGAAAGTGATGGATGGTTTGGCTACATGGATCCCAAACATGGATAACACCAGAGGGTGTTAAAATCATTAGCTCTACATGTTGGCATATGAAGCTCTTAATGGGAAAAATCTTGGTGGATAGGGACAAATCTAGGGACAACACTATGCAATAGTTGGATGAGCTTAAGGAGCTTCTTCTTGACATCAAATGAAGGTTGTAGCCCTTGGAGTTGGGCTCATCTAGAAAATGGGCTAGCCATCATATTGACTTGGATACTTCTTTGTCTACCTGATTTTTAGGTTCTATCAGTAAATTATGTTATGTTGATTGGTTTTTAATTTTTCCTAGTCTCTTTTGTCTCTGCATTTTTGGTTAGTTTCTCATGGTTTTGTGCTTGCAAGGATTTTTTTGTCATAGTAATGTCAAACTCAAATCAAGACTCAACATTCTCAAGTGATTTCCCACTTGTGAGACAACACTCATAGATTTTTGGCTTTAGTTATTTTAAACTGATATACAATCAATTATTTTATCTTTAATTTAATTTCCCAAATAACAAACTAAAAACAAAGAAATTTTAAGATTCTGTACTTTATTTTAATTTAAAAATAAAATTTTAACCCAAAACAATTAAAATGTGAAATTCAAAGTAAAATATAACCCATTAAATATGATATTTATCATTTTATCACTCAAATCTTAATCTACTAAAACTTATTTGATTAAATGAAATTATACTTATCTATTGAATTAAAATTATAATATATTTATTATTAAAATGTGAAACTGAGTGTAAAATATAAACCCAATAAATATGATATTTATCATTTTATTACTCAAATCTTAATCTAGTAAAACTTATTTGATTAAATGAAATAAGTATTGAATTAAAATTATAATATATTTATTTTAAAATAATTTATAATTAAATTAAATTATTCCAGTATTTAGAAGGGAGCAAGTGACGATAAACTAAATTATATAGAAGTGTCTAGAAAGGAACAAGTGGCGTATTCCTAATTGTACGGAAGTTTGTATAAGGAAACACGTGACCATATTTTAAGGAGTATTCTATATATGGTGAGCAAGTAATTGGACAATATTCTCCGAATGTAAGGATGAATTAAATTTTTATTTTTATTTTTATAAGTGCGAGATATAGTTATCTATTATTTTAAAAATATGTATATAATTTATTATTTTTGGGGAAATTAGACCAATAATAATATAGAAGCTTTTTTATATATAACTTGTAATAAGAAAATACTAATTTATTTTTTTATGAATAGTTTAGAAGTTAATGTGTTTTTTATATATAACTTGCAATAAGAAAATAGTAATTTATTTTGTTATGAATAGTTTAGAAGTTATGTCAATTTTAAAATGTATAAAATTAATTCGCAACTTTAATATCAAAAATATTGTAGTGTTAAGTATGATAATTTAAATGATGCAATTAAGAGTGGCACTTAGTGGAGGAGAAGATTTTTCAAAATTCAAAATTTGAGTGAAAAAAATTATGTAATATGATTGGGCCTTTGATGAGTTGATATTGGCACCCTTACATTAATATCTTTGAGCTAAGACTATACTTCCTCTAGTTGTAGAAGGATTTCTTCTTTGGCTTTATCTATGTCAAGAAGAAGTCTACTAAGTAGGGTTATAATGTGCCAGTAGAGGTCAACAATTTTCCAATATTTGGTGTCTCTGGCTCATGAGCTGCTTGTGTGAGGAATCTAATCTTCCAAGTTAGATACCACATCCATATCATGAATTACACCATTTTCTCCTTTGATTTCTTTTTCCACTAAGTTAATTTCCTCTCAAATGTTTTGAGCTACATGCGCACAATATATTCAATTCAACTCCCTAGCCTATGCGCTCACAGTATTGTCCACAAATCTAGCGCAAGCTCCTTGAGCTCCTCTCAATCCTCATCTATCTCTATGGACAAAGCAAGAAGCATGCCCTTGTGGCGTTTTAACTGTGCATAGATCAAGAATTGACCTCTAGGAAGAGTCATTAGATGGATAGAAGAGTAGGTTTCGGTCTAGAAGATAGCTAAGGGGAATAGATGAAGCATAATCGACTAAAGGTATAGGTGGATTGATGGAAAGAAGATGTCGACTAGCATGTAGATGGGATGGATGTTCAAAGGTGAAGAGGAAGCATAATGGAAAATAATGAGAAGCTCGACAAAATAGAGAATTGAATAACCAAATTAAAAGAACACTTAAGACACCCAACCTTCTCCATTGCATGAGAACTAAAGGTGGTGCCATATTTCTTTAATGTGAGCTAATTCACACACATCATGGATTCTACTATAATGACAGACCTAAAATGTGTTGATTTTGCTAGGAAATAAGAATGACAACTTGTTATTTCCATAAAACCCATCTCGATAACCATATCAACTATATGATCCTAAATATTACATGTCCGCCTCATTGTAAGTGAGAATGACACATCTCCCTCACCATATAGAATTGATAAAAAAAACCTTGTACTATCCTTTTAAGAATTCACCTCCCTATCATCCCCATTTAAGAGGATTTATTTATTTTAATTTGTATAAATATAATTAATTATTTATATTTATATGAATAAAAAAATTAACCAAAAAAATTATATATAAATAATTAATTTTACATTAATAAAAAATCAAAATAATCATCAATTACAAAATTACTTTATATTATATTATTTTTAATATATCACTACTTAAACCATTAAAAAAATACTTTCTATTATACTATTTTTAATATATCACTACTTAAACAATTAAAAAACTAATTTATATTATATTATTATTTTTATATGTCACTAGTGACCAAAGCACGATAATGATATGAAAAATAATAATATTAGTATAATCATAAAATATCATCATAACCTCCCGGATGCGGGTGTGCAGACCTGAGATTATTGTGACGGGACAAGGGCGCGGCGAGGTGGATCGACACCTGCCCACCCAGGACAAGAATGATCTTCCGCCTTTGTTTGCCAGATATTCGCATTTAAGCCTCGCAACGTTCAAAGGCACGGTTCATTGGAGGTCTGGCACTCATACAATGTATTCCGGTTTTGATTCTGCCATCGCATGCTTTGGCATGCTGGAGTCTGAGTTCACCTTCACTGATGCAATTATGATGGGGGCTCATCGGTATGCGATGGAAGAGGTTAAGGGGCAAGGTGGCGTCGGGTTCTCTGTTTTTTTCATTCGCACAGCTCCCGTTTTGCCGAGGTCTCGAACCTCAATTCTGTCTTCATTCTATATGTTGCCGGTTCGACTGCTCTGGTTGTCTCTCGCTTTCTGGATGGGGAGGCTCTCTTCGAGCTCTGCTCAAATCCTGGGGCGAAGACAACACTGTTGAATCTTGTGCACTTTGTTCGAACCTCTGGCCTCTGCTCGTGCTGGTTTAATTCTGACGTCGTTGCTGCCTAGCCCCCGCCTGCTCCCTCCATGCCTCGGCTTCGCCACAGGATGAGGAGCCACAAAGGTGGCTCTAGGGGTCGTCCGCCTAGCACTTCTTCCAGCCTTTTGTCCGGTGCGCCTGCTCGCTCCAGTGGTCTACTAGCTGGCCATTACCCACGAACTCGCAGTGGGAGAGGGCGCTTTAGAGACTCTTCCGCTCCCCGCCCACAAGGATCTCTGCCTCCGCCCACCACGGGCACTGCGCGCTTCACATTTGATAGCACACTGAATCGCCCCAGGATTTCAGTTCTCTTTACTGTCATCTTCCAGGAGGAGGCTTAGCCGGGGGAGTCCAATGCTCATCCAACAGGCCTCGTTCCAGACTCTACACAGATGGGAATCGGTTGTGCGTCGTTGCAACCTCCGGATGACCCTGATCGCAACGTTCCTGAGGTGGTGATGGCGCCCGCTGATCAGGGCCCTCTGCCTCCGAAGATGCTTTGGCGCGGGATATGCTTGCTGCGGGTTGGTGTCGCATCGTTGAAGTCCCTCCTGATGAATAGTATGTTTACTGTGGTGTCTTCCTCTCACCTTGCAGCCCATTCTATGGGGTTTATTTATGTTCAGCCAATTATGTGGACTTTTGGCTTGTTTCTGTTCATTTTTGTTTCCATGCACACTTTGCTATCTCAGGATGTTTTCAAAGTGAGCCCCTGCGTGGGTTTTTGACTTCTTTTCCAGACTGGTTTCCCTGTTCAAGGGAAGTCTCTATATGTGTTTTGCATGTTAATTCTGCCTTCTCCAAGGCAATAGTTTTTGGCCTCAAGTTGTATTTTTACACCCATGTTAATAGATCAATCTTATTTAGAAAAAAAAAAAATATCATCATAACCAAAACATTAAATACATGTCTTATAAAAACACTGAATTTTATATAACACAAATACTTTCATACTATAAAACATTTTCAAACATACTCTCATTGACTTATCGCTCGATACCTTTTTACATTGACATATCCCCCAATATGATTTAATAAAACCAATGTAGGTTTATAATCTAATCCAATGAATTCTATGTTAAATAAATAATAGTAGCCATTAAAATATTAAATGGACCTTATTTTAATAAAATCAATGCAGGTTTATACTCTAATATTTGATATGGATGAAAGGGCCACATTCAGATATGGTATAAAATAGCCCCCAACTATGAAAGTGACTTTATTAATCAAACAAATGGGGTTATATTCTAATAAGAAATAATAAATAATATTGGTAAAGTGACTCTCAGCGACACCCCAAACGGAGGGCATGCCTATCATGAACCAGCTACCGGGCATCCAACGCCAAGGTCGGAAAAAGGAAAAGTGGAAGGATTTTTTAATTTTTATGGGTTTTTTTTTTAGAGTTTTGTTTTATTTTTTAAACATCTGCATGTGACTTTGTAAATGAAAAGGAAATAATAAATTTATTCCTACTTTCAACGTCAGTTTTCTACTTATAGTAAGTGTAAAATAAAGAGGGGGAATACATAAATATATTTTCACATATCCCGAAGATACAAAATAGTAAAACATCATTTTCTTATTTGTGAAAGTAAAGTTTTAATTAAGATTGATTAAAATAGAGAGGGTAAAATTAGAAAATTTGTATAATTCATATTAAGTATATATTTCCTATGTTCATAGGAATTTTTAATAATTTTGGTTGAATTTTAGATAAATTTGATTAATAAAAATTACTCAAAAACGATTAAAAATGTAAAATGGTGAGATTATTTGAAATGTTTTAATTATAAAGAATAGTTTTTTCAATTAGGCTTTAAATAGATGGCACTCTATGATGTGAAGGTTACCACTTCGAATCATGAGGGAAAAAATCCAGCCATGTTAAGGGCTAGTGTGGCCCAGTTCGAACTCTGAGGGAAAAAATCCAACCATATTAAGGGTTAGTGTGACCCAGACTGATGCAATTCTCAAATGATTTTAATGGCTTAGATGCCCAAAGATTAAACATGCAACCATGTGAGGACTCTCACAACTTAACAAAATATATATATATATATATATATATATATATATATATATATATATATATATATATATATATATTCTTCTTTTTAACTATATATAATATATACATAATTGACATTGAAATATTTAAAGGTGGTAAAACATTTTATAGTCTACATTAAACATTTTATTTATGAAGCACATTTTGAAGGGTGCATTTTTTTTTATTAATATATTTTAAATATATCATAATATTACATAATGAAATATTTTATTTATAGTCTACATTAAATCGTTCATTATTAATAATATTTTAAATGCCATAAATTAATTAACTTGGAATTGCTAATAAGGTTTTTATTGTACTCAAGCGTTGAGGGGTCACTACGCATCATGTTTTTCCTGATTGCGACATTAATTCACTTCAGATTAGACATATGTTTAATTGTTGCATAATTGACCATAGTTAAATTTTAATAATTTCTTATTTTTATTATTTTTAATTTTTTCTTGCATTTGGTTGGTCGAGACTGGAATGCCTATGTTATTGTATACGATGTGATCGACTTTAATAAGAATTTAATGCGTAAATGTACATTATTTCCTTTGGCATTTTAATAAATTTATGATAAACACCATATTGCACCATGTGATCCCGTCATGTCACCTTTAACAAAAGTTTTGATAAATTCAAATTCTCAGTCCATAAATTTTTACATATATTTTATTTAACATACATATAAATCTTTGTGCGCTTGATGATGTAGGAATAGAGGTACCCTATGATACCAATAAATCATGGTGCACTTAATGTCATCAAAGTCAAAGTACAAATAAATCCCGGTGCACTCCCCATGAAAATCAATGTAACATGTGTTACAAATAAATCGTCGTCTATGTAAATTAAACCTTTTTATGCTCATTTCAAATTTTATGTAATCTTATATCTACGCCTCAGTTTCTTTTCATATGGATGTAAAAGTAGAAAATTGTTCCCTAGATTTCTTTTGAACCTATCCCTCTCTTTCTAAATTTGCATAAATATCTTGAAGCCGTCCGATATGATAATGTAAGATAATAATGGTTTTTATTAAATTAAAAATATATATATATATATATATATATATATATATATATATATATATATATATATATATATATATATATATATATATATATATATATATATATATATATATATATATATATATATATATATATATTATTACGTTCATAAGGTCTTTTATTAAATATCAAAAATTAAAAAATAAATAGCCAAATCTATTTTTATTTTTTATTAAAGAAAAAATGACATTAAAATAAAATAATAAATAGCTAGTTATTAAAAAAAACTACATTTTGTAAAGAAAAAATAATACAAATCAAATAATAATTAATATTGATTAGAAATTATGATTCTATGTTTACATAGTTACAGGGGAATTTGTGCAAACACATAGCTAGTATAGGGGTTTTGAAAATCACAATATCGAATTTCAAGAACAAATTGTAATGATATCAAATGCACTTGAGTTAAATGGTCGTTGAGAGGTTGTTTCACTCTTGAGTTAAATGAATTCGCTGCAGTAAATACAGTGCATTAAAGAGTTAATTAGTAGAGAGTATCGTGACTCTGATGAACAACAAAGGGTATTATCAAGGGGCAAAGCATACAACCCAGTATCTCGAGTGAGACCTCCAAAGTACCAAAAACATTATAAAAAATAACATATCAACATAAAATCTTTAAATGCGTAACACAAATCCCCATGCAATAAATAATAACATGAAATAACAAAGCTACAAGGTAGCTACTACCTTCTGCTTAATTTAAATATAGTAATGTTGCAATGTGATCTTGAAAATGTCTATGGGTAGCTATTACATGCTTCTTAATGTATATAGAGACGCTGCAATTTGAGTTTGAGCATGTTTATGAATACCAAAATCCATATAGTAGAGACAATCAACCATGCTCAAATATGTGACAATGTGTAAAGTTGTATATGTGACAATCAACCATGCTCACAATCTTATATATATATACATGCTCAAACTCAAAATTGCAGCATCTCTATAATTACATTAAGCGGCATGTAATAGCTACCCATAGACATTTTTAAGATCACATTGCAACATTACTATATTTAAATTAAGCGGAAGGTAGTAGCTACCCTGTAGCCTTGTTTATTATTATTCTCAGGAAATAATTGAACTACACTCAAAAGATACAATTTTATTTGTTTGTTTGTTTATAGTATCTCTATTTAAATTTGATATAAAATTATATCTATCTAAATAATTTATTTATTTTACTATCTCCTTCATAATATTGGGTTGTAATATCAAATAGCGGGACCAACATAGTGAGATACAATTTTTTTTTTTAATTATAGTAAAAAAAAAAAAATTGTGTTGTATTAAGCTTTTTTATTAATTTATGGCATTGGTACATGTGATGTATTTTTAACCAAAAACTTTACAAATAAGTCAAACACCAATATGAATAATTTTACGAAATTAGTCTAAAATTCTATTGAAGTTTATTAAAAGGTCATTATAAAATCAGAGTAAATTCAAAGAAGTTCGAAAATGAAATAAAATAAAAAAATCTTGAAAGCTAAACAAAAATTATGGATTGTTTCAGTAATGAAATGTCGTCTCTAAATATCAAATTTGACAACTAGGGAGATACCAATACAAGATAAATTAGCTTTGGGAGGATGTTGAAAATAGTGTTATTAATTTACATAGAACACATTTTTTTTTAATAATACTTTTAATTTCTGTGTCCATCTTTATCTTTATAATTTTGATATATTAATTGTTCACTATTAGTCCAAATCCCATGGACTTTGATATATTAGTTTTTATTTATATCATTAAATTATATATATATATATAGATATGGGGTTTTTTTAAGGTTTTTTTCTTGGTTAATTTTTTTTTTTTTTTTTTTCTAATTTAGTCTATTTTTATTATATTATACATGGAAAAACATTACATATCTCTTTCTCCAGATTTGGCAAGCCAATTCCGGAGGGAAGTATCAGGAGTTTGAAAACAAAATACGGACTGCCCCAGATGGAGAAACTAGTCCTCATGTAGCAAAAATTAAGAGTTGCCCAGAATGGGAAACCAGCATACATAGTTTTGAAATTGAAATTGAAACATAACAAAGAAAGATTCCAAAACATGTTCAAACTAGAGAACGCTATTAGAAAACTTAAGTGAGAGAAGAGCACCCAACATTTGATATTAAGGCGGACTTTCATTCTTCTTACTAGGGTTGGGGTCTTCCTCCTCGATCCTACATACATAAAAATAAACCTCATCCTCTTTTCTCAGCGCGTGGGCAGGATTTTGAAGCCGTGGCGATACCTGAGCGTCTGGCCAGTTGGAGGCGGAAGCAAGATGACTAGTGTCCTCTTCCTTGCCTCCTGCGTCGCTACTTGAACTTCGACCGCCACTGGAATCCAAATTGTTGCTAGTGCAATGGTTGTTGTTGGAGGCACTCTGCATGGGCAGATCTTTCATCTTGCAAGGAATGAAGGCCGACTCGGACTGAAGAGTGGACTTGCGCGGACATTTCTTGGGCCTACTGCTAGAGGAAGCAGGTGGGGAAACCAGGAGCTGAAAGGATAATTGAGCAGAAAGGTTAACAGGGTCGAGCTCGCTCGGCTCCTCCCAACCCACAGAAAGGTTTAATTCCCTGCCCATGGTAGTCGACAAAGGGGGTCTGGAGGGGAGGTCGCGGCCTCCATCCCTTCTACACCGCATACAATGACGCCTAGGCATGACAAGCGAGGGAGCAGAGGTGTAGGACAGGGAGGGGACGCTTGACAGAGCAGGAGAGGAGCTGCCACCACCTAAAATCACCGAGGGACGGCTGCAACAAGACTGAGCTGTGCCAAGATCCGAGGACTGGAAAGGAAAGTAGGAGGAGAGCACAAATAATTGAAAGGAGAGCCAAATGGAGGCCTGAGAAGTGCGGTGAACAGACTTAATAGCCATGGTAGCAGAACTGAGAACAGTTAATGCTCTGCAGTAGGAAGACGACTCTAAGAAGCTAGCGAGGAATGAAATTAAGGTTGGCATGCTCGTGCATTTAACGTCAGGTGGGCAGCCATGTGCAGGCGCGTGGGGTGGACAGTTGCCCCGCTACACGGTGCCCAAGTGGCCCATACTTTCATAGCAAGGCACCTGCATCCGAGGTTTTCTTGGTTAATTTTAATCAATATTTGGTAGAGAGTTTTAAAATCTTGAGTTTGAATTGTTTAATCTATAGAATTCGAGTGTTAGAAAAATATATTTAACTTTTATATTTAATTGGAATATTAAACTTTTAATATATATATATATATATATTCCATGGGATAATTGGAATATTACACTTTTAATATATATATAATTTAATGATATAAATAAAAATTAATATATCAAAGTCCATGGGGATTTGGACTCGAAGTGAACAATTAATATATCAAAATTGTAAAGATAAGGATGAACACATAAATTAAAAATATGTAAAGGTAAAGGCGAACACATAGAAATTAAAAACATATTTTAAACCGACAACAAAATCTAGCCTTCAAATGAAAAAGACTATTTTGTCTATAAGTTAAACAAAAAACATATGTAAATTAAAATATATATTTTATCTTTTAAATTTGGTCGTCATTTATTATTTATATATATCTTATTTTTTTATTTATACCATACACATTTAAATGATATAAACTTATATATTCATACATATTTAAATTATATAAACTTGTATATTTATAAATATTTTTATAGTATTTCAATAAAATATAAAAGTTAAATATATTAAAAATATACTTTAATCTTTAAATTTTGTTTTAATATTAAAAATGTGTTCTCATGCATTCATTCATATAGTTTTATAATATTTAATAAAATAACAATATATATATAAAAGAAATATATATTAAAATCGCCCGAGATCGCACCAGGTTATCCTTTATTATTTTTTAATATGATAATAATAAAAAATAAATATATATGTTATATATATAAAAGAAACCTATATTAAAAATTATTTTAATCTTCAAATTATATATATATATATATATAATCTAAAAACACATTTATTTTTTGTTGTTTGTTTTATAGGCTATGTGAGTCTTAAGATGATTGTAAAGCCTCATCTATGGTTTGAGAAGTTGTGACCCTGGGGCATTTGAGCCATCAAAATAACTCGGGGATCACACCCAGTCTGGGCCACACCAGCCTTAGTTTAACTATATTTTTTCCCACAAAGTTTCAAACCAGTAACCTTTACACCATGGAGTTCCTTAACAAAACACTCTATCACACTATTCTAAGTCATGGGCATAAAAACACATTTATATATTTACATTATATATAAATAAGAGCTACAAATATTCTTAGCATTACTTTTTTTTTTGGTAAGTTAGGCTATTCTATTAATTTGAAAAACGAAGTGTTACATATGCTACAGGCGGGGTTGGCAAGCTAAACTTAGCCAATCCCAGCCTTAGTTACTCGGTTTCGGGGTTGGCAAGCTACACTTAGCCAATCCCAACCTTAGTTACTCAGTTTTGGGGTTGCCTCAGAGAAGGAATCTAGCCCGAACAAAACTTAAGATAGAAAATTACAATATGCGAAGTGGTGCTAATGTATTTAAGAAGCACAAAATATGCAGAAGCAAAAAAACACTAATGGTGGCATGCTTGATAAAAAACAATATGGAAGAGTTGTGTTGTAGTGCAGGCCTCAATCTTCATCTTCATCATCGTTGTTGGGGTCCTCCTCCTCTATGGGGCAATAGAGGGGCAAGCAGTAGCCCACGCAGCCGCTACCTTCGAATCTGCCACAGAACGCCTAGGTTTGTGGATCGGTGTGCAAAGGATGGGGAACTCTAGATCAACTCCGTCAGGGACCCGCGTCCAGTTTCCATTGGAATCCATCACCTAGACATATGAATCATCGTATTCCTTCTCCTGAACTAGTAGCGAGTCAGTCTCCCAGAGCTGGGGGTGTGTCTGGTGTGCAATGGTGGACTTTTACAGGCCGCGGCTACCTCTCTGCACAGCTTGCATAGGAGTTGCTTCCTCCTGCTCAGGGTCGGGGCTATGTCGTGCAAAAATGCTAGAGGAGGAGCCTTCCATTGACTCCAATCGATTGTCCTCGCCACGATGATAATGGCTAGGGAGAGCCCCTCTTTGTCCACCTCAGATGGTTCTCAAGTGTAATCTGGGGGCCATTGCATAATGAGGCGGGGGGGGGGGGAGATTTCAAGGGAGGGATACGCAGCAGGGGGAAAAACAGCGCTAGGGCTCAGGGGATCAGAGGGGCTGGGGAAGAGGTGCGTAGATTGGGATGTCACAGCCCAGAGGAGACTGCGCAGCGCAGTGTTGAGAATAGGGTTGTGTGGCCTTTTGAAATCAGGGAAGTGCTCGAGCAGAGTTAAAAATATGAAAGGCAGAGGGAAAATCATGTGGGTTGTTCAAGGTTGAGAGCTCATCCTTTTAAAGGGGCTTGGACACATGCGAGGAGGATGGAAATGAGTACGCCTCGCACATAGTTAGGTGCCATGATCGATCACCTGAGCAGGCTCGAGGGAAGGGGGATGGCTGATATACGGGTCAACCATGATAATCATATATGGTGATGGATGTGGAAGGGTGCCCTAGACAGGGTGATGCAGTTCCCGGCGTCTTGTCATCATACCTTATTTTGTTAGTCTCATGTGGATGGAAACAGTTTGAGGATCCAAAGAAGGTGAGGCTTTGCACATAAGATATACGTCCTTCAGGGTGTGTGAGATATGATTGTCATTCGTGTCATTTATTTCACCCGCATCTGGGGGGAGAAGATCCTTCTGAATGAGAGTGTGACATTCTTGTCTGAGTGATTCCTCCTCAACCTGAGTTAGGTTGGATTGATACATCTCACAACTGATTTCTACCCCTTTGTTCATAAGGAGATCCGCAATGGAGTTTTCCTTCTTGTGCACGTGGCCAAACGTAATGGCTCTATGGTTGAGTATCAGCTATTCCGGAACCTTGAGCTTATGGGAAAGCCTCCAGATTTTGGATACCTTTGAGGAAGGCGATCCTTGGAGGATTCTTGTGGCTGCCATAGTTATTATTTGCGATTCTCCCTCCATTTCTAGTGGGAAGTAATGAAACTCAATTGCAATTTGAATACCCTATATGAGCCCCTCCAACTCCATAGAATTTTTGTTGTCCCAACCTATGTTACCATAGTAAATCCATAGAGGATCGCCTTGGGAGTTCCTGATAATGCCTTTGAATCCTGCATTTCTAGAATTTTCTTTGGACGCACCATCAAATTTGCATTTGAAGAAGCCATTTGGGGGGGGGGGGGGTACCATTTTTCAGGGGCAGGAGTTCTACCTGCACTTCTAGGATTGATATCCAGGGGGGTGTTTAGATTCATTTGCCAATTGTTCCATATGTGGCATTGTAATATTCCAAAATTAATTGGAATATTAAATTTTTGTTTTTGTCACTTAGACAGGTGAATAAGTGGGTAGGGAGACCCATAAATCTCTTTATGAATAATAAAACCACTTCTCATGTGAAAGTGGATCATCATTTCAGCTTAATAAAGCACCCTAAGTTGTGAACAGGGGCTAGAGCATGTGGACTAGATCAACAAAGTTGTTATGGAAGAGTAGACATTTATGGAGTGACAACGCAGTTTTGGAGAGAGATCTCATGCATGGAGATAGTGGATTTAATGAGTGGGGCCAATGGTGAGGAAGCTCACCACTTATATAAGGAAGAGGATGGCAGCCATAAAAGATTATGTTTTTAGATTATTGTTTTGATATGGTCTGTTAAGACTTGATTTCTTTCTTCAGTTGTTTAGCTAAGATTGCAGTGTTGTTTAGAATAGGGTTTTCCCGAGTGGGAATCCCAACTCTATCCTTTGGGAACTTCTAGTGTCCACTCTGGAAGAGTTTGCACTTCATTTCCACATTCTGACATTAGGCCAAAGCTTCCTTCTTAATGTACAGTGCAGTTCCTGTTGAGGCTGTGTTGTGTTGCAGGGCAGAAGTTGTGGAGGGTTTGTAGAGCCATTTTTTGGGCATTATATCATTATTTGGCACTAGGCCTAGCTACCACCATCACCTAAAGTGCATTTTTAGTCCATATCTGTGTTATTTTGGAGATCTGTTGCAGGGGTGATTTATGTGCATGATTTGGGTAGTTGGTTCTTCAGTGGAGGGATCGGCCTTTCACCTGGAGGACTTATTGGAGGAGAGACACATATTGTACATCATCTTCAGCCTCATCTTCCAGCTATTTTTCTGCAGTGAGTCTTCAGCCCTAGGGCTTGGGTTCACCATTTGTATTTTTGGGTGTATTGCCAGAAACCCTTAGGGTTGGCTAGGCAAAGTGATATAGAGCCTTGTTCTTTATGTATAGCATCTCTATAGGCATATATCATATATTTTATATTATTGTATCATCTTCTATTGTAGCTATGTCCTTTGTGACTGTGTTGTATCAATGTCTACGTCATTTTGATATAGTAGTAACACCTCTTTCTTGAGGGTTTTATCTATTGGAGGCTTGTGGAATTGTATTGTATTATTTGTGCCTCATTCGATTTTATTATTTGCTACTGTTATAACTAATTCAAAGGCTCCATATTGGTCCTCATGTTATGATGTAATTTTTTACACTGCTATTTCCAATTTTATGTTACATATTGTTGCTTCATCCATTTGGGAATATTACAGGCACTCTCCTGCAGAGGTGGGGAGGTCCTCCTGACTCCAAGCGTCTAAGGACAATGTTTCAGAGAGGTTGTTGTGAATCCGGTCCTAGAGCTTCTCTAATGTGGATGCTTTCTCTTTTAAGATGTGGTTGTTCCTTTCCTTCCAGATGTTCCAAATGAGGATGCCTAGAATGATCTTCCAGAGTTTATTCAAGAAAGTGCTGGTGTAAGGATTTTCCATCCAGCTGTTGATGGTGTTGATGATATTGCCCCTTACTCGGTTGGAACGACGACATAAGACTGCAATTCTATCCCACAAGAAATTAGCAGTGGGACATTTATCCAACAGGTGGTCGATGGTTTCCAGGTTTTCCTGACATAAAGGGCACCTGGAGGGTCCTACAAATCCCCTCTTCAAAATATTATCCCATGTGAGGATGCGTCGTTTACTGAGCAGCCACAGGAAGGTGGCTACTTTAGGCCAAAGGTTGGCCATCCATATCTTTTTCCAGATGAGATCTGTTGGGTCGGGGTTCTGCTAATGAAGTATATTGTAATATTCCTTGGTCGAGTAGTTTCCACTAGGCATATGCCCCGAGCGAAGGATGTCAGGTCCTGTATTTACTCTGATTTTGATTTTGGTGCTGAGATCCTCCTAGATGTTTGTGTGACCCTCATTGTTCCAGTCGTCTTTCCATATGTTTGTGTGTATCCATTGCCTATATCCTTGGGAGGTGTCATCCGTCCAGAAGTCCTGTACAGTCTGTCTTTGCCTTCCTTGGAGATCCTCACTCCATATAGGCTTGGGGAAGATGGAGGAAAGGCTTGGTATATGCTGCCAGGATTCCTCCCAGAATCTTGCTTGGGTACCACTTCGCAACTCCCAGAAGCTGTGATTTTGTATCATCCTTTTTTGGCGACTTGCTACTTTCCATATTTGGGATCCCCCAGATTCTAAGTTGTACCAGATGAAGTCCTCCTTAGGCAAGGAGTGTGCATAATTGGCCGCCCATAGGTTGGCCCATGGAGTGTTGGGTTTGGAGACAGATTTCCACCAGATGCTAGCTCCCATTGTGTTATTATTGTGCTCAGGATCGCACAATCCTAATCCCCCCTGACTTTTAGGGGTATAAACATCCTTCTAGTTGACTAAGGCCCATTTGTTTTTTTCTTTGGTGTTGCCCCATAGGAAATATCTTTGCATGTTGTGCATGGACTTGAGGACCCATTTGGGGGCTACCAGGACTGAGAAGAGGTAAATGGGGAGAGATTGCAAGAGAGATTTAATGAGGACCAGGCAACTAGCAAGATTGAGGGAGCGATGGGTCCAATTGGATAACCGGGTTTCAATTTTGTCTAGCAGAGCACACCAGGAGGAGTGATTGATGGCAGGGTCAGTCAGTGGAGCTCCTAGGTATTTGGAAGGTAGAGAAGCAATGGAGAATCCAAGGATTCGGGCAATGTTGCGCTAAGTGAGAGGGGGATATGAAAGAAAAATATATGTGATTTTTCAGGGTTGATCTCTGTGTCAGAGGCTTCAGAGAAGGATTCGAGAATGGATTTGAGGGAGTAGACTTCTTGGACCTAGGGGTAACCCATAATCATATTATCATCCACAAATTGCTGGTGGGAGGAGGGGGGCAAGTTGTGGAAGGGTAAACGAAGTAGGGCGCCTAACTAGATGGATATTTTGAGAAGGCGACCCAATCCTTCAGCCATGATGATGAATATGAAGGGAGAAAGGGGGTCCCCTTGTCTGATGCCTATCGAGGGGTTAAAGGTAGCAAAGGGGATACCAATGACCAAATTGGAGAGAAAAGGGGAGGTGATGAGATTCATGGTCCAACGTACCTAGGTGTGATTGAAGCCAAAGGCTATGAGAACTTTTTTGATGTATTCCCAGCTGAGTTTATCAAAAGCTTTGGATAGGTCAATTTTGAGAAGCATGCCAAGCTTTTTGGAGGTTTTTAGAGAGTCAATGACTTCATGGGTTAAGACGATGCCATCAAGAATTTCCCTGCCTTCCACGTAGCATGTTTGCTCCAAGGAGATAATTATGGGAAGGAGCTGCTTCAGCCTATTAGCAATAACTTTGGAGATAACTTTGTAAATGACATTGCAAAGAGCTATGGGCCTGTACTTACTTGGCAAGGTTGTGTTGTATTCTTTTCGAACCAAAGTGATGAAGGTAGCATTTAGCGCGGGTAGAAACCAGTGGGTAGTGTGTGATTCCTCCACTACGTCCCAAACTTTGTTTTGAATGGTCTCCCAGTAAAAATGGAATAATTTGGTGGTAAATCCATCAAGACCCAGAGCTTTCCCTACCATCAGCTGGAATACTGCTTGTTCCACCTCAACCAGAGTAGTAGCTGTGAGCAACATCCTGTTGTGTTCATCCCTTATCAGCTTGGGAATGTGTTGAGTGGTTTCCCCAATGGCCTCATGCCTCTGGTGATTGGGTTCCTGTAGAATGTTTCTAAAGTGATTGTACAACTCCTCAGTGATGGACTCTTGCGTTTCTAGCCTTTCCCTAGTTTGGTTCTTGAGAACAGTAATTCTGTTATGCATCATGTGCTTAATGGTGGAATGATGAAATAATTTAGTGTTTCTTTCTCCCTCTTTCAGCCAGCAGATTCTTGATTTTTTTCTCCATAGAGCTTCTTCCTGGTTCTGTCTTTCTTCCATATGAATAGTTAGATCTTCTCCTGACTTTCTGACTTGGCTGAGTGTCCTTCTTGGATAATAGTTTGTTACAACTTCTTCATTTTTTCCTCTAGTTCTTTTTGTTCTGTGAAGATATTGCCAAAGGTTGTTTTTTTCCAGACCTTCAATTTGCCTTTCAGAAGTTTCAGTTTTGTCTGGAACTGGAGCATTCTAATGCCTTGCGGGGGTACTAAGGAGGTCCACCATTTGGAAACCATTTCCTTGAACCCTAGGTTCCGAAACCAACAGTGTTCAAAGCGAAAAGGTTTAGTAGCATTCTTACCTGGTCGTAACCAATGTAATTGTATTGGCTAGTGGTCAGAGCTTGCCGCAGGGATAATAGTAGCAGCTATTTCACCCCCTACCCGAATGAAGTTTTCTGTGATGAGGAATCTGCCTAGTCTTGAGGATATCTGATGGGCACCTCCTCTTTTGTTGTTCCATGTGAATATTCCATTGGAGGTTTGTAGATCGATGAGGTGGTTACCATGAATAAATTTCTTGAATCCATTACTGTCTGAGTCTAGTTGCATCCTTCCTCCTTTCTTTTCATGAAGGTTGGTTATCATATTGAAGTCTCCTCCCAGGAGCCTGAGTGGAAAGGCTCTATTTTTGTTGAGTTCTGCTAGGTTGTCCAGGAGCTCCAATTTTTGTTGGGTGTTTTGTGGAAAGAAGACATTTGTGAGCAGGACATGGATATCCATTCCAATCAGATGAAATTTGGCCTGGATGAAGTGTTTGTTAACATGAAATTTCTCTAAGGAGATGATTTGGGGGTTCCAGATGATTTCCAAGCCTCCAGACGCTCTGTTGGCATCAACTGCTATTGTATTGCTACCTTTCCCAAAAAATTTGAAGATTGTATCTAGAGTGGAGCTGGAACATTTGGTTTCTTGCATGTAGAATATTGTTGGGCATTCCTCAGTAATCCTTTTCTTTATTGTCCTGTGCTTCGTGGGGTTGTTGATCCCTCTTATGTTCTAGGAGATGATCTTCATGGGATAGGATTGGTGGTATAGGCGAAGAATCTTGTCAGCTTGGGTAATCTCCCTGAATCCACCATTTCTTTCCCTAATTCTATAGTTCTTTCCAGATTTTTTTTCCTGCCCCTCTTGCAAGACTCTTTCGTGAATTATTTGGTGTTAATGAGCGTGCCCCCTGGATACCCAGAGAGGGGAGTCGTTGTGCTCCGGCTAGGATTTCTTCCATATTTTGGACTTGTTGCTCCGGGATAGATTTGAAGTCTTTCTTATTGCAGGAATCCTCTAACCCTATAATATCCAGGCCTTCCATATCAATGCTTTTTGGTTCTTCCTCCATGGATTCTAGGATCGACTCTGTGATCTGTTCTTTGCCTTTTAACGCATTGTTATCCTTTGCGTAGATTGCAGTTGGAGATTTCAGGAAGGTCTCAAGGGGGACCTTGTCCTGTTGAGCCTTTGAGGATTAGGCCTTCTCCTTGGAGGTATGCCCTGCTTCTATGACTGGTTCATTTTTCGTTTTCATTTAGCTGATTTAAGAATGCGAAGCTGTTGCTAGTCGCAAGTCCTTTTTTATTCTGCTAAGGGGTAGCTCTCATGTTGTGCCTTTTTTTGCTTGCTACCTTCCTGAATCCTTCTGCTTCCTGATTGTTGGATTCCTTTTCAACCATAGCTTTCTTGTTTAGGGGACAGTCTCTGAAAATATGCCCGTGTTGGTGACACTTCCTACATCTGGAAGGAATGTGCTCATAATCTACAGTTTGTGTCCATTCAAAATCTTCATGTAACAGAATTACCTCACGTGATAACGGTTCCGCCAAGTTCATGTAGACGCAAATGTGGGCATATGCTGTGTAACGGTTGATCTTGGTCTCCTCTGCGATCTTGAAAAACTCCCCTAGGGCATTGCCAATGTCTTTAAGGGTCAGCTCATCCCAATAACCCCGGGGGAGGAAGGAGAGCCGAATCCAGACTGGAGCCAAAGCAAGATCATGTTTGTCAAGTTTGAATCACTCAGTCCAGGGTTTGAGGTATAGACCTACAGTTTTGAAGAAATAAGGGCCTCCGCCCATGATTATGTATTTGTCTTCAGTGCAAGTGAAGAGCACGCTAAAGAAGCCTTTAGCGCACAGTTGTAGGTTAATGTGGCCTTTGGGTTTCCATTTCGAAGCTATCCATCCTCTCAATTCTTTTTTCGTGGGCCAGAAGCCCATGAACTTGCCTATCAGTGTATGATCCTTCATGAATTGGATTATGCCATTGATGCGATGCGCTGGGAGTTGATCATTTTTTTCTTGGATTTCTTTGGTATGCATGTTGCTAACTTTGTATTCGCTTCTTCTGCTGCTAGTGTATTTTTCGGCTGCATTGTGGGAGTCGCCCCTGTAGTTTCTTAAGATGGGCCAGAGTTGTGCTAATTGACGGTATTAGCCCCTTCCGCCGCCCCTGTGGGAGGGTGGCTTGTAATGGGGGGAGCAGTTGTCCCCCCACTGGAGTCGGTCATCGATAAGCCTTAAGTTTTCCAAGAGAGGGATCAGAGCCTTATAGGTTGGGGGTGGAGGTTTGCTTGGGGCAGCCAGCGCCGAAACCCACATACCCCATGTCATGGAGATCGGCCTGGTGCAGAGCTGAGGCATTCCCAATTTTATTCCAACAGTCTTATCTTTTGAGATTTTTAAAGTTATTGTACAAATATTCTTAGCATTATATATAAAAGAGTTACAACATTTTTATCATTATATATATATATATATATATATATATATATATATATATATATATATATTCAAATTTTTTAGTATATCGAAATTAATACTAAATTTTATTTTCAAAATTTTAAATGTCGAACTTTAAAGTCCTCGAACTCAAACAAAAACACAAACCAAGTGACCTAACTTGTAATACAATAATCCTTCATCATGAGTTTTTGGTTGTAGTATTGTCTTCTTCTTTTATGATGGTGTTGACGATGTTGGAAATCTGTCAACCAAGGGTATCCCCAGTGTGAAGTCCCAATTAGACCTCACACCATTTGGAATAGGAGCCCCATCCAGAGTATCTGTTAGGCCCCTATATTACTAGTGTAGTCCCTTATTGTTGTTAGTGTATCCCCCTTATTGTTATTGTTGTACCCCTATAGTCCCCATAGTGTTATTATTGTGTCCCATAAAACCCCACTATTGTTATTGTTGTTCCCTTACATTATTATTGTTAGGTCGACTATGTAACACCCCCAGTTTATGTGCTTAAAATTTAAGGATAGACAGTTGAACTTTAAATCCTAAGGGGAGTGGACCCCAAAGGATAAGTATTTTGTGAATGTAATTAAATATTTAAATTGAGGAAATGAATAAAATGATTTTGTGCAGATTGACCAAAATGAGATTTTGAGATCACTTGCTAAATCCATGAGGATGGATAAGGCAACATATTCCCCACAATCTTTCAAAAATCCTTGAAAGGAATTATTTCTAATTTAGATTTTTGAGGAAGAATCTAAATTTCCCCAATGAGGAGGAAAGTAGTTGGGAAGAGGTAAAAAGCTGGAAAAGCTGAGGAAAAGCATAAAACAGCTTTAAAGAGTCCCTAAAATGGGAAGCTCTAGGAAAATGAAGACATCCTGAGATTCCGGACGCATAATTAGAAACATGCTTTGGGGAACAATAGCTTAAATAAGTCAAGCCCTAAACAAGATTAGTGGTTGGTCCGTGGTGGAGATTCTGCCTGGGGTGAGTTCGGGAGACAAAAGAACTGCATGTTTGAGGTTACTCATCAGTATGAGTGTATGTATTGAAAGAACTGTAAAGGATTTTATTTCTTAGTATGAATTGGCTACATATAACTAACTGCTCATGTATTAGAAATTTTAATGGTACATTCAACAGAATTAATCATCAGGAATTTACCTTCAAAATTCTGTGTAGTTGTAGACAAGAAATTCAGCTGTAGGATAATTCTGGCCTATCAGTATTCATTATGAGTAAGAGTAGTTAAATTGAGAAAGAATTAAACTGTAACTTTAATCTGCTTTTGAAAAGAAGGAACAGTGAGAAATGAATTTATATAGAGTGCAGAAGAAATGAATTAGTTCAGAACTAAGGACAGAGAAAATAACAATTGTTGAAGTCTGTTGTGTTCTTACATTTAACAGAATTAAATCGAAGAAGTAAATATTCTACCTTCTGTATGGTATTAAGAACAGTATCTTAGGAACATTATCCACCAAAATCTCTAAACCCAAAGTGGGTTTAAATCTGGAGATACTACTAAAATTCCCAAGAATGACTCAGGTGTACTTTTAAACCGCTTCTACAATGCAAAAATTTATGTACAGTAGAACAAAAAAATAAATATGTTGTTGCCTGTAAAATTAGGGAATATCAGTACTTAGATATACTGGAATTAAATCTTCAATTGAGACAAATCTAGTTAAAATTTGTTATGGATGAAATTAAAATGGAACATTTAATGGAGAAGTGAGAGATTTCTGTAATTTAATAGAAGAGTACTAACATATTAAAATGACCATGAAAATTCTTCTATTAAACCAGTAGTAGAACCATTTGAAAATACAACAAACACAGAATTATATTTCCATACAAGTTGTATAAGGAAGAAATCACAGAACCAAATGGTGTGGGAATTTGTTCCATAAATTCTGGTTACAAGGTTATAAATAAGAATGGATGATTAGTCTTAACATCATGGAGAACTTATATAATAAATACCTAGTTTAAAACAATGTGGGCTTAATTACGGTAGAGCCATAGCTAGCTGCCCAGAAATTTTAACTTATCATCCTTGTAGCAAGTTGTTAATTAAATGTTAACAAAACAAGAATGAAGCAGTAAGAAGTAAGCTGGTATAAAAAGACATGATAGAAATTGAATATTATTAATTTCTGAAGATAACCAATTGAAGCCTTGCAGTGGGAATTAAATATCCTAACTCTACAGTATAGAAAAATACTTTCCTATAGTTAAGATGTGCAGTACTGTAAATTTCATTAGATATAATCTCAAGAGATGGGAACATTATGTTATATAAAACAAGTTTAAAAGTAACATGATGAGTAACTGAGGGATTATAACAGGATATATCTTTGTCCTTGGTTATCATGAAAAAATGCGACATTATATGGAGAACTAGTTCTAATTAAATTAAATATATATATATATATATATATATATATATATATATATATATATATATATATCAGAACGATATTGTAAATTTTTCCCACGACAAATTCTAAGGAGTAGCATCAGAAGTATAAAATGTCTCGGCATAGATGCCGATTACAACCATCGTTAAGAATAACAAATTAGAGAACTCTGAGATGACCATCTCCCGTGGTAAACACAGTCTTACAATGCGAAACTAGAAAAAAAATTTATCCATCGTATAACAGGAAATGACAAAACTAAATGTCGGTAGCAAGTAACGATGGCATCGTTCCATAAAAAAATTTAAAGGAACCGAAATGCTGCCATCAGGCATATCTCCTTGAACCTATATGAATTATTTAAATGCCACGGATACCGACCTATGAGGATAGCAGAATTGTGGAATTAGTATATGAAAGAACCTGTGAGTATAATCCGCGTAGTTGCATTTACGATATACACAAGAATCGAATTGAACAAATGAAATACTTCACCTATAGAATACGACCTGGCACCTGAAATAGACAAGAATAGGTTATTTATAAATCAATGAAAACGTAACAGTAGTGAAAAGACAAATTGCGTATGGCATCACAAGCGAACGAATTTTCTTAAAATCCTGATACTGCGAGCCAGGGTAAAATTTAAAGCCGTTCCCAATTAAAACTACAGTCATGAATATACCAGCAAGGGTACTTAAAAAAAAAAATTGTTCACCAAAGAAGAATGAGCGAAAATCAAACCTCTCGAATAGTACCTGAACGTTAGGGGATTGAGGAACGAAAGCACTTAGGAAAAACGCTTCCAGAAATCGGTGCCATGCTACGTCAGGGAGGAAATTTCATTCACTGTGGAAAGAAATTTCATACTCTTAAAACTTCCGAGATTCCTTAAATAAACTGGAACAAATGAATACGCAATAGGAAAAATGATTCCAGTTAATGGCTATCGAAAACAAATAAAAACCACAAAAAAAACAAAGTTACCTGCGTGCTGAAGCAAGGAGTATCCATGATTGCCGGGGTTTCACTAGATTGCTGGGGTAAATGATTTCAACAGGATGAAATACGTCGTGTGGAGGATTGTAACACAGGAAACCTCTCTGAAAACTCCCTCGCCTTCATCAAATTAGCCGAGCCAAGGAATGCTCTCAAAGCTCGATCGGAGGGAGAGAAAATAATAGAGCTATGCAATCTCAGTGTTAAAGAAAAACCATAACTGGAATTACCAAAACATTAATACGCCGATACCCTACACTTGTCATCATCACAACGATTGGTATGGGGATTGATTAATTCGGCGAACCAGAAACATTTATTCTCCCGACATACTCCATCTCTAGCTGTCAACGAGAGCATATATTGTGCGGACACAATTTAATGTGCACCAGGCTCGAAGACGGGTTGGTAGGAAGGATGTATCACCCAAAATATATTAACCATGTGACTAAGTGCAAGTGCATCATAACGTTAATTAAAGTTTGTACCCCAGAATTTATGCGCCAAGATCTGGCCAAGCAAAAGTAAAAAGAACCGAAATTATGACTCTTGAAAATGATAACTTCGATGGGACTGGAATAAATTAAATACCTTATGGTATGAAATGAGTACATATGTATGTACTATGCCGTCCAAGTTTTATATTCGTTGTATATATATATTACAATCATATCATGCCATACGTTATGTATAGAGGGTTAATCATAATATAATGTTTTCTATCATGGGTAGATTAATTATTAACAGTCAAGTCATATATATAGGTATAATATATAATATGCCTAGGTGGATATAGATATAATATATAATAAGTATTAAAGGTACTAAACCCAATATCCTACTTGTTATATAAAACAAAGTATATAAATTGTAGAATCAATTCTATATCAAGATAAAATGTTATGACGCTTATGACAAGATTTGACATAGTTTGGTAATAAGTTCTAGATAATAAGATATTAATGTTATGGAAAAAAAAAATTGTTGAGCAAATTAAAGGGAGATGTTACAAATGGTATCGGAGCCCAAGTTATAAAAACTGGGTTGTTGTATTGTGCTCACTATTGCTGAGGGTTACTGGTATAAATAAGCATTATGGATATTGTCGTTGTAAATTTTACTGATATATAATTATGAGTCTGTGCAATGGTGCTAAAATGGCTGAAGGTGAAGAAATATATGTGGATCTGCGGGATGAGTTTAGTATGCCAGATCCCAATGCTCCGGTTATGGCTATCTTGCATAGGTTCCAGCAATAATTGGCTGAGTTAAAAAGCCAGAATGACAAGTTTTCATCAGCCAGTAAGGAGTAGGAAAAGCTCATTAGAGAGCTAACCTCCCGGAACAGACAAGAAGGCGAAGGTTCCGGCAAGAGAAAGATTGATGAATCTGAGGATGATGAGGCTAGTAGGTATCAGTATAAGCAGAAAAGGGAATTGCAGGGAGAATTCTGGAAGATCAAACCTCCCTCCTATGATGGAGAAAAGGAGGAAGATGCTGAAGCTTGGTTGCTGAACATGATTAAGTATTTCCAAGTCTATGAATATGAGAGAAATCTGAAGGCTAGATTAGCTGTTTACCAGCTACAAGGTAAGGCTACCTTGTGGTGGGAGGAGACAAAAATGGTACATGCCATTGATGAAAACACAGTGACTTGGGAATATTTCCAAGTTAAGTTCAAAAACCGCTATCTAAATGAACGTTACTATGATGATAAAGCCAAGGAATTTCATGAACTTAGACTGGGACAACTCACTATCGATGAGTTTGTCACTAAGTTTACGAATTTTTTGAGATATGTCCCTTATATTAGGGAATAGAAGGCAAAGGTACAAAGGTTTCTGAACTATTTTCCAGTTGTGTACAAAGAGAAAATCGAGTTTGATAATCCAAAAACCATGGACGAGGCAGTAAGAAAGGCAAGATTATGCTACCAGCAGTTTAAAGGAAAAGCTGAACAAGGAAAAGGCTGGTTAAACAAAGGTGAAGTCAAAGGGAGGAAACAAAAACCAGCATATTTGAAAATTTTTGGCAGAGATCATCAGCGAAAGAAATTTAATAAAACCAGAGAAAGTCAATCTGCTCACTCGCAGGTGGCTTCAAAACAAATGTATGGAGACAGTAAGAAAGAGGGAACAGTCAAAATGAAAGAACTCTTGAAATGTTGGGGATGCAGAGAACCCCATATGTTGAGGGACTGTACCCACAGAAATATCCATATGATTATGAGAGAGCGAGAAGCAACCACAGTAAATGACATAGCACGAAGCATACCTACTATCAGTGCAGCCTTGGAGAACCGGCAAGCAGAACATCAAGCTACCATGGTGGAAATGGAGGGTAAGATTGCTGGCCAATCTGTTACTATTTTGATTGATCCAGGTGCCTCTTTAAGCTACATTAGTCCAAAAATTGTAGAAAAATGTAATCTTAAACCTAAAAAATTTCAGCAGTCATGGTTGGTTCAACTGGCCACCGGTACCAAGAGGAAAGTAACACATAAACTTCCCCTAACAGAAATGAAATTAAATGATTTTCAAATAAAATTAAATCTGAATATTCTGCCTTTAGGTTCCTATGACTTGCTGATAGGAATGGACTGGTTGGAAAAGAAGAAAGCCCTGATGAATTGCTAGGATAAGACCCTACATTGTGTGGATGAGGAAGGGAAACATTTTATACTTAAAGGAAAATCAAAGTCCATTTCTGTCAGACAAATATCAGCACTGCAATTAAAATGAACAGCTAGAAAGGGATACCAAGTTTATGCAGTACATGTGGAGGAGATAGAACAAAAAACTGAAGAAAATCTACTAAATGAGTTACCGGTAGTAAGGGAATTTAAGGAAGTTTTTCCATATGAGATTCCTCATCTCCCCCCCAAAAGAGAAATTGACTTTACAATCGATTTGGTGCCGGGAGCAACACCTGTGTCCCGAGCCCCTTATCGAATGAGTTTTCCTGAACTTATGGAACTGAAAATGCAATTGCAAGAATTGCTAGATAAAGGTTATATCAGACCAAGTGTGTCTCCTTGGGGAGCACCCATCCTATTTGTGAAAAATAAAGATGGAACTTTTAGGATGTGCATTGATTATCGCCAACTGAACAAGTTGACCATTAAGAATAGATACCATTTACCTAGAATTGATGATCTTTTTGATCAAGTGAGAGGAGCTTCAGTATTTTCGAAGATTGACTTAAGAACTGGGTATCACCAGCTCTGAATCAAGGAAGAAAACATCAGAAAAACGGCTTTCAGAACCATGTATGGACACTACGAATTTGTAGTCCTACCTTTTGGTTTGACAAATGCCCCTGCCACATTTATGTGTTTGATGAACAGTGTGTTAGATAAGTACTTGGATAAATTTGTTCTTGTGTTCATAGATGATATTCTGGTCTACTCCAAAAATAAGGATGAACATAGAGAACATTTGAGGATACTGTTGCAAACACTGAAAGTAAACCAGCTATATGCCAAGTTCAACAAATGTGAATTTTATAAAGATAAGATTCAATACTTGGTCCATATTATTTCTGAACAAGGCCTTGCTGTTGACCCTGAAAAAATAAAGGCTATAAAACAATGGCCTGTACCCACTGATGTTTCAGCAGTAAGATCATTCATGGCGATTGCAGGCTATTATCGCAGGTTCGTGGAGATATTTTCTTCCATATCACATCCCATAACCTCTTTACAAAGGAAGGGTGTTAAGTTCGCATGGACTGAGAAATGTCAAAATAGTTTTGACCAACTAAAACTAAAACTTACTATAGCCCCTATACTGAAAATTGCAGACCCTGATAAGGAATTTGTAGTATGTATAGATGCATGTGGAGAAGGGTTGGGAGGAGTCCTCTTACAGGAAAATTCAGTTATTGCACATGAATCTAGGAAACTGAAAAGACATGAACAAAATTGCAGTGCGTATGATCTGGAGTTAGCCGCTGTTATTCATGCTCTGAAGATGTTGCGACACTATCTCCTTGGAAAAAAATTCACATTGATGATTAATCATATTAGTCTCAAATATTTTTTTTCCCAAACTGATTTGAATTCGAGAAAAGCCAGATGGCTGTCTTTTCTAAGTGAATTCGATATGGATATAAAACACATCATAGGGAAAGAGAATAAAATTACTAATGCATTGAGTAGAAATGCTTGTCAGAATATAAGCAGCATGGAAAGTAGTGCCCAGATCGAAGTAGAAGAATTGGTGAGAAAAGCAGCAAACCAAGATCCAAATTATGAAACACTTTTGGTGAAATTGCAGAAAAATGAGAAAAATGATTTCACTCAAAACCAAAAAGGGGTGATCTGTTATAAAAATAGATTATATGTTCCAAATGTGGAGACCTTGAAAAGAAAGATCCTAGATGAATATCACAAACAGCCCTATGCCGGACATCCAGGATACCAGAAAATGTTAACAGCTTTGAAAAATAATTTGTTTTGGCCCGGAATGAAGAAAGACGTAGCAGAGTATTTAACTAAATGTATGGAATGTCAGCTAGTCAAAGTTGAACATCAACATCCTACTGGTCTTTTAAACCCTTTGCCGGTTGCAGAATGGAAATGGGATAAAGTTTCCATGGATTTTATAACAGGATTACCCAAAACCAAATACCAGCATGATTCAGTAATGGTATTAGTAGACACTCTAACAAAATCTGCACATTTTATACCAGTAAAATCTACCTATGGGACTGCTCAAGTAGCGAATGTGTTCCAGAAAGAGATAGTAAGACTCCACGGAGTACCGAAGGTGATTTTTTCTGACCAAGATGTTAAATTTACAGCAGCCTTTTGGAAAGGGCTATTTAGTGGGATGGGCACTAAGCTAAATTTTAGCACTGCCTATCACCCTCAAACTGACGGACAGACCGAGAGAACTAATCAAATTTTGGAAGATATGCTGAGAATGTATGTGATGGATAGGCCATCAAAATGTGAAGATTACTTGCATTTAGCAAAATTTTCCTATAATAACAGCTATCAATCCTCCATCAAGATGAGCTCGTTTGAGGCACTATATGGAAGAAGGTGTCGTACTCCTTTGAGCTGGAGTCAGCCAAAAGATAAATTAATATTGGGACCTGATGCTTTACAGGAAATGGAAAGAATAGTTAAACAGATACAAAGAAACATCAAGACAGCAGAAGATCGCCAGAAAAACTATGCTGATAAGAAAAGGGTACACTGAGAATTTAAAGTGGGAGAGCATGTGTATTTGGGTATTAAACCCAAAAAGAGCACACTTTATGCTGGAAGTTGTGCAAAATTGGCTCCTAGATATTGTGGTCCTTTTGAAATATTAGAAAGGGTGGGACCAATGGCTTACAAGCTGGCCTTACCACCCCATGTTAGAGTTCATGATGTATTTCATGTTTCGTTGTTAAAAAGATATGTCCATGATGCTTCTCACATAATTGATTGGTATGTTGTCCAGGTGGAATGAGAACGGGAGTTTCTGCCAGAACCGCTTCAAATATTGGAGCGGGAAGAAATTGAATTCAGAAATCGAACTGTGGCAAGAGTAAAGGTGCAGTGGAAGCAGTTTACTGCTGAAGAAGCTACCTGGGAAAGGGAAGCTGAATTGATGGAAGATATCCATTTTTTTTTGAAAAAAAAAATAACTCTAGTAGTTGAATAATAACACCGAGGACGATGTTTATTTTCAGAGGGGTAATATGTAACACCCCCAGTTTATGTAATTAATTTTCAAGGATAGACGTTGAACTTTAAATCCTAAGGGGAGTGGACCCCAAAGGTTAAGTATATTGTGAATGTAATTAAATATTTAAATTGAGGAAATAAATAAAATGATTTTTTTTGCAGATTGACCAAAATGAGATTTTGAGATCACTTGCTAAATCCATGAGGATGGATAAGGCAACAAATTCCCCACAATCTTTCAAAAATCATGAAAGGAATTATTTCTAATTTAGATTTTTGAGGAAGAATCTAAATTTCCCCAATGAGGAGGAAAGTAGTTGGGAAGAGGTAAAGAGTACAAAACTGAGAAAAGCATGCTTGACTTGGGAGTCCCCCTGGAAATGGGAAGCCTAGGCAAACAGGAAGAAAAGCATCCTTCTATTCTGGACGCAGAATTAGAAACATGCTTTGGGGAACAATAGCTTAAATAAGCTGCTCCTAAACAGAGTAGTGGTTGGTCTGTGGTGGAGGTGATCTCAGCTCGGGGGTGAGTTCTGGGAGACAAAAGAACTCTAAGGTTGGGAGGTTGGTCGACTGCATGAGTGGTATGTATTTAAAATATCCTGGGGATTTTATTTCTTGTAGTATGAATTGGCTACATATAACTAACTGCTCATGTATTATAAATTTTAATGGTACATTCAACATAATTAATCATCAGGAATTTACCTTCAAAATTCTGTGTAGTTGTAGACAAGAAATTCAGCTGTAGGATAATTCTGGCCTATCAGTATTCATTATGAGTAAGAGTAGTTAAATTGAGAAAGAATTAAATTGTAACTTTAATATTCTTCTGAAAAGAAGGAACAGTGAGAAATGAATTTATATAGAGTGCATAAGAAATGAATTAATTCAGAACTAAGGACAGAGAAAAGAACAATTGTTGAAGTCTGTTTTGTTCTTACATTTAACAAAATTAAATCGAAGAAGTAAATATTCTACCTTCTGTATGGTAGTAAGAACAGTATCTTAGGAACATTATCCTCCAGAATCTCTAAACCCAAACTGGGTTTAAATCAGGAGATACTACTAAAATTACCAAGAATGACTCTGGTGTACTTTTAAACCACTTCTACAATGCAAAAATTTATGTACAATAGAACAAAAAATAAATATGTTGCTGCCTGTAAAATTAGGGAATAACAGTACTTAGATATACTGGAATAAATCTTCAATTGAGACAAATCTAGTTAAAATTTGCTAGGGATGAAATTAAAATGGAACATTTAATGGAGAAGTGAGAGATTTATGTAATTTAATAGAAGAGTACTAACATATTAAAATGACCATGAAAATTCTTCTATTAAACCAATAGTAGAACCATTTGAAAATACAACAAACACATAATTATATTTCCATACAAGTTTTATAAGGAAGAAATCACAGAACCACATGGTGTAGGAATTTGTTCCATAAATTCTGGTTACAAGGTTATAAATAAGAATGGATGATTAGTCTTAACATCATGGAGAAATTATATAATAAATACCTAGTTTAAAACAATGTGGGCTTCATTACGGTAGAGCCATAGCTAGCTGCCCAAAAATTTTAACTTATCATCCTTGTAGCAAGCTGTTAATTAAATGTTAACAAAACAAGAATGAAGCAGTAAGAAGTAAGCTGGTATAAAAAGACATGATAGAAATTGAATATTATTAATTTCTGTAGATAACCAATTGAAGCCTTGCAGTGGGAATTAAATATCCTAACTCTACAGTATAGCAAAATACTTTCCTATAGTTAAGACATGCAGTACTATAAATTTCGTTAGATATAATCTCAAGACATGGGAACATTATGTTATATAAAACAAGTTTAAAAGTAACATGATGAGTAACTGAGGGATTATAACAGGATATATCTCTGTCCGTGGTTATCATGATAAAATGCGACATTATATGGAGAACTAGTTCCAATTAAATTAAATAGACAGTTAGAATATATATATATATAAATCCGAACTATATTGTAAATTTTTCCCACGACAAATTCTAAGGAGTAGCATCAGAAGTATAAAATGTCTCGACATAGATGTTGGCTAAACCCATCGTTAAGCATAACAGATTAGAGAACTCTGAGATGACCATCTCCTGTGGTAAACACAGTATTACAATGCGAAAATAGAAAAAAAATTATCCATCGTATAACAGGAAATGACAAAACTAAATGTCGGTAGCAAGTAACGATGGCATCGTTCCATCAAAAAAAATTAAGGGAACCGAAATCCTGCCATCAGGCATACCTCCTTGAACCTATCTGAATTATTTAAATGCCACAGATACCGACCTGTGAGTATAGCAGAATTGTGGAATTAGTATATGAAAGAACTTGGGAGTATAATCCGCGTAGTTGCGGTTACTATATACACAAGAATCAATTTCAACAAATGAAAGACTTCACCTATAGAATATGACCTAGCACCTGAAATAGACAAGAAGAGGTTATTTATAAATCAGTGAAACCGTAATAGTAGTGGAAAGACAAATTGCGTATAGCATCACAAGGGAACGAATTTTTTTAGAATCTTGATACTGTGAGCCAGGGTAAAATTTAAAGCCGTTCCCAATTAAAACTACAGTCATGAAAATACCAGAAAGGGTACTTAAAAAAAATTGTTCGCCAACGAAGAATGGGTGAAAATAGAACCTATCGAATAGTACCTGAACGTCAGGGTATTGAGGACAAAAGCATTTAGGAAAAACGCTTCCAGAAATCGGTGCCATGCTACGTCAAGGAGGAAATTTCATTCACTGTGAAAAAAAATGTCATACTCTTAAAACTTTCAGGATTCCTTAAATAAACTAGAACAAACTACTGTAAAAATTTGGAAATGAATACACAATAGGAAAATGATTCCAATTAATGGCTATCGAAAACAAATAAAAACCACTAAAAATGAAGTTACCTGCGTTCTGAAGCAAGGAGTATCCATGATTTTCGGGGTTTCAATAGATTGCTGGGGTAAACGATTTCAACAGGATGAAGTACGTCATGTGGAGGATAGTAACACAGGAAACCGCTCTCTGAGAACTCCCCCGCCTTCATCAAATTAGCCGAGCCAAGGAATGCTCTCAGAGCTCGATCGGAGGGAGAGAAAATAATAGAGCTATGCAATCTCAGTGTTAAAGAAAAACCATAACCGGAATTACCAAAACCCTAATATGCCGATACCCTACACTTGTCATCATCGCAACGATTGGTATGGGGATCGATTAATTCGGCGAACCGGAAATATTTATTCTCCTGACATACTCCATCTCTAGCTGTCAACGAAAGCATATATCGTGCGGACACAATTTAATGTGCACTAGGCTCGAAGACGGGTTGGTAGGAAGGACGTATCGCCCAAAATATATTAACCATGTGAATAAGTGCAGGTGCATCAGAATGTTAATTAAAGTTTGTACCCCAGAATTTATGCGCCAAGATCTGGCCAAGCAAAAGTAAAAAGAACCGAAATGATGAAGCTCGAAAATGATAACTTAGATGGGATTGGAATAAATTAAAAACCTTATGGTATGAAACGAGTACATATGTATGTATTGTGCCGTCCAGGTCTTATATTCATTGTATATATATATTACAATCATATCATGCCATACGTTATGTATAGAGGGTTCAAGAAATCATAATATAATGTTTTCTATCATGGGTAGGTTAATTATTAACGAAGTCAAGTCATATATATAGGTATAATATATAATATGCCTAAGTGGATATAGGTATAATATATAATAAGTATTAAAGGTACTAAACCCAATATCCTACTTGGTATAAAACAAAGTATATAAATTGTAGAATCAATTCTATATCAAGATAAAATGTTATGACAAGATTTGAGGCATAGTTTTGGTAATAAGTTCTAGTTAATAAGATATTAATGTCATGGAAAAAAAAAAATTTGCTGTCAATAGAGGTACATTACAACTAGGATTATATTGTGACCCAATGGACTCCTGTATATAGAAAGGAGGTTTTTTCATTTGAATCATCTAAGAATTGTTCATTTATGTAATATAAAGGAGGTTTCCCCCTTGAAGTGGCTGATTTCTAAGGCGTTGATCTCTCTTTTCTTCTATTTTTGGAGCTTGTTTCATAACATTTGGTATCAGAGCTTTAGATTTTAGGGTTTCGCTCCTTCAAACAGGTCATCATGGAATTTTCGCTATAATTTTTTTTCTATGAATGTTCAAAAGCTAAAAAACAACCCATTTGCGAAGAAATCCTAATGAACGTCGTGTAAAAATTTCATATCTTTGTATGCAATAGTTTCGGAGATATGATCTGTGGAAGTTAGGGTTTTTGAAGGATCCTGAATTTCATCTCAAAGAGGTAACCTTGTGAAAATCGTCATAACTCTCTATTTGAGAATTGAATTGGAATTTTGTAAAAAGTGGCCGAAATTAAACAGACTATAGTTTACTGTGTATCAATTTCATAGGCAAAGGAAGAAAAATTGACACGGCGCACGATGTACAAGTTTTCTCTACTAAACTAGTCCATAATTAGGTCAATGCGGGAGATTAGGCATAACTTTGTCTTGAAGTATCCAAATCAGGTCAAACCTGTGACATTGGAAATAATATTTAGAGGGATACTAAAGGACCGAGGATAAAATATTAGGGATCTAAAATCCCATAGATACATCAGTTTCAATATCGAGCTCCTCAAAAGAAAGAAAAAGGTGTGTATTTTTTTTTTCAAAATTGCATAAGTCTTGTTTGAAGTGATTCCAAGGGCATATTGAAGAATAGATATTAGTATTGGGTTCTAAAATTCCCCCTAAAAATAATTAAACACTCATTAAACCCTTAGAAGGCTCTATTATGACTCATGAAGAGGAATAATTGCAACATTATATATCAAAATTACAAGACCAAGTGCACCAAATTTCTCTCTCGCAAAGAGCAACAAAAAATGAAATGGAAGTTCTGAAAAAAAGCGTGGAAGCTAAGATGTATGGTTTGAAGAAAGGTGTGGAAGCTAATATGTATGGTTTCAAGAAATACGTGGAAGCTAAGATGGATGGTTTGAAAACTAGCATGGAAGCTAAGATGGACGACATGGAAGCTAAGATGGATGACATGGAAGTTAACATGACCGTGAAGACACTTGTGTGACAATGCTTAAAACCTTGGGAATGAGTGTGATTTATGTTTACATGGTTATACCAAATCATTCACACAAATATAACCCCTTGAAATCACTAGAACAAGCATACATACATTGTGCGACAACTAACATGCGAAAAGATGACAATTGCTAAAGCACGAACGACTCTTGCGATATGTGAATGATAGTGAGAGTAACACATGCCAAAGAAAATATAACATGAAAAAAAATAATTATAGTGAAATCAAGTGAAAGCGACAACTGAAAACATGAAAATTACACTCGCAAAAACAAAGGTACGTGGAAGCGACAGTTTTCAAAAATCACTAAAATGGAAGTAAAAACACAGCTAGAATGTGAGAAAATATCGTTGTCAGTGTTCACTAACTATCAACATGGATTGGAAATCACACAGGCACAATCTTGATGGAACGTTCTATGCTTGTCCAAGCTTGTGTAAAATAATGCGCCCATGCACTTTTTATGGACTGAGCATGTGTGCGCAAGTGACTTTGAAACTTCCAATCCAAGAAGGGATCTAAAAAAGTATTAGTTGACCAAGAAGTGACTGCAAAAAAAATGATAGCAATATCCAGATTCGGCTCAAAAATTCGAGTTTATGCAAAATTTTGGAGGGTGTTTTTCGCAGTGACAACACTTGGCAACACACATGTAGAACTCCAACTTCTCTGCCTTTTTTCAATTTTTTTTTTAGGGTCTAATTTTTCAAGAAGTATTGATTCATCATTGAGATTACCATGGATTCCCCACTTACCCCGTGTATAAACATAGTCCCATTCATTCATTTACTCGGGTAAACACAAACATAAGACCAACAATCACACAATGATTCGAATCGAGATAGGGTAATGAATTTCACAAGATTTAAATTTGTAGAGTATATTTTTTCATCTATGGTGTTGCTCCACTGCCATCAGGCTTGGACAGTACCCCAATGAAGTCAGTTCAAGAACAAAAACATTTCTCTGCTGCCAGCGAGCTTGGACAGTACCCCGACGGAGTTGCTTGCTTCACCTCTCTATGCAGGAATCCTTTCTCTTATTTTTCCTTTATTTATTTATTTATATAGGACTATGCATTGGCACTTATTTATTTCATGGGTGGAAGACGGATCCCAAATTATTGAGAGCCAGAGAGTTTTTCCTTTCATAGAAACATATATAAGACCTTTGATATTGGTTTTATAGTTTATATTTTCCCCTTGTCCTTCTCTACTTGATTGGATCATCCTGAAAACATTGAAACATAAAGACTGAGTGTAGGAATGAGGTTTCCAAAATAGACTTGGAGATCATGGTTCGACACAAGGATTTCTTAACGCAAGGATCATATTTTCCATCGGAACATCATCGACCAAAAGATGTAGCCAAGGCAAGGAAGAAGGACAAATATTTAGCCAAATGTTGCAGTGTCACAAAGCCCTTTTCTATCTTTCCACATCCCTTTTGAGCCAACAGAGCATCTTCATGCAAGGTATCACAAAACGAAAGGAATGATAACACACAATCAAGGAAACAAAACTGGAAATCATGACAAAAAGGGGGCTAAACCAAAACATGATTTAAAAAAAAAGTAAGAAAAGACAAGAAAGACTAAAGAAAACAAGTGTGGGATGAGTGCAAGGGAGGGAAAACTAGAATGTAGTTTTTTCCTACTCCTAACATAAATAGCCTAAATATCTAGAAGGTCATGGTCATGTATAATGAAATTTCTAATGAAGACACCATATATTCTCCTGACATGGATGCACAAAGATACGAACAATTAAAACTGATATAATTCATTGTGCAACATAGAAGATAAGAGTTTGAATCATTTTCACAAAAATATGAAGGCCTTGCCTGTGAGAAAAAAGTTAGGCCATAGACACTACTTCTAACCATTCTATATTCGTACCCTTTCGATGAGAAACATTATTCAACAAACCTTAGAAGCTTCCCGAGAATGTGTCTCCATCTACACCTAACTCCTTAGAAAGTGTGAGGGCAGATCGAAACTTATTATTTGCGACGGAGCTTACCATGAAGGATTTCTCCAACCATTCAATGATTGGATCATAAAATTCATGATGATGCTATTGAAAACCCCGAAATATTTAAAAAGATGAATTTTCAATTAGAGGCACGGGATTACAACGAGAAACTTGTGAGGAGAAATAAATTTAACCATGTTCATCACGTGTGTCAAGATAGTGAGGAATTGACATAACCATCTATGAATGTGGAAGTGTTGTAACCGCTTGACAAGTACCCAGTAAGTGAGATGTTAAACAAGATTAAAAATCGAAGGATGTAAAACAACTTCCATTGGATGCTTTGATGGGAAAATAGTAAATTGAATGACAGTCATCACAGACAGACTGTCATGATCAGATGGGCTAATTAAAGCATCATATTCCCAGTTTTTAATTAACAAGGGTAAATAAATTTTAAAAGTTTCACACATGGTTTGCATAATAGAATCATCTTCCTCATGCGATAAGTGTAACAGAGTTTTTTCTTGTAACTAGCTACATACTACACTAGCATTGTAATCATTGAAAGAAGTAAAAAATAATTCTAGTATAACAAACACATGAAACCAGTCAAGGTAAAACAAGTGAAGAAGAATTTGATTCATCAAATAGTCCATGCATTCACTGACACTTAAGAGGATTTCAAGTGCAATGAAGAAAAGGATTAGCATTAGAATATTAAAAATAAGGATTAGGAGTTGATTTTTTTCAAAAGAGTGCTACAAGTATGACTCCTTTGGCAAAATATAATATTTAGAATAATTTACTTTGCAGTTCCATGATTCTATGAGTGTTGGAGAGGTAAATCCCCTCTGCGGACAGAGGCAATCCCTACTAGCCCAAATCGGGTCTAGCAACAACCGAGTCATGCTAAGACGCAAGTTCCTAATTTCAAAAGACCAAAATCAACCGAAAAGACAAGACAAACTCCAATAAATGTCTCCCTAGTGGAGTCGCCAATTTTTTGGAGGTAAATCCCCTCTATGGACAGAGGCGATCCCTACTAGCCCAAATCGGGTCTAGCAACAACCGAGTCATGCTAAGACGCAAGTTCCTATTTTCAAAAGACCAAGATGCGACAAAAGGCCTACCTTAAGTCCTACGCTACCGTCGTTTATGGAGAAGGTGGCACTTCTGTCCCTCACTTTGGTAGATCACAATGCTCCCGCTCAATGCGATCGAACACCTGCACGTACAAGAGGAAACAACAAACAAACAAGCGTAAAACCTAATACATGCAATTATGTATCAGTCAGAGAAGATAAAACTCATAACATAAAACATGAAAATTTGAGTGGAACCATAATCAAAGTCATTTATTATTAATCAGAACAAAGAAAGTTACAACCTGAGCTCTGACGCTGGATCTTCCTTCGGCGAGTCGACAGAGGAGTACGTCTCGGTAAAGCTCTTTGGGACAAGGACAAGTCTCTCTCTCTTCAGCTATCTGACGATAATCTCCTTACAATTGATTCAGATCTATTCAGGCTAGCTTGCAAAGGGAAAATGACAAGCTTATATGGATGGTGGAAGGGGAGTTGGGATCCCTACAATGATGGGATTGGCCCTATCCTCAAGGAAGCTTCCATGATAGGTGGAAAACTACTTCCCCTACATGGAGATTCGGAGCCAAACCTCCCAACTCAATTTAGAGACCAGTTCAGGAGTTGGTTGGAATCAAACTTCCGCCATTTATTTTTTTTAAACACTCCTTATTAAGCTTGGTGTGGGTGATTCATTGGGACAGAGTGCCAGTTGGCGCGCCCTCTTTGGTGGATTTCCCCCATTGGCACGAGGGCTGAACCGGCTAGTCACACCAAGGCTAAAAAGGCTATTTTTATGGCTTTTCATAGGAAATTGTCTTCAGGGGAATGATTGTCCTTGTCAAGTGGGATGCCATGAAAGCGGTTTCAGGTCATGTCACTGCTCACAGGTCACATAATAAGTCGTCCAATGTGCGGCACAGGGAATTGCAGGGATGGTGAAAAATTACTGTGTAACAATGAGAGATATAAATTCCAAACCTGAGTTTGATACAGCAGACTTGCATGAAGATTAATAATCTTGAATCCAATCAAAAATCGAATCTTGAAAGTTCGAAAGATCATATATTTCAAGAAAGAAATTACATCGAGTGAAACCATGCAAAAAGAATATTTTTTCAAAGAAAACCAAACCTCACTCATTTTGGGGGTCTTATCAAAGTGGCGATATCCTGACATAACCATCAACGAAAGTTGAAGTGCCTCAACTCTCTGGAAAGTCCCAGAACTTTCAAGGATTGTAAAATTTCATTTCAAATATTGAACTAGATCATGCATGGTGTGAGGATAACTAATTTCATTGATTTGGATGAGATCACTATTAACTAGATGGCAGCCATCTCTATCACTTATTTGATTATATTTTGCAACTTCAAGAACCAGATTACTCAAGCCGAAAGATTCTTCTAATTGCAAATCAGGAGATGGAGAAATTTCATGAGGAAGATGATATGAAGCTTTTTCTTCATGAAAAACAAGAGATGATATAGGATAGAAAGAATACTTAATGATATGATTGTTCTCTCTTTCATCATGGACAACCTCACTACCTTGTGTCAATTTAAAAGTGATCTCATACGATAAATAACTTGAAGAGCATAGAGTATCTTAATCACATGTAGATGCATCGTAAATAGGAGAGCACAAGGGATAGTGGGACAAAGAGGAAGTTTAGGTAACAATATTTTCTTTGGCAAAAACAGATTTCAGATCTAAATATTTCAATATAAAATTTTCATGAGAAGCCGAAAGATCAACATGTGTACTTGGGCATACATCAACAGAAATCATCACCAGAATGATTGTTTCCCAATATTATAGATCTAAACAAATTGGTTTCATTTGATTCATTACCAATATTGGCATATTCAATATCATCCAAGAATGAGGAGACACCATCTTCACATAGAGGATTTTGAAAAATAGAAGAAAGATTGAATGAATCTTCACCTTCCTGCTACTCTACCTGTGTAATGTGACTATCTTGGACCCGATCGCAATTTTGGACAACAACTTAAAAATTTGGAGAGTGCAGACTAGTTGATGGAGCAGACTGATCAAGTGAATCATGGTACAAAGAGTCACGACATGTAGATGATAGAGTAAGACAGAAATTTGAATCAAATTCAAGACTAGAGTGGTGAGTGTTAATACCATCTTGACGAATAGAAAATTTGTTTCTCACCGTAGGCTTCATGAGTCATTCCTGAATTTCCATTATTTGATTGTAATCTTAAAAAATGGAAGGAGGATGAGAAGAATATGGATTAGGGATTTTATGTATTGCAGGTTTCCCAATTTTACGGTCATCACAAAGAGGCACCCGCATTAGGACTAAAAAAGGAGGAGGACAAGGAACAAAAGGAATAGCAAGTTCCTCCTCTGAAATTAGGGGTGTCTCTTTGTTTACAAGAGTTGGGGATGAAGAAACATGAGGTGGTCTAGATTCATCGTGCAACGAGATAAGAACCAAGTGCTCAAACTCTTGTTTCAAGAAACATTGATCCATATCTTCTTCAAGATATTCATAGAAAAGGTGAAGGAATTGATCAGAAAAATCTTGAACTAATTCATTAGGCTTCATTCTTAAGTGATTTATTCTTTTACAAACAACTTGGTAATCATACCTATCAAATGTTAAATTAAGTTCCTCGAAGAGATGGTTAACATAATGAATGGAAGCAGGTGGTAGAGTTTGACACCAACGGCTAGTTCAAAATTCAAGGGTTAGGCAAAAAAAAATACAAGCCACATATTCACAATCAATTTCATAGTATTCACAAAACTTAAGGAAAAGAGATGCATGCTCGGAAAAGGACGTATCAACCTCACCATCAAACTTGAGTTGATACAAGTCATGGAGAGACTCATCGGGGATTGAAAGTTCACCGAGGGAAAAACACCCTGGGAATATGATTTGAGGATGATTCATTTATGATAAGAGGTTCAAAATAGACTCAAAGGTCTCAAATTGTCATATGGCCCTCTTTCTAATGCCATTGTTGAAAGTACTAGAAATCTATCAACCAAGGGGTCTCCCCGGTGTGAATTCCAAATTATACCTCACACTGTTTGATATAGGAGCCCCATCCAGAGTATCAACTTGGTCGCCATGTATTCTTATAGATTTTCCTTGGCTCTAACTATCAACATGAGAGAGGAATTTGTATGTCCCTTCAAAAAGAAATTACGTGTGCCTAGTGAGTGTTCGGTTGCAAGTGTGTCAAAGTTATTCTACCGTAGAGGGAAAGAGTAAAGTGGGCCTCTAAGAGAGAGGTAATAGTACCACCCAAGTATAGACACACACAAACAAGAAGTATTTGTCTAACATCCAGTGGAATAGTTCACAAAAGGATGTGACAGTAATTACAATCATTCAATGAGAAATATTTTTCTAGTATCCTGTGGAATAGTTGACAAGGATGGGACAATGATAACAACCATTAAAAAACATTCTAAATAAGATAAGTACTAAAATAACCGAAATAGTTCAACTACTTTAGCACAGATGAAAGAAAACATGAAATACAAAAATCTGCAAAATATCCTTACAAATATTCATAATCCATGCATGAAGAACGTGATGGCCTTGAAGGATTCTGTTATTAAGTAAAAATTCCAAGACACATGTATACAGTGAACATCACTAGCTCCAATAGTGGAGCGTTGGAGCCACTCCTTTCTCCCCAAAAGTACTAGTTTGTCTCTCTAATTCCTTGCGGAGGGATACAAGGTGAAAATTCCCTTGCTCATATAATTAAGGTGTATATATAGCCAAGAGGTGATGCTTCGCCTTACTTGTGACTCTTTTACTACCCTCATAATTGTTTGACTTCCTATGACTTTTATACTTTACATGAGTCTTCATATTATGAATGTTTCCTTTGGACTTCCACTTTACAATACATTTTGAATAGGTAATTACATAATCCACAATAATGATGTGGCATATGATTACTTATGACAGGACATGATAGGACACTGATGACATGGACAGCATGATGATGTGACAGTGCCAAGTTGTCCTTATTTTTTATTCTTTATTTGTGTATTCTTACGAATATGGTAGTACATTTTATTGTTATTCATCCTCTGTATGACTCGAAAATGAGGAGTATTTTGTGTGATCTTGATATTCATCTTTTGTTATAATCTGGTTTTCCTTTGTATTTTTCGCCTGATGATAATCTTATCTCTTCAATTCCATATGTGTCTTCTAGTATGTCCTCCTTCTCCATATCCTTCTTCATCATCTTTCCATAGCATGATAGAGTACCTACATCTATAATCCACTCATGGAAATACGGCATCAGTCTTATAAACCCCTATTCTAAGATGGTTCATATTTATCTACAGATTGAGCCAGAACTGGGTGACAGGATGGGAAAGAGGCTCAGTAACTGCACAATTGCGCAGTCAGGGGTGAAGCTTGAGCTTTGATACTACGCAATACATAGTTCAAGCTTGAATGAGGAAGAAAAATACGCAATATGGGAGCTCAATGTGATAGGCTGAGGGGTTTTTCATTATTTCAACCAACTGTGCAGTTCTGGAAGGAAGAGGAGACCTGGTGATTGCGCAGTTGCATAGCTCAAGATCTCAAGGGTTGGGCTTGAGCACTTAAATTACGAAATGTGCAGTATTGGAGGGAAAATATGCTAGGTAATTGCATAATTGCACAGTTCAGGAACTCAAGACTGAGGCTTAAGGATTGAGACTACGCAATGCGTAGTGCTGGTTTTGATGGGGAGAAAGATTTCCCAGTTCTGGGACTCAGGGGTTGGGCTTGAGCAATGAGGTTACGAAATGCACAATTATGGGAGGAAGATATTGTGCATTACACTGTTCCAAGAGACAAGCTTGTTTATTGAGGGCTAAGATTGTGCAATTCACATTTTACGAGGGCTGGATGAGGCTAGTTTTTTCTAGTTGGGAAGTTTTCCAAATTTGACTAAGTGTGGGATCTGTGCAACTGATGTGAACATTGAAAAGACTTGATTCTAATCACACACTTGAAAAATATTTATAACACGACAACATATATCATATATAACACGTTAACAACATATTTCCCTCAATGCGACAACTTTTCAACGACTTTACAACAAGTGCGACACTAAAGGTACACTTTGCGATGACCATGATGAAAATTGTGAAAAAAATCTTAAATCCTTGGGAATGAATTTGAATGATTTTTACATGGTTATACCAACTCATTCACACAAATATAATCCCTTTAATCCACCAGAACAAGCATACATACATTGTGCAACAACTAACATGAGAAAATATGACAATTGCAAAAGCACGAATGACTCTTGTGATATGTGAACAATAGTGAGAGTAACACATGCCAGAGAAAATATAACATGAAAATGACACTAATTAGAGTGAAACAAAGTGAAAGTGAGAACCAAAAACATGAAAATAACGCTCAGGAAAACAAAGGTGTGTGGAAGCGACAACTTGGAAAACTGACCAAAATGGAAGTAAAAACACAGCTAGAATGTGAGAAATTGTCATTGTCAATGTGCACTGACTATCGATTAGGATTGGACATCGCACAAGCAGAGTCTTGATGGAACGTGCTACGCTTGTCCAAGTTTTCTTAAAAGGATGTGCTCATGTACTTGTTATGAACTGAGCATGTGTGAGCAAGTGACTTCGACACTTCCAATCCAATAAGGGAGCTCAAAAGCATCAACTGACCAAGAAGTGACTACAAAATGACTGATTGCAAGATCCATAGTAGGCTCAAAAATTTAATTGTACGTAAAATATTGAAGGTTATTTGTCATAGTAACAATAGTTGGCCAAGCTCTAAGCGAAGGATAGCAAGGCTAAGAAAATAATTAAATTATGTGAGAGAAGAAAAACACCAAAGTAAGAGGCCAAGGGATATAATAAAATGAGAGTGAGAGGATCATATTTTTACTATGCAAGAATATAGGGTTCTAATATGTAAGGATGATAGTGAAAAATTGGGTTCAATTGAATCTCCAAGAATATAGTTTTTTTACTGTAATAAGAAGAAACCATACCATAAGGAAGAACCCGAGAAAAATGAAAAATTTATATAATCCCATAAAAATATCTAATAAATTATATTAATTATATGTTGTGGTAAAAACCATAAAATTTATCAAACCATTCCTTCTCACTTAAACATTCAAAACAATTAACAATGCAAAAGAGATAAGCCACATATAAGTAGTTAAGGTTCCATGCTTTTATTAAACTCATTAGACATCCATCAACATATAAATATAATGTATGTGTATATTATACATAAGTTTCAAATTAAATATATCTTATGATGTTATGCCTTGGTGTTCAATCATGGACATTGTGTATGTGTGACAAAGTTTTATGCATGAAATTTCCTAGCAAGGACCCACACCTAATGCCTTAGTAAAAAATGTAACTATAACCCTTTAGCATCTTTATTTTTGAAGCAAATGAGTAGTGATTTGATTAAATTTACATCTATTCACAACAAATACATGGGGAATTCATTCCATTCCAATTTTTTTGTTGGATCTTCCATTTATGTAATCACTAAATCTATGGGAGACTGATCTCGGTATTTTCCACAAGTAGTACAATTGAGTCCTTTTACATGTTTACAAGTGTAAATTCTTACATTTTGCGAGCATAAAAATATGAAAAAAAAAGTACATTGAGCTATTTGGAAGGATTTTGGAACAAAGATTCCACTCAAAGTTGGATATTGAAGCCAATTTTGAATATTTTTTTTGTTCTTGCTTTTCTTTATTGGATTTCCTGCCTCTTGTGAGAGGTGGTTCCACTACATTCAAGGAGAAGTATTTTTCATCTCTGTCTCTCATGCATGATTTTGCATGAGCTTCTCTAATTTCCATAGTTTTATGGTAAAACTTTGGGTAGAATTCTTCATCTCTGCAAGAGCAGGGGGAGTCAATTCCAATGTTATTTTCTAAAAATATGAATCTAAATCTGGAGGGTCGACCTGTGAAGGGGATTTCTCTTCATTTCCCACCTGCACTTTTGTATTTCCCTTATCCTCATTTGGGGTTTAATCCGTAGGATAATCTTCATCTTGTTTTGTATCTTGAAGAGCCTCAAAATATTTTTTGTTGGCAGAAGGTTCTGGCATTGGACCTTTTTCATCATACTTATTTGGGCTTGTAGTCCTTGTTTTGTTGATTCCTTCTTCATGTTTTTTCTAGTTGGAAACTAGCATATTTAGAAACACGGGCTTAGGTTTGCTCATATTTTTTTCATTGGGGAATATTTGGCAAATCTCCCATGAGAATGAAAAATAATGCACTTGAAGGGAATCTACTCAGTTCAATTCCTAGATATGGCTTCATTCTCCTCGATTTATCTTTAGGGTCTCCAGTAAGCCTTCGTTGTGGTTCACCTCAAAATAGATGCAAAAGAAAATTTACCTCATGTTGGTTCTTCTTTATTCAGACAGCAACACAACTGGTTTCCAATGTATTTTAGTGCATCAGGACCTAAAATATGAAGAGGGAGGTGTCACAGCTAGACCCACATCGACACAAAAGTAATCTCAAAATAGACATTGAAATCCAAATTCCATGGAGTGATAAATAGGCCTCTAGACCCCATAAAATATGTAATTGATCTAAAACTCAAATCTCTTTCCATTTTATTGAAAAAAAAGAGACATGCAAGCCCCTTCCTACTTCAAATAAAGTTACATGACCTTGAAGCTTAGGGGCCCATTATTCTATGATTCAGGATTCAACAAAGTTTGGATTCAGCCACAAGTCCATAAACTTGTCGACCAACACTTTTTCTGAGAGAGATAAGGCTCTCTTGCATGGATCCAAAGGAAAGAGTTCCATCGTAGGGATCTTAGCTAGTTTCTTCATAAAATTTTGGGGGGCAGAGGAAGTCCCCCAATTTTTTTGAGCCTACACTAGGGCTTTGAATGCAACCTTTTCCTCCATAACACATTGAACATAGGAATTATTAAAATGCACTAGAAAAGAACAAACGATTGGTGGCAGTAATGAATGAAGTTGAAATTTTGATGGGAATGAAGCAGTGGAGCCACGCACTACTCAATGATCCACACATCTACCATGTCTTTACAAAATGGGCTCAAAGCAATAACCTAGGACCTATAAAAAACATACAAAATATAGGGAAACCCTAGCTGCCAAAAAACATAATCTATAGAGCACATTTCGTCTCAACTACCCATTTTAGTGGCATATTCTCAAAAACAAACTTTTGTAATTATTAGAAAAAAACTCATGTGTAGAATTTAAGTAAATATTTACATGATACATGTCACTATACACCGGAGAACATGAAACATGCCAAATGACAGAGTATCATAGATGGAATATATTATATTATATAACCATAACCCTTGAGAAACTTGAGATGCAAGTTAACAAATCATTTATTCATGCACACTTAGGACCTTTTCCTATAAACATTATCTTTGTAGAATATGTGGAATTTTGTTTCTCTTCAAGTTAATATTGCATAATATTTTAGTGTTCCTACATGAATAATATGTTTGTGGGTGTTATTAATTCCCAAAAGTTTCATTGAAAGGATAATCATTGGTTCTTCTCACTAAGTGAATTTTATGATTGGACTATGATCACCCATGTGAAGCCATATGCATGTGATTTCCTAATTGAGTGAGACAGTTTGAGATAGAATATATTTATTAAATATCATGTTCTTCTTGCTTCCTAAGATGGATAATAATTGTTGTTTTAAAACTATATAGGTAATTGTTTCAAAAAAAAAAAACTCGATAAAAAATTAAAAAATATGTAATGGTACACTTGCACACATTTAACAAAAATATTTTACACTCGGAACCTAGAATTAGGGAAACCAAAAATATTTTTCAATATGTTATATATTTACAATGTTATAATAAAATATGTATATATCACATCATCCATAAACCCCAATCAATTAACCTTGGATTAGAATAAAATCGTAGTTCCTTAATCAGAATCACCAAAACCATGGATTGAACCACAATTCACCACAAAACCATTAAAAGTGAAAACCATTTGCCTAGAACTTCCAAAACTAGACACCAAAAACTTTCCTCTTCATTTGTCTTGGGAAATTGATCTATAGATAATTTTACACCCATAGGAATAGGGACTTTCACTGGTTTACATTTATGCATATTAAACCTCTCAACATTTCCTTGACATACTTCCTTTAATTTAACTAGAATTTCTTGTATACTCAATCTCTTTTAATTTCCATGCCCAAAATGGAATCTGTAGCACCAAGATTCTTCATGTCAAATTTACTAAGGATAATTGAGTCTTCACATATTGAATTAACTCCTTGTCATTTCCAATCAATAACATATTATCAACATACAAGATAAAATAAATGAAATGATCACCAATTAATTGGAAATACGCATATTGATATACTTTTCTCCCTTTGAAGCCAAGTCACAATATATAAGTATCAATTTTTTTATACCACATCCTTGATGATTGTTTTAATCCATACAGGGATTGTTTTAGAATGCATGCTAGTTCTACCTTTCCCTTCACTACAAATCGTTATAGATACTTCATGTAGATTTATCACATTAGATCCTTGTGTAGGAATGTTTTCACCACATCCATTTTTTCCAAATCAAAATAAAAATAACCAACAATAGATAAAATAAATCTATTAGAATTTAACTTGGCAAAAAGAGAAGAAATCCCATCAAAGTCAATTCCCTCTACTTAGGAATAACTTTTCCTTCTACAATCAACTTATTCTTAAGCACACTTTTTCTTCCAATGGAATTTATTCTAGTTATTAACTCCACTTGATCCCAATCTTATAATTTTCCAAGCTTTCCATTTCTTCTACCATGGATTCTTTTCATATTTTTCCATCTGTTGAATCCATTTCCTCCCACAATTTCAGGATCATCATCAGTGATAAACAAAGCAAAATTAGAATAGAAATCAAGTGGAGTATACATTTTTGGTTTTCTTCTATCCCAAACTAATCTCCTCAATGCTAGGGTGTGTGGTTCTTCTTCTTCTAATTCATATTCTTTTATCAAGTTTCATTCATCATTCCTTTGTTCAAACTCTATATTCTCTAGTTATTTCTTCCTTGGTACGAATTTTTGTTTCACAACATCTTTGATTTCTCTAAATTCCACACCTCGACTATACACAACCTTTATATTTTTTAGGTTCCAAAGGCTATAACCTTTTTTACCATGTTTATATCTAATAAAGATACACTTTTAAACTTTATTATCCAACTTACTCCCATTTTCCTTGGAACATGTACATAATCATCACATCCAAATACTTTTCGATGTTTACGAGAAATTTTATTACCAATCCATAAATTTTCTAGAGTATTATCATCCAATGTTGATGAGGGTGATATATTTACCAGGTAATACACAATACTCATTTCTTATGCCCCTAATTTCTCTCTTAACCTAGTACCATTGGGAATACTCCTCACTTTTTCCATCAATGTCCTATTCATCCTTTCTATAACCCAATTCTATTAAGGTATGTATGATGTAGTCTTGTATATTGATATAAGACACTACTTATAGAATTATTTAAAGTAATTATCATATAACTCCCCACCATTTTCTCTCCTCAACGCCCTTTTTTATTCTTTTTATGATTTTCCACAAGAGCCTTAAACTTTTTAAATTTGTCAAAGACATCATATTTCTTCCTAAGGAAATAAATCCATGTATTCTTTAAGAAGCCATCTATAAATGATAGATAGTATATATATTTACCCAGTGATGGAATTGGCACAAGAAAAAACACATCAGTATGCACCAAATGTAATATTCCTTCCACACTTGCAGCACCAGAGGAGAATCTTACTCGATTTTTCTTCCCATATAAGAAATATTAATAGAAATCAAAATCTAGAGAGAAATTAGACATACCTTCAACCATACCTATATTTTTTAGTACTTGAAGGCTTGTGTCTCTTATATGTCAAATATTTGATGCTACGACATGTTGGATTCACAATTATACGAAGGGGTGGGGGGGTGAATCAATAAAATGTTTTTTTTTACTTATTTAAAAAATTTCACATCATAAAACATCAATATCATAATATTTTGAAGTAACACAATATATATGTGGAAACCCTTACGAGAGAAAACCACAAAAAATAATTATATGAAATATATTGTAGGCACCAACCTACAAGAGACACCAATCCCCTCTGCTACTTTGTGGGCACCAACCTACAGGAGATAACAATCCACTCTATTTCTTTGTAGGAACCAACCTATAGGAGGCACCAATACCCTCTGTTGTTTTTCAACCTACAAGAGACACCAATCCTCTTTTTTGTTTTATAGGCACCAACCTAATTCACTAAGCCTACTTTGTTCTTCACACTATATGTTACTTGCTTCTATTTTCTCCAAGTCTACTTGTTGCTTCTTCTTTCACTATTTATGTTGGTTACTTCTTCCTTGATCAAGTCTATTTCTCCAAAAACTTGTTGATTTTGGTTTCTTTCCAAAAATGAATTTTTGCAACATGCCACACCCAATTTTTTAAATATAATTATAAAATTTATAACAAAAGTACCTACAGATATCTTCTTTTTCTTATCCAAATCTCATAGTTTGAAACATCAAAAAATAAACTATATCAAAAGTGACTAGCTAACATGTTTGAAGCATGTTCAATGAGAATTCAAGAACACTAACTTCCTCAAATCTATCTCCAAAATTGTAGTGAAACAAGGTCTAGAATTTATACCATAAGTACCTTGAGATATCCACTTTGTCTCCAAATTTCTTATTCCAAAATGTCATTTAAAGAATGTTATAATGAAAATACCAAGTTGACCTATTTGAAGGAAATTTTAGGAGCATTCAAGAAGCCTAAATAATTTAGACCATATATCTCGAATTCTAGTGAATCAAAGTTAAAATTTTAACTATATGTATATGATGATTTTTTATATTTATCCTCCAAGGTTCATTTTTTGAAAAATCCCAAAAAAAAAGTTATAGTGAAAAATCAAGCTGACATCTTTGAAGAAAAATTCAGGATCATTTAGGACACCTAACTTCCTTTGACCATATATTCAAAAGTATATATAACCAAGGTATAAAATTTTAACCACGTGTACATGATGATATTATATATGTATCCTCAAAGTTTCATATTCTAAAAAATTCGAAAACAAAATTTATAGAAAAAATTGCAAGCTAACCTATTTGATGAGCATTTAGGAAGCCTAACTTCCTTAGACCATATCTTTGAAATTATACCAAATCAAGGTCTGAAATTTGAACCACGTGTACATGAATATCTTCTCCATCTATCCTCAAAATTTCACATTTTGAAACATATCAAAAGAAAATTTGTAGTGAAAAATCCAAGATGTTTCGTTCACCCCAAAATCATATTTTTGCTTCCACCTTTAAACTCCAAGAATCACCCCAAAAATTATTCCTCAAATCCTCTTGCAACTTTATATCTCTTCTTACTTGGATTGTGTAAAATTTAACTCACATTCCCTTTATTTATAGTGTTTTTACATTCACTTATATGGATCACCTATAAAACTGGTTGGGACAACCTACTTCTACTATGATTGGGTCATCCTAACAAAATCTTTCATATCTCCTCATTCCTATGGAATTGGAGCCAGTGTCATATACCATTGAAAACACATTGGAATAATATTTCCAACTTTCATTACGAAAAAATGGTACACTCATTTGTACGTATCAAAAGACACTCAATTTTAGTAAGTCGTATGTACAAAGGACACATTTTTAGCTAAAAACATTATGAAAGGAAAAAATCAAAAGGTTTTCCTAAAGTTGATTTAAAAAATCAACCCTCGTGGGTTCTCTAATTACATTTTATTTAACCCTCATTATTTTTTATTAGATATTTTTTTCGGTCACAGAAATCCCATTCAACACCTCAGGAGGCACATTTGCATAAAGAACACTCAAAATATTGACATTATAGGACTCACCATTCGAGCATTGAAGCTTGTGATGCCTCAATTGAAGGAGGATGGTAGCTCTCATCTCATTTATGAGCAAAAAAAACTCATTGATGAGCCAAAGGAGAAAGAGGGTGTTAAAAATTTCTATAAATTCAAGAGCATGGAGTAACAAAAACCAAGAAGACCTTGTGCATTTCTATGATGCAAAAATTGCACCAAAGAAATCAAGCATACCAACGCTAAGAGGATTCCACCATTGAGAGATTTTTCTTTGCTTATTTAAGAGAGCGAGAGCTTGAAAAAGAGATTGAGAAGGGGAAATCATTGTTGATAGATATTGAGCACCATTTCTCAAGAAACTTTTTTGAAGTGTCTTTGAAATTCATTTGTAACGACTAACTTTATTCATTTTTTGTATACCTTCTTGTAGGAAGCAACTAGCTACAAGATAGGTGGATTTGGGAGTCATATGCTACCAAATACACCATGCAAATTGGCGACTCCACTTGCTTACCTTTTTTATCTAATTTGGTTGTTATGCATGCCTTTTCTCAATGTTTCTTCAATTGATTTTAGTCACATTATTTTTATGAAGATTTTCAGGTTGCCATTGGACTTGTCTGTGGCCTTAAAGCTCCCCTTTTAAATTTCCAAGTCGGACTCATGTCATTTTGTAGAGATGCTCGCATGGGTCTCACAATTGTGCAAAAAATAACCCACGAGACACACAAAGAATCAAATTTCTCATTGTAATTTCCTTTTCTTGAGTGTTTTGGAATCCATTAGTGATATACCTACACTCCTCCAATTGTTTACAATTCATATAGGATTCATTTTTTCTTTACTAAGCATCATAGGTAGAGTAATTTTTCTTATAGTTTACTTTAAAATTTTGTATGTTGGGAATAGGATTAGTGTGATTAAGAATGAGAGTAGCATCTCCCTCCCTTGAACCCTTATGGAAAACCTATGAGGGGGGGGGGTTGAAAAGGCTCTAAAATATTACCTACCATCTCCCTTTAAATTGGAAAATTACACATAAATTAACTATAAAATGATGCCACAAACTAAAGTCTGACCTAAGGAGAGCTGGTCCAAAAATAACGTGGTTCTGTCAGCCAAACCCTTTCCAACCTCGTGCTTTTCTCCCTGTGGTCTTTAGCCTTCTTTTTATGAATTTTATCTATCAATTTCGAAGAAATTGACAGATAACTATATTCCGCAACTTTTACAAATATTAAACATAGTCCTGTACTTTGATATCACAATTTTGTAGCTCAGGTTCTTATATCTCCGTCGGTCCACAAATACAATCGTGACGTTCAATTAAATGCATTCGCTATACCTTCCAAACTTTATATTAACAGTTAACATTTTACAACCAAATGACTTTGTAATAACCCCACGTCAATGGACCAATCAAATGTGCGCGTCATACCTTGTTAAACATCGTGTATCTTCGTCACACGAAGACCGTCCGATGGCCTTCTCTCAGATCAATGGCTTGTATACATTTCGCTCGGTGACTTGTTACTGACGTTAACGCGCAAAATGAATACGGAAAGGTGGTTTCTCCACGGTCCAATATTGCCACGCGTCGGTTCCTCTATGGAATCGCTCCTCATCGAGGGAATACCACTTAGCCCCGAAAGGTGGTGCGGAATGGGAAAACCACTCTTGGAAACCCACTTGTGGTTTTGCTACAGGGATTGACCGCGGTTGTACGTCCAGGTTGCGCTCTCCTATGTATATTCTCGTCGATTTACTCTGGGTTAAATCTTCGGTTGGGGAGTTCAATTAACACAAACAAACATAAATTTCTTTATTTCGAGGGATTCCATTACCATAAACAGAGTTCCACGGCCAGTATCGCTGTACAGACCTCGCCTATGGTCTCGGTAGATTTACAGGGTTATTCAAACAACTTGAGGGAATTCAAAGACAGGGAAATGGAACTACCAGTATACAATCGCCTCACAACTAAATGAAATTCCTCACAATTTACATTCCAAGACAATTAGAAAATCAACAGAACTGAAATCCATTTAATTGGAAGCAATCGACAATGCACAGAGTCTCACTGCAGAAATCTCTCTTCTACCCTTTTCTCCTCCTCCTCCTTTCATACATCCGAAGGATACAATTATATACATTACAGAGTGACTCTTCGGTTCTTTAGTGAAGACCGTTTAGAAACCCAACAATCTAATTACAATAATTCAGTGTAACTGATGTATGACAATTGGACTAGCTAGACTATTCGACTCCTACAACTCTAACTACCCTGAAATGAAACAGTCAGCTGAGGTATTGACACCTAGCTGTTACAATTTTGATGATTTCGAACCCTCCTAGCCACAACATGTGGAAAAAACCTCCTACATTGCTGGCTAGTGTCTAATGCCCCTGCATCAGACTCCTGAGGGCAATCTTCTTCATGGGCTCCTGTCCATGAGCTCTTCCACTGATCTGCCTATCTTCTGCAACATTCCTTCAGTCATCCAAGTGGCATCTTCCTCTGGTTTATCCCTCCATTTGATCAAGTACTGGAAGTATTCTTGTCCTCTGGTCCTTCTGAATGGTCTTTTGTCTAATATCTTCTATGGTTGCGATGGCTGTGCTAGAGGTAGCTGCTCTTTCCACTCAATCTGTTCCTTGTCTGCTGATCCTTCTTCTGCACCATCATCTTCATACTTGTACAAATCTGCAACATTAAAAATGGGAGACATTCCAACATCAGGTGGCAATTCAATCTCATAAGCATTTGCAGAAAACTTCCTAAGTATCTTGCATGGCCCAATCTTTTTGAACTTCAATTTATTATACTGCTTCTTTGGGAACCTCTCCTTTCTCAAGTGTGCCAAAACCAAGTATCCTACTTCAAAGTGAACTTCTTTTCCGCTCAAGTCTGCTCTGTTTTTGTATTTGATGCTGCTGCCTTGTAGTTGTTGTTTCACTTGTTCATGTATGGCCTGGATCTCTGAAGCAAACACCTCACCATCTGCACTCCTTAACTCTGCTCTTCCCAGATTTCTTAACTCTGATATTCCTCTGGGGTGCATTCCATAAACAATGTGGAATGGGCTCTGCCCTGTGCTTCTATTTGGTGAGTCATTGTATGCATATTTTTCCTGAGGCAAAATATGATCCCGCTGCTTGGGATGCTCTCTTGCAAGACTTCTCAACAAGTTTCCCAAACTCCTATTCACTACCTCAGTTTGTCCATCAGTCTGGGGATGATAAGCCGAGCTGAAACTTAGTTTGGTATCAAGTTCTTCCACAATGTCCTCCAAAAGTGACCCACAAATCTAGTGTCTCTATCTGAAACAATACTCTTGGGCAACCCATGTAATCTAACAACTTCCTTGAAAAACAAGTTAGCAACATGGGTGGCATCACTAGTTTTATAACATGGAATAAAATGTGCCATTTTGGAGAATCTGTCCACCACAACAAAGACTGCATCACTCCCTCTCTGATTTTTGGGTAATCCTAGAACAAAATCCATACTCACCATGTCCCAAGGCCTGTCTGGAATAGGTAAGGGAGTGTACAATCCGGCATTCTGGCTCCTTCCTTTGGCATATTGACAAATCTTGCAATTCTTCACAAACTTGTCTACTTCTGTTCTCATCTTGGGCCAGAAATAAAAGTGACTCAGCTGCTCATAAGTCTTATCAGTACCAAAGTGTCCAGCAAGTCCTCCACTATGCTTCTCCTTGATCAAATTTTCTCTCATGGAACATTTTTGTACACATAGTTGGCTTCTTCTGAATAATAAGTCCTCCTGCAGGAAATAGTCCAGCCACTGGCTTTTATCTGATAAAACAGGGTTATCACATGCCTCAAATGCTTCCTTAAAATCTGGATCTGTTTTATACAATTCCCTAAGAAAATCAAATCCTGCAACTTCAAAATTAGTTTCTTGCCCAAGCATGTGTCTCCTACTCAAAGCATCAGCTACTTTATTGGCTTGGCCACTTATATGTTTCAAGACAAAATTAAAACTTTGGAGATACTCAACCCATTTAGCATGCTTATGTTTCAACTTGGGCTGCTATACAATATACTGCAAAGCATGATTGTCAGAATACAATACAAATTCCCTGGACATCAAATAATGTCTCCACTTCTTTAGTGCCTGAACAATTGCATAGAATTCCTTCTCATAAGAGGAATACTTTCTTCTGGTGTCATTCAGCTTCTCACTGAAATATGCCACAGGCCTATCATCCTGACTCAACATAGCTCCAATGGCCTCTCCACTGGCATCACATTTTACTTGAAATGGTTTTGTAAAATCAGGCAGAATCAAAACAGGCTTCTCTGTTATCTTTTGCTTCAGCAGCTTAAAATTTCTTTCTGCTTCAGCAGTCCACTTAAATGGTTGTTTGATCTTCTTTATTGTCTCAATTATGGGTGCATTAATCTTACTGAAGTTTCTTATAAACTTTCTATAAAAACTAGCAAGTCCATGGAAACTTCTTACCTCAAAAACATTCCTGGGTGAAGGCCACTCCACAATTGCCTTAACCTTTTCTGGGTCCATCTTCAATCCTTCTGCAGAAACAACAAAACCCAAATACACCAACTCTTCTTTCATGAATGAGAATTTCTTCAGATTTATCAGCAGCTTCTCTTGGTGCAGCTTCTTCAAGACATGATTAAGATGCCTTAAATGTTCTTCTTTAGTTCTGCTGAAAACTAATATATCATCTAGATACACTATCACAAATTTACCAATGAATTCTTTCAATACTTCATTCATAAGTCTCATAAAAGTGCTAGGTGCATTTGACAACCCAAAAGGCATTACCATCCATTCATATAGTCCTTCATTCGTTTTAAAGGCAGTTTTCCACTCATCACCCTCTCTTATTCTAATCTGATGGTATCCACTCTTCAAATCTATCTTTGAGAAATATTTAGCACCACTCAAACAGTCCATTAAGTCCTCAATTCTGGGCAAAGGGAATCTGTACCTGATTGTGATCTTATTAATTGCTCTGGAATCAGTACACATCCTCCAGCCTCCATCTTTCTTTGGGCTCAATACTGCTGGTACTGCACATGGACTCAAACTTTCTCTAATCAGCCCCTTGTCCACCAATTCCTGTACTTGTCTCCTGATTTCCTCATTTTCCTTGGGAGTCATTCTATAGGCTGCCTTATTTGGTAGATTTGAACCAGGGATAAAATCTATCTGATGGCTAATCTTTCTCACAGGTGGCAGCTCATCAGGTAAATCATCCACAATAATGTCACAATAATCATCTAACATCTCTTGGATTTCTACTGGCAAATCAGAAATATTTGTAGAAGTAAGAACTAATTTAGGTTTGCAAACTAAAGAAAAGCTTACCTCTTCTTCTTCTATCTGCTGCAGATATTCCTTCCCGCTCAGCAACAAGGTCTTTGGATCAATCACTCTACTGGATGGCTCTCCTTCTTCCATGGGTATCAATGTATGATGTACCCCATCTTTGAAGAACTTGTAGGTGTTCTTCTTGCCATCATGCACTGCTGCTCTGTCAAACTGCCAAGGTCTACCCAGCAGTATATGACACACATCCATGGGCATTACATCACACAAAAATTTTTCCTTGTATTTGCCCATTTGCAGCTCTATCTCACACTGTTCTTTCACAACCATTTGGTGCCCTTTATGCAGCCAGGACACCCTGTAGGGAGTTGGATGCTCCCTTGTCTTCAAATTCAACTTTTCTATGACCTTAGTGGAAACCAGATTGTCTGTGCTGCCACTATCAATGACTAGCTGGCAACATTTCCCTTGGACTTTGCAGATGCTCCTAAACAAAGTCTTCCTTTGTGCAGGCTCAGTGGCCTCTTTGGCTTGCTTCAACAGGACCTTATTTACCACCAAGGATTCTCCCCTCTCTGGAAGAATTTCTTCTTCAATTTCTGCTTCTTCTCCAGCCTGGGCAACAACAACATTCCTTGGACCAGCACCCACATTCTCTGGACATTCATAGTGCTTGTGTCCCACTTGCTGACATCTATAACACCTCAATTCTCTGCCTCTGCCTCCTCTTCCTTTTCCTCTGTAAGAACCCCTTCTGCCACTTGCATCCTCCTCTGTAGATGCATTCTGAGGTGAGCTACTGTTAGCTCCATCCCTGGGTGTAGGCTTTCCTCTACCACCCTGACTTCCCTTCCCACGGAAAGTACCTCTCTTCTTGGCAGACTGTTTTCTCAGGAGTTTCTCCTCTGCTTTCAAGGCCATTTGATAGGCCTCTTCTACTGTCTTGGGAGACAGAAGACCAATCTCATCTTGGATCTCCAGCTTGAGACCATTCACATATCTGGCAGTCTTCTCTGGTGTGTCTTGGAATTGCCCAACTCTTATGCTCACTCTGTAGAACTCCTCTGTGTATTCTTTTACTGTCATCAAACTCTGTCTCAGGTTCTGCATTTGTCTATAAAATGTCAGCTGGTAATCACTAGGTAGGAATTTACCCTTCAACTTGGCCATCATTCTGGTCCATCTCAATTCTCTACCTCTGCCTCTGTCTCTGCCTCCCCTTCCTTTTCCTCTGTAAGAACCCCTTCTGCCACTTGCATCCTCCTATATAGATGCATTCTGAGGTGAGATACTGTTAGCTCCATCCCTGGGTGTAGGCTTTCCCCTACCACCCTGACTTCCCTTCCCACGGAAAGTACCTCTCTTCCTGGCAGACTGTTTCCTCAAGAGTTTCTCCTCTGCTTTCAAGGCCATCTGATAGGCCTCTTCTACTTTCTTGGGAGATAGAAGACCAATCTCGTCTTGGATCTCCATCTTGAGACCATTCACATATCCAGCAGTCTTCTCTGGTGTGTCTTGGAATTTCCCAGCTCTTATGCTCACTCTGTAGAACTCCTCTGTGTATTCTTTTACTATCAACAACCTCTGTCTCAAGTTCTGCATTTGTCTATACAATGTCAGCTGGTAATCACTAGGCAGGAATTTACCCTTCAACTTGGCCATCATTCTGGTCCATCTCTTAATAGGTTGCTTGCCAACTCTCCTCCTCTCTGCCTGCACTCCATCCCACCAAAGTGCAACATGTCCTTTTAGCTTTGTTACTGCAAACTTAACCTTTTTATCCTCACTTATTTCTTCATAATCGAAGCACTTGTTTAATTCATTTATCCATTCCACCAGCTCCTCTGGATTCTGTCCACCTGCATAGCTTGACACTTCAATCCTGGGCTTAACTGCAGACCCCAGAATAGTCCTAAGGAGCCTCATGTCAGGAGGAATTTCAACATTTTCTTCAGCTTCTTTTGTTTCAAGTTCGTTGATGTCTTCAGGATCTCTGGTCTGTCTTCGCTCCACGGCATCCATTCTGGCCTTGACCCTCTGCAACACCTACAACACCTCTGCGTTGGCTATAGGTCTCCTTCTACCGACACCTCTACCAATTCGGATTGCCATGTCAGCAACAGCTTAAACTTCTGGCTCTGATACCACTATTGATGCCACAAACTAAAGTTTGACCCAAGGAGAGCTGGTCCAAAAATAACGTGGCTCTGTCAGCCAAACCCTTTCCAACCTCGTGCTTTTCTCCCTGTGGTCTTCAGCCTTCTTTTTATGAAGTTTATCTGTCAATTTTGAAGAAATTGACAGATAACTATATTCCGCAACTTTTACAAATATTAAACATAGTCTTGTACTTTGATATCACAATTTCGTAGCTCGAGTTCTTATATCTCTGCCGGTCCACAAATACAATTGCGAGGTTCAATTAAATGCATTCGCTATACCTTCCAAACTTTATATTAACAGTTAACATTTTACAACCAAATGACTTTGTAATAACCCCACGTCAATGGACCAATCAAATGTGCGCGTCATACCTTGTTAAACATCGTGTATCTTCGTCACGTGAAGACCATCCGATGGCCTTCTCTCAGATCAATAGCCTGTATACATTTCGCTCGGTGACCTGGTACTGACGTTAACGCGCGAAATGAATACGGAAAGGCGGTTTCTCCACGGTCCAATCTTTCCACGCATCGGTTCCTCTATGGAATCGCTCCTCGTCGGGGAATACCACTTAGCCCTGAAAGGTGGTGCGGAATGGGAAAACTACTCTTGGAAACCCACTTGTGGTGTTGCTATAGGGATTGACCACGGTTGTACGTCCGGGTTGCGCTCTCCTATGTATATTCTCTTCGATTTACTCTGGGTTAAATCTTCGGTTGGGGAGTTCAATTAACACAAAAAAAACATAAATTTCTTTATTTCGCGGGATTCCATTACCATAAACAGAGTTCCACGACCAGTATCGCTGTACAAACATCGCCTGTGGTCAGGGTAGATTTACAGGGTTATTCAAACAACTTGCGGGAATTCAAAGACAGGGAAATGGAACTACCAGTATACAATTGCCTCACAACTAAATGAAATTCCTCACAATTTACATTCCAAGACAATTAGAAAATCAACAGAACTGAAATCCATTTAATTGGAAGCAATCGACAATGCACAGAGTCTCACTGCAGAAATCTCTCTTCTACCCTTTTCACCTCCTCCTCCTTTCATACATCCGAAGGATACAATTATATACATTACAGAGTGACTCTTCGGTTCTTTAGTGAGGACCGTTTAGAAACCCAACAATCTAATTACAATAATTCAGTGTAACTGATGTATGACAATTGGACTAACTAGACTATTCGACTCCTACAACTCTAACTACCCTGAAATGAAACAGTCAGCTGAGGTATTGACACCTAGCTATTACAGTTTTGATGATTTCAAACCCTCCTAGCCACAACATGTGGACAAAACCTCCTACATTGCTGGCTAGTGTCTAATGCCCCTGCATCATAAAATAAGTAAGCATCCCTAATATACACATATTTTTTCGAGACTAGGAGTTTGTGTTAGTAAGAAAGATATTAGGCTCTCCCTCCCTTACACCCTTGTGGAAAATCTATGGGGGGACCCAAAAATTTTCTCAAAGTGATAATTTTCCATCTCTCTATATGTTCATTCAGCATAATTAGGAAAAGTAAGTGGCCCATTATCCACACATATTTGTCTTTGTTGCAAGGAACAACATAACATAGCGTATTTAGGGGGGAATTATAAAGGATCATTGTATATCCACATTTTTGTAGTTCAAAACACTTTGTATGTTCACCATTCACCTTGCACACACCATCACATCACACACAAAACTTAAAGTTTATGCAAACGATATTCTCTTTTGCAATATTTGCACTTAGTTTATTTTGCGTTTACATTTTTTGACACACCCTAAGAAAAGAAAAGACTCTTTAAAAGGAAACCTTAACTCGAACCAATTAAATTCCCCACATGGGCCACAAAATAATTTATATTTCAGGTTATGACCATGGGCATAGGCATCCCATAAGACGTGGTTATTCTTCATTTGAAACATAGAAATTGTCCTTCTAGGGATCTTTCAAATCCTACACCATCCATAAGAAAATAGGTAATGAGAAGAAACCCATGAAGTGGTAAGGCCTATATGGTGGATTATCACGAGCCTTCTTGTTTTCTCCCAACACTTGGTAAGGGATCTGGGTCCAAAGTTGAAAACCAAAAGTTGAGATTCTCTCATTCCCACTGGACATAGGTATATTGATGGCCAAATTTTAGGACATATTTCCCTATAGGCGGTATGTGTGGGAGCACTTGTACCTGGAAATGACTTTGATTAGGATGTTGGGAGCGTCATCTGTCATTTCAGGACATGGCCTTAGTACCCCTCATTATAACCTTCTTCCATGCCTTGGTCAGTTTTTTGGCTATAGGAAATGTCACCAATACTTTTGGGACGTAGCCACAATACCCTTGTAAAAGCCCTCACAAGGCCCGTTTACTAATTCAATGGAAGTACATTAGGTCTTTTAGGATTTTTATCATATGAAAAACTTCACAAACCTTTTTTTTATTGTTTAACCATTAAATATTTTTTTATGGAAAATTAACCATTTATTTTTGGAGTTATCTTCTGTTCGACGAAATGGAAGACTTTGTCGGTGATGGGATAGCTCCGGTCTCCATCGTCCCCCTGCCGTCCGACTACCCCCGACCTCCTGGTGGACCCTGCTCTCCCCCGCATCACTGCCTCCGCCACCCATCCCCTCCCCTCCGCTCCCCCATGACCACTCCCTCCCTCACGCTCCAATCCGCCGCCCCACAACCTGGAGCCACAATTAGAGGTGATGGATCTCAATGGAAATAGTCTCACAGGTCCTATTCCTTCATAGCTTGGATGGCTAAACCAACTGCAATTTATCTACTTAAATTCCGACCAAATCGAATGAAGCGTTCCTCTAGATCTTGGAAATTGTAAGTCTATGCGTAATTTTTACCTACATGACAATAATTTCAATGGCACAATACTGTCCGAGTTGGGAAATTTATTGAATTTGGAACAGTTCAGATTGGGTGGAAAAAATGAACTCGGTGGCATTATTCCTCCAGAGCTTGGTTGGTGCAAGAATCTAATTACCTTTGGTGGTGCTTTAACTTCATTATCAGGAAGGATTCCAGCTTCCTTTGGTGTTCTTGTTAACCTACAGACTTTATCTCTATATGCAACTGGTATCTTAGGATCAATACCTCTAGAATTGGTAAGTGCAATGAACTAAGAAATATATATCTACATATGAATAGTCTCTTTGGACCCATCCCTCCAGAACTGGGGAGATTGAAACAGTTAACTAGCATTTTTCTATGGGGAAATACATTGGAAGGTCCCATTCCTCCAGAGATTGGAAACTACTCTTCTCTTGTAATACTAGACTTCTCCACAAACAAGATCTCTAGTTCCATTCCCAAGGAACTAGGTTTATTGGTAGGATTGGACTAGCTTCATCTCACTGATAATTTTCTTGTGGGAACTATACCATGGTAGCTTACAAATTGTACAAGCCTTGTCTCCCTTCATATGTAATGTAGTGAACAGGAAAAACTTGAAATTTCCTACTAGATTCACTCTGCACATCTTGTTTTATGCTCGATGCATGTCAAATTAAAGGCCATATGTATTTCACCGAATCACAGATCCATATCATTAAAGAAATCACGTGGAAATATTGATGCTAAAAGGAGAGGAAGGGTATAATTTCTTTTATTGGGTAGTGAATTTCATATGGGCGCACATTAACAAAGGGTGAATGGTCTATATGTATCTTTTCACACCATCATTAGTTTTTCATTACAATCGTTCCTACCATTTCTCCACTTCTGAAGATCTAACAGATATGTTCCCTCACACTCTGCATCAACCATCTGAAACTACCCATCATTCATTTTTCTATGTTGCCACCAACAATGGCCATATGCCTCTCCATTGTTGCATCCACCTCTATCGTTGGTAATCCAAACTATGATATCTTTAGAACCCTAATGAGTTATTTTTACAATATCATTATCCTTTTACATGGATTGAGAACATTGGGGCCTTTGCTTTGGAAAATAAACATTTTTGAGTTGCGTAAGGTTGGAGGACAGGTGGCAGAACGCAATCAAAGGTAGACAGGGAGCTGTCATGGTTGTGGAAATCTGGAAGATAGGTGGCACGACAGTTGCGGAGAAAAATGAAAATGGAAGATATGGGAGACAAGAACAATCATCAGAACTCCCAGTAATCAAGAAGAATCAGGAAGCAGTGAAGCAGGAAAACAGGAAGGACTGACAGTCGCACTAGCGGAGGAACAAATAGGCAGTCAACCAGCAGAGGAGAAAAGTTAGTCAGTGCAGCAGTAGGCCGGTAGGGAGAGAAGAGCCTTAGGGGAGCTTTGTGAGAACTCTGTGGTATTAAACCAAACTGTAATAGACTCTGCGAAGTAGATGTACGTTGTTTTCTTATTGATAATGAAATATAGTTGTTGTTGTGTGTAATGGTATGAGTTGATTGATAGTCATTTTCTTACTATGAATGTATGCCCAAATTAAATTTTAATTCAACATTCTGAACATGCTTTGATGAGTGATAGTTTATACAGAGAGTTGAGATATGTTTGTTGCTTCCAAGTTCCATATTTGTTATTCATGGTTGCATTTGTCTTCTACCTGATATGTCTTCTAATCTTACCAAGGTCATGACACACCTCGAGTGAGACGCTCTGCTCTCTGGAGTAGGGTGAAAATGTCGGTGTTGTGCTAGAATACTAGGAAAACCTTGTTGGCCTCAACTCTAAACCTGGGTCTTGCCCAGAGACCTCCTTTTTCGCCAACAAATGGTTCTGTTGTCGGGACCTGAAAATTCGTTTAGGAGCTAGATCATGGTATCATGGATCTCTGAGAGGTAACTATGAATCTGGTGGTATAATCATTTAGACCAATTCATATCGCAACAAGCAGAGCTTTGACAACAAAGGGAAAAAATTGTCAAAGATCAGGTCCTGTTTTCTGAATCTGCAAGTGACCTGTAAGAAATTTTCTAGGGAAAGTTTCCTGGAGAGATTTATAATTGGTTGCGGAGACTACAAATCAAGTCACTCCTAGGAGGATCGCATAGAGTCTGTCGCAAGTGGACGCACACGAATCTAGTAGCACTCCATCGGTTAGATACTGATTTGACCCGAGCAGTAGATTTTTGGGTACAATCTACCTTGGAAGGATACATTGTGGAATTCGTAGCTGAGTGTTACCAATCCTTTACAAAAGCGAAGATATGTTCAAATCCAAATTGCGGGGAGAAATGTTGAAGGAAATCCTTTTGTGGATCAAAGCTTTAATGGTGGGTGAGGGTTTGATGGCATTTCAAAGTTCTGAGATGGAGACTTAAACCTCCAATACTGGGGGAAGGAGCTGAGGGAAAGATGCTACAAATAAGTAAGAAGGGGGAATATGGATATGGATGTTAGAACCTCCAATAGATTGAGAGAGCGACAAGCACATCGAAGGGTGCAGATTGTTGAGAATTGGTGGGAAAGGGTGATGAAAGAGTTTGATAAGCAGGAGAGTAATCGACAGGATAAGGAAAAGGCACCGCAAATGAAAAAGGAAAGGGAAGGTCATATGGGATCCCAAGGAATAGGAGGGACCATTAAGGAAGTTAGGCAAGTGTATAGGAGCCCATCCTGGAGAGAAAAGGGAGAAAAGTCCAATGTGGAGGATGCGCGCCCCGAGGAGACATCTGATGTGGCGTTGCATTTTGCGATGGAGAAACTATTCCAGGAGAGGTCGGCACCCATAAAAGAAGGTAATCCTATTCACCAATGTTCAAGTAGCTCTAGTCCTGACCTTCCCTTGGTACTCTATCATCCACCTAATAAAATTTTTGTTAAGATAAGGGAGTTTAGCAAGTTGAATAGTGTTAAGTCTACAGTATAGATATCTACTAACTACAGTGATGGTAGTACAATCTCTCAGCCAGGAAGTAGAGGTTTTATTTTAGTACCACCCATACAAGGAAATATGGCAGGATCATTCACACGATATCCAGAATTATCCGGGAGAGGTAACGATGATGTGGAGCAACACTGGTATCTCTACGAAGCAATTTGGACAACTCAGCAGACACCCGAAGCAGTTAAGTTGATTGAGTTCCAGACCACCCTAAGAGAGAGAGCTCTTCGTTGGTTCATTAAATGGTCGGAAGCTCATCCAAATACAGCAATAGATGATGTGAAGAGAGAATTTGTCTGTTGTGTAACCAGCTCCAAAAATAGAAGAAAAGAGATATGAACGCCTTAGAAATAAGCCACTTCGAGGGGGAAACCTCCAATACATTACATAAATGAACAATTCTTGGATGATACAAATTACAAAACCTCCTTTCTATATATAGGAGTCCATGGTGCCACAATGGAATCCTAGTGGGGCCAAAATGTAATCCTAGCTGACCTAACAATAATAATTTAAGGGCACAATAATAACAATATGGGGGTTACAAGGGTACAATAATAACAATAAGGGGGTTACACTAACAACAATAAGGGACTATACTAGTAATATAGGGACTTAACATGCTCCTCTCCTTCAAAAAAGTGTTGTCCTCAACACTTGAGTAGCTCTGGGTGCTTCTGTATAAAATTCTCATCCTCCCATGTAGAACCTTCAGTGGGTAAGTTCTTCCACTTGATGAGATACTCTGAAATTGATCGTACTTGTCGTAGTTCTTGTTTTGATACTACTTCATAACTTCTTTCGATGTCATGTCGATCTTCCCCTCGTCGCCACTCGCATTCTCGCACCAAAGTTGGGTATCCCTTTTCGAGAGTTAGAGAACTTGTTTTTGATGCTCGATGTGATCTTCCATTAATTTATCATCCATATTTGCTATTATTTGATCCTTCAAACCATCCAACTTAGCCTCCATTTCTACTTTTAAACCATCTATTTCATCTTCAATTTCTCTTCGTAAGATTGAAAATTGTTGCACTTGGTACCGTAATTTTGATATCTCATACTGAAACTCTTCCTCTTCATGCGTGATAGTATAGTTTTTTGAGGGATTAGTGGGTATGGAATTATTTTTTGGAGGCATTATAGAGCCCAATACTGATAAAAATTCTAAAATATGCCCTTAGAATCAATTCAAATTGATTCTTCAAACGAGACTTATGCAATTCGGAAAAATACACACCTTTTTCTTGCTTTTGAGGAGCTCGATATTGAAATTGTATTATCTCTGTTATTACAGCTCTTCAAAATCTAAAATTTAGCACTGAACTAGCCCTCTGAATTTTATTTTGAATGCCACAGGTCTGACCTAATTTGGATTCTCCAAGACAAAGTTGTGTCCAATCTCCCACAATGACCTAATTTTGGACTGGTTCAGTAGAGCAAATTTGTACGACTTGCCACGTGTCATTGTTTTGTTCTTTGTCTCTGAAATTGATATCCAAGAAACTACAGGCCGTGTGATTGCGACCAATTTTGACGGCACTTCAATCCAATCTCCAGAGAGAGAGTTATTGAACTTTTCCCACGATCACCTCTTTGAGATGAAATTCAGGAGCCTGAAAAAGCACTACCTTCCACAGATCATATCTCCAAAAATATTTCGAACCAAGCTCTGAAATTTTTAGACACGATTCCTCAAGATTTCGGCTTCTCACCCTAAAAATTTTAGCTTCTAAAACTTCGTAGAAAAAAATTTATAGCGCAAATGCCACGATGACCTGTTTGGAGCAGCGAAACCCTAGAATCCAAAGCTCTGATACCAAATGTTGTGTAACCAGCTCCAAAAATAGAAGAAAAGAGATATGAACGCCTTAGAAATAAGCCACTTCGAGGGGGAAACCTCAAATACATTACATAAATGAACAATTCTTGGATGATACAATTCACAAAACCTCCTTTCTATATATAGGAGTCCATGGGGCCATAAACTAATCCTAGTGGGCCACAATGTAATCCTAGCCGACCTAACAATAATAATTTAAGGGCACAATAATAACCAAATGGGGGTTACAAGGGTACAATAATAACAATAAGGGGGGCTACACTAACATAATAAGGGGCTACACTATTAATATAGGGACTTAACATTGTCAAAGAATTTAAATTACCTCAAACATATCAGCAAGGGTTATTCGAGTTAAGGGAAATTAAATAGCGAGAAGGAGAAACAACTTGGGACCTGATGAGAAGGTTCAAGGATGCGATTGGGAAGCTAAGTTACCCAATCCATCCAAATCACCAACGATATTGGTTTATTAAATCACTCCTCCTATTGACAAGGACCCCTCTGACGCAACAGAAGATTGATACCCTACAAGATACACTGGAGCAGGCCATAAAAATAGAAGCTATGGCGAGGTATCTACAAGAGTTCAGAGGAGGAGCAGTAGTACAAGACCCTTCCATATTAGGGCTACAACATTAGATAGATAGTTTAATGGAGAAGTTGAAAGACATTCAACCGGTACGACCTACAATGCCCAATGTATGGTGTACCCATTGCCTGATGGAAGGACACGTGGCCACAGAATGCCCGAGGTTGTGGGGGAAAAATGCAGGAACTTCAACAATAGGGACACAGGGGGATCCACCAGTTGGGGGAGTTGTGCAGATAAATACCCAAGGATTATACCAACCGCAACCCCACTTTCCAGGGTTCCCCACTCAACAAAATCAAACCGCAACCGACTACTGTGAAATATTAAAAGGCATTGGTCATCCTCCACGACTATGTCCAATTTTGAAAAAATATTCTAATGTTACAAACAGTATATACTGTGAATTTTGTGCTTCTACAATGCATAATATACAGCAATGTAGAGCCCTCGATGCCCTAGCAGAACGACTAGATAGACCATCTTACAGAGTGAACGAAACTCCAAGGGGCCGAGGAGGAGGAATGAGAGGTGGCAGAACCAGAGGAAGAGGACCAGTAAGGTGCTATAATTGTGATCAAGAAGGGCACGTAGCAAGGGAATGTCCACTACCCAAAAGACCATGGCACTCTCAGTACAAAGTTAACACACACACAACTAAAGGCTGCCCAGAGTTGATTAAGAGGTGAGAGGAAAGAGCTAGACAAAGAGGAGTTAATCTGGTAAATGCAGAACCGAGAACAGTATAATCTCATCCCATGCAAAGCATAGCCATAATAACCCAGGGAGGGAAGAAAACAGGGGAGGATCCACAGAGTATGGACCTGGTAAAGCTGATCAAGCCCGCATCTCCAAAGAACGCTTTCATACTGGATAGATAAAAACAATATTTTAAGGAGATAGTGGAAAAATTTTCCCAGATAGGGGGGATTAGAAGTATTGAGCTTCCACAACAAACCTTTGAAAAAGAGGAGACTCATACAAGCACATTGATTGAGGAATGGTTCCAACTGTTCCTAAAAATTGTAACCTACGCACCAATATTGGAACAACTAAAGCAAAATCTAGAGTTGGTGGTGCAAGAAAATGCAGAACTAGGAGAATTAAGTAATTCAACAGAAAAATACATAATAAGGATAAAAAGAAACAATATAAGAACTAGAAATGAATTCCGTGTGAATACTCAAGTCACGGGATTTCAAATCAAAGATACAATGCTCGATCTAGGATCAAATGTCAACATTCTACCTAGAAAAACATGGGAAGCACTGGGGAGGCAAAAGTTAACATATTCACCAATAAAGCTCCGAATGAAAAATCAGTATTGTATTGTACCAATAGGAAGGCCAGAAGAAGTCGAAGTTGATGTCGCGGGAGTGAAAACATATACATATTTTTAGGTGATAGAAATCATGGGGGACAAGGATCCCTATCCTGCTTTACTGGGGATAGATTGGGCCTTCGAGAATTATGTAGTGATCAATTTGAAAAAGGAATTGATGATATTCGAAGATGGATAAGTCAGGGTAATTCAGCCACTTGACCCATATCAAGGACCACGATACATAGAGACTGTTGACAACAGAGAGGATGCTCAACTTCTAGATCAACTCTACCAGATGACAGCAGGAAAGAGAGAAGATTATATCAATCCAAAAATGGGAGGGACTGTAAGCTACAGACATGTTCAGAGTTCCGATTTGGGCTCAGAAATAGCTTGGGATGATTAGCAACAGGGAGGATATGAACCCAACACTAGAAGATGTGCTAACATTCGGGGAGTCAACTGGATCAGTACCAAGGTAAGAGGACATCTGACTCTATCAAATATGCATGATGTAAATACATTTATTGTAAAAGTAGAAGAAAAGGTACCAATAGAACATAGAGCCCCTCTTATGGATGTAGCACTACAATCCACGTCAGCAAGATGGTGGGTCAACCATCGCAACTCTCTTTCGCAATGGGAAGATGTTGCAATATCACTAAGAGCTAGATTCCAAGAAGCTTCAGGACCATAATTCATAGAAAAATACCAAGGGGACTCTAACCCCATAGAACATTTAAGGAATTGTGAGTATAACTGGAAGAAAGCAGGGTATCCAGAATCTCTGTGGATGCACAATTTCATACATTCACTGGACACAATTCCACAATCCTGGTATCTGACGGAGGAAAAGAAGAGAGGAACTGGCACCTGGCGAGTAGTTACGGAAAGGTTCACGCAATGTTTTTCTCTCAAGGGAGATATAGAACCAGTCACAGATGCACTCCAAGCCATCAGAAGAGTACTATTTTTCCCAAATATTCAGGAAGATGAAGAACGACCGCTCTCAGAACAGAAAATCAAAGAATCAGTAGCATGTAAATGGATAGATTGCAAAATGGATGATGATGACTTAGAGAATCTCCAACATCTATACTTTGAAGAGAAAGAAGGGGAGTGGGATATACAAGAGGAACCAACCACAAAAGGACTACACCTATTACCCCTGAAGATAAAGAAGCTGAACATTGGAAGTACGAAGAAACCCAAAATTATGTCTATCGGAGATTAGTGGGATACAGAAACAACAAAGGAAATCTTTGACCTAATACAGGAATATGAAGGTTTATTCCCATCTTCAGTAGCAAAGCTCAAGGGAATAAAAGGGGACATGGGGTAAATGCGCATAATCTTAAAAACAGACGCAAGACCGGTAAAACATAGGCCTTACCGCCTAAATCCAAGAGTAAAGGAAAAAGTTAAAGCAAAGATAGATAAAATGATGAAACCAGGCCTGATTTTTCCAGTTGAGGAAGCAGAATGGGTCAATCCTATTGTAATACAAATTAAAAAGGATAAATCCTAGATTAGAGTATGTGTATATTACAGAAGTCTCAACAACGCATGCATTCATGATCCATTTCCTACTCCATTTAGTGATGAGGTTCTTGACAATGTAGCAGGAAACGAAGCCTGTTTGTTCACAGATGGATTCTCAAGATATCATCAAGTGAGAATAGTAGAAGAAGGGAATAGGAAGACCACTTTCACAACCGAATGGGGATTTTTTACATACCATGTCATGCCCTTTGGACTAAATAATGCGCCAATAGTATTTTCACGAATAGTGATCACAGCATTTAGGGACTATATTTATAAGTTCCTAGAGGTATACATGGATGATTGGACACTTTAAAACTTACTAAGGAACCATGCAACTTTAGTCAAAATAATGTTTTACAGATGTACACAAATCCAAATCTCCCTCAACCTTAAGAAATGCATCTTTGCAGTACCTTTTGGGACACTTCTAGGACATGTTGTTTGTAATCAAGGTGTTTGTGTGGATCCAGAAAAAGTAGCGGTCATTGTTAATATAGAAGCACCAGAAACTGTAAAATAGTTGAGATCATTACTCGGACATACAGGGTACTACACAAGATTCATCTGCAACTATGCAAATATTACAACACCATTAGAAAAATTGCTGCAGAAGTCAAAGCAATTTATGTGGAGTGATGAATGCACTAACGCTCTCAACACATTGAAATAAAAGCTAGCAAGTGCACCCATCTTGGTTCATCCTAACTGGGACAAACTATTCCATGTCCATATTGATGCCTCCAATATTGCATTAGGAGTAGTGTTAGCTCAGCCAGGAGATACTTCTGTTGATCATCCAATATACTTTGCAAGCAGGAAGTTGTCTACAGTTGAAAGGAATTACATAACAACAGAACGAGAAGCTCTTACGATGGTGTAATCTCTTCATAAGTTTCATCATTGCCTATTGGGAGGTATTTTCAAGTTCTTCACAGATATTTCAACATTGAAATACCTGGTAAACAAACCTGTGCTTGAAGGAAGAATCTGTAGATGGCTCCTACTATTCTAGGAGTTCACTTTTGAAGTCATAGTAAAACCTGGAAGGTTAAACGTGGGTCTTGACCATTTATTAAGATTTGAGAATGGGGAGAATGGGGAATCCCTAGATGATGAGTTGTCGGATGTTGATCTCTTCAAAGTAGAAGCCATCCTAGATTATCTAGAGCAGATAGCAGCATATCTGGCCATAGAAAAATTCCCAACAGAATACACGGTAACTCAAAGAAGACATTTGGTAGTGAAAGAAGTTGAATATCAACTGATAGCAGGACTATTACATAATATGGGATTGGATCATGTCTTGCGGAGATGTGTCATGGACCATGAAAGAGAGGATATCTTGTGGGAGTATCACGGCGGAGTTGCAGGAGTCCATGTCGACGCAAAACCCACCGCAATAAAAATACTACAAGAAGGGTTATGGTGGCCCACAGTTCATAAATATAGTAAAGCATATGTGAAGAAATGTGATGTCTTCCAAAGAACACGACGTCTGTCGCACCATGATGAGTTACCACTACAACCCGTAAGAGCACTGCAGCCATTTAAAAAATGGGTCGTTGACTTCGTAGGGCCAATTGAACCAATGGCACGACATTAACAGGCAAGGTATATAATAACCGCAACGGATTATCTCACAAGATGGGCAGAGGTAAAACCAATAAGAGACTGCACATCAAACACAATAGCCAGGTTTATTTTCGAGAATATCATTAGCATATTTGGCTGCCCCAGAAGCCTAAGAAGTAATCAAGGTACACACTTCATTAATACAACATTTAAATCTTTGCTAGATAATTTTATGGTACAACATCAAAAAAGCAGCCCGTACCGCCCTCAAGCGAATGGAACCGTGGAGGAATTCAACAAGATCTTAGAAAAAGGAGTAACCAAGATATGAAATTCCAACCAATATGACTAGGATGAAAGGATACCAGCCACATTATGGGCATATAGGACAACCGTAAAAAGGTTACACAATCAAACTCCATTCCAGCTGGTGTATGGAAGAGAGGCAGTGGTACCTACCAAATTCATCATACCAAGTCTCTTAATTTCTTCAAAAGTGCATATGATAGATGAAGACTCAATCACTGAACACCTCCATGAGCTATAGGAGCTCGAAGAAGAGATATTTCTGGCGGATTTCTATTAGACAGTGCAGAAGGAAAGACAGAAGGCCTAGCATGACCATCACATAAAGCAAAAAGCATTCACTATTGGAGGAAAAGTCCTATTGTACGACAAGAAATTTCAAAATTTCCTGGAAAAATTCAGAATGCACTGGATGGGACCATACCATGTCATAGAAATTAAATATTCAGGCACGGTTCGACTGGCGCAACTAGATGGACAAATACTGCAAGGATGGGTGAATGGCACACGCCTGAAGCCCTATCATGAGTAAGTTCCGCTATTTATTTTTTTCAAATAACTCTCGCAACTGAGAGTATCCAGTAGGGTAGAATAGAAATAGATAGATTTAATAACTCTCTCACACCTGAGATGAGACATATAATAGGAATCCCGATAAAAATTTATTACAATAATGCAGAAAGAAATTGCACCTATTGCAATGCAGACACCACCTCGCAACCAATTGTGGTCGAGGGGGGGGTGGGGAGAGTCTAATATGTCATCCATGTCAGAAAGCCAAGCGTGTCAAATATCATTTAGTCATAATAACCCATCATACTGTTTTCAGTCTGTAGGATCACCTGAATTTGAAAACTAACTGCCATAATTAGTGACACCCATACCGTAATAAATTTTCCATATTAAGCCATAATTATTACCCATCCCGTCTACCCAAATCCTAAAGCCATAGTCAGCAATGTCAGAATACACCTCACCGTGGTAACTAATCGCACGATTATAGCCGTGGGAAAGATAGAAAAAAAATAATTATTTATGGGGTAATATCAAACTCATGTGTGTTGGTAGCATTACTTAACCCGCATGAAAGAAGAAAAGCACTAGAGTGCCAAAAAATTCCGAGTTAGAACAAACAGAAACAACTACAACAACAAGCAAGATTTCAGCAGAAGGAGTTCAAAGAAGCATACCAGCAGCAGGAAGTCATGGCAATCGACCAGGAATAGCAATTTAGGCATACAACAGAATAACGAAGATGATGAAGATAGCAACATCAATCATCGAGCTTGATATCCATGAAATAATTCAAATGATAGAATCATTGATTGGCAAGTATGAAAATGCTTCGTTAATTGAGACAGATTTCACAGACTCCTATCGATTCCCAGCTATGAAGCAACAAGTATACATAGAAAATTATGCCACAGAGGGAGGAGGGGAAACAGCAACAATGAATCTGGAATTCATAGGTATTCAAAGATCAACTATACTAAACCTCAGGAATATCCCTGTGTTTGGAACAACGGGATCGAAAATGTAGTGTACAAAATTCCTGATGAGAAGAGTCTAGAACGGATCATTGTGGCTGGGGAGAGAAATACCTATCCATGCAGAGGATATCAGTAGACTTACCGGATTATCAACAGAGGGGAATAACGTCTCAACGACATTCCAAAATGTGTCCAAAAGAGCCAAGAAGTCAGGGGACTGTGATTATTATAAAAATTATGAGACCAAAAGAGGAGGGAAGGGAGCGAAGATAGACCTCATCAACAATCTAGCAGTGAAATTTTCCTGCTATATAATAGCGGGTAAAACAATGAGGCATTACACCAAAGGAGAATGCACCCTCGACACCATATCAGTCACGGAACACTGCATCCAGGGAGCCCAAATAAATTGGTGTACCTTCCTATTGAACGAAATGTTTGAGGCCTGTGAGGATAACTACAGGTGAGCCATAGGATTCATTTATGGCTATCTTGTTATGGCATTTTTGATGTGGAAATGGACTCACCTAGGGATAAGGAAGCTCGCAGAAATCACTCACAACCAACTAATGGCGTTAATATTTACACCCTGGAGAGTATCGGGAGATCCCAACACCAAGGAGGCTAATGAGGAGGCTTTCTCATTCTGGTACAGGCAGATGGTATATGTGGCAGGGAGCCAACAAAGGGTTCCAAGGGACCTATTGGATAGATATTCTTCGCAGGTATGGTTCGGGGTAACCCACAAGCAGACCTATATCAGACCTAGTTGTGTAGATGAAACCACGTTCCAAATGTGGCCATTGATGTTTCAAGTAGAAGAAGAAGCCTTCCACACCAAAATATGTTCATGTCGAGGAGCTGCGATGGAGGTTAGAAGTGGAATACCCCATTATTCGTTCAAAGTGATGCTACCGAAAGCACTCCCAAGGGAGTCACCAGAGGAAGAAACGAGGAGTATTTCCCAACTGCAGCTACAACCTTTACTGGACTAGCTCGACACGAGGGTGAAGGACTTCAATCTAGTAATAAAAAATCTCACAAGTGCCTCTATTGTTTTTCCTTCTTTTTCTGACTTCCAGTCTTTGAATTTTGTATCCCCATCCACAACAACCCATGTAGTTACCACCCTACATTCCACCATGTTTAACTCCCCTCCAGCAACCACAATCACCCCAATCCGCAAGAGAAAGGCACTCAAGCCTCTGGTAGCTGCACCCAAGCCCAAGAAAGCACGAATTATGGTGCCCAAGCACATAGTTGATCTCACCGGGGAAGATCAGACCCAACCTATGGATACAGGAGTATCAGTTCAAGAAGAGCCAGAGGTTACCGCCCAAGTAACCTCTACGCTACCTATGTTTTCTCCGTCCTTAGTTCTAAACATTTAGACATCCTCTCCACCTCATACTCACAACTCATCACTACATACTTCATTCACTTCCAAAGACCACTCCATTCACACTCTGTCCACCTCAGTGACTGTCTCAGATCCAATAAAGCTAGGGAATAAGACAAATGGTGACACCAAGGCAGAATTTACCTCCGGTATGGCTGGCCCTACCCAAGGTTGACCAACCCTCGGTGGGACAGGGCACTTTCCTAGAGCTATTAGTTCAAGGGGGGTCTTTTACTTCGGATATAACACCCTCATCAATAGAGTTGAACCCTTTTCAACAAGCCAACCTAATACTACATCATATTCTACCGACCACTAGTATGAACAACCCAAAACCTCAGCTACCGCAAAAGAACCAGCCATAACCCCCACAAGAGCACTCAGAGAGATCCATCACCAGTGGGCAACCGCTCAAAGAAAGATAACTGACCTAGGAGATGTCAGGCATTGAGAACATGCAAAATTGGGGGGATAGCCAATTATATAAGTTCATCTAGCTGACAACACAAAAACTTGTAGAAGGACTGCACAATGACCTCCAACAGAGGTTCGAGAAGCAACAACAATAGTTCATCGCTCTTACTGAAGAGAACAATCATCTTAAAAGTGAAAAGGATACTCTACAAGAGCAGCTAGAGAAGGTGACAGAAATATTCAAAGACTTGTGGCCAACAATCATTGCCCAGGATAGAAAAACGCCAGAGGACATATCGACCTGCTCAATGGTCGAACAGTCTATCAGAGTGAAAATTGCATACAAAAATCTGAGTTGAGAAAACCAGGACCTCAAGGAGGCGCTAGAGGCTAGACCAGCATTACCAGACCTTGCCATGGTATATGCTGAGAAAGTCACAGAGAGACAGAAGCAGGTGAACCATGTGGAGGAAACCTTGGGAAAAATAGTCAAAGAGGCTTATAGCCTCCTGAAGCATTTACATGAATGCTCCAACTCGTTAACAATGAAATCCCACCCAATCTTAGCACAGCTTCAACAAATTTCCCAAGAGATCAAATAAGCCACCAACCTGGTCGGTATAATCCAACTATACAACCAAGCAGAGGTGTTGGAGACCAAAATCCAGAAAATAGAAGAACATTATGCTATCACAAATCAGGTTCTCAAAGAGCTAAGGCAATCAGTCAAGCAAAAAGCAGAGGCAATACAGCAGATGGCGATCGAAGACGAACCAAAGATACAGGATGTGTTCAGCAAGTTGCCACCTGTCACGAGTGAAACTGAGGCCGAAAGAGTCGCCACCCAGACATAACAGTTAATTAAAGAGTGGCAACAGGCAATCACTGAGTTCGCAGAACTCAAGTCCTCAACATTGAGCAAGGTTCCATATTTGGGGCCTTTGTTTGGATAGAGTGAAGAAATAGAAAAGACAAAGTCAGCCTCTGAAGCCAACAGACCAATCAAAGCCACAACAGTAGGAAAATATTGACTCGAGACGAGTCAATAGCGCGTGGTCGGGGCCTTTTGGGGCCTTTATTTTGAGAAAGAAATAGTTTTGAATTGCGGAAGGTTGGAGGACAGGTGGTGGAACTTAATCAAGGTAGACAGGGAGCTATCACGATTGCGGAAATCCAGAAGACAGGTGGCGCGGAAGTTGCAGAGAATAGTGTAGATGGAAGATATGGGAGACAAGAAAAATCAGCAAAACTCCCAGTAATCAAGAAGAAGCGGGAAGCAGTGGAGCAAGAAAATAGGAAGGACTGACAGTCACACTGGCGGAGGAACAAATAGGGAGTCAGCCAGCGGAGGAGAAAAGTTAGTTAGTGCAGCATAAGGTCGATAGGGAGAGCAGAGCCTTAGGGGAGCTCTGTGAGAACTCTGTGGTACTGAACCAAACTGTAATAGACTCTGCAGAGTAGATGTATGATGTTATGTTATTGATAATGAAATCTAGTTGTTGATGTGTGTAATGGTATGAGTTGATTGATAGTCATTTTCTTACTATGAATGTATGCCCAATTTAAATTTAAATTCAACATTGTGAACATGATTTGATGAGTGATATTTTATACAGAGGGCTGAGATATGTTTGTTGCTTCCAAGTTCCATATTTGTTCTTCATGGTTGCATTTTTCTTCTACATGATTTGTCTTCTAATCTTACCAAGGTCATGACATGTCTTGGGTGAGACGCTTTGCTTTCTGGAGTAGGGTGAAAATGTCGGCGTTGTGCTAGACTACTACGGAAACCTTGTTGGCCTCAACTTTGAACCTAGGTCTTGTCCATAGACCTCCTTTTTCACCAACAGAGAACCTCTTTGAATCAATAGGGAGGGAATTTAGCTCATCGAAAAGAATGCACCAGATTGGAAAGCTTGTAGCAAGGATTGTTGGCTTGGGCAGAGTATGAAATACAACTGTGGCAAAGGTATCTTAAGGGGTATCTTGTTTTCTATCTGATTTCAAAGGTAAAGGCCTTCAAATTCATTTACAGTGAAAACTTTTAAAGAGTTTGATTGGATTGGATACACTAAAAGGCCCAGTTGGTAAAGGTACAAAGATACTTAAAAGGTATCTTTCATCTTCTAATGCTTTAATGATTTTAGATGATGTAGATCAAGTGGATCATTTTGATACAGTTTGAAATGTTGAATCTTTGGTAGATAAGTTCTTGGAAGGCTCTAATGGAGTGCCTTAATCTTTGAAAATGTTTGGGGCCTTTATTTGTGGTTGATCCAATCTATATATTTTAAAATATACTTCACATTGAGATGAAATAAATGTTTAAAATCATTTGAGTGGCCATCAATAGATAGGATAAAGATATATTCTTAGACATTCCCTACACTTTCAGCAAGAAAAATAATAATATGGCCATAAGACTATGGGAAAATATTAATAGTGAGACACTCATCAGATAGGATAAAGAGATGTTCTTAGAGATTTCCCGTATTTTCGAGGAAGAAAATAGGGATATTTCCATAAGACTATTGTTGTGGAGGTAAATCCCCTCTGCGGACAGAGGCGATCCCTACTAGCCCAGACCGGGTCTAGCAACAATCATTCATGTTATAGTGCAGGTTCCTAATTGCAATAAACTGAATAGCGATGAAGGCTTACCTGGAATCCAACGTTGTTGCTTGTAGAAGAGGTAGCGCTCCCATTCCTTAGCTCTGGCAGATCACGATCCCCACGATCTCCATGATAGGACACCTGCACATGCGAGAAACAAAACAAACACAAGCGTAAAATCCAATAGATGCAACTATATGTCAGTCAGAAAGGACATAACTCATCATCATAAATAACAACGAGAGTGGAACCATAACCAATAGTCATTCATTAATAATCAATCAAAGGAAAATTACAACCATAGTTCTGATGCTAAATTCTCCTTCGGCAGGTTGCCAGCAGAACATGTCTCGAAAATCCTGTCAGGGATGAGACAAACCTCTCTCTTCGGATCTTGACGATATTCTCCTTGCTTGAAATTGGCCTTAAGGGAATTATGGAGGCTCTTGCAGCATAAGGCTCTTGGAAATTTGAGAACTTGAAGACTAGCTTGCAATGGAGATGAGCAAGCTTTTATAGATGGAGGAAGGGGATTTGGGATCCCTATAATCATGGGATTGGCCCTATCCTCAAGGAAGCTTCCATGAGAGGTGGCAAACCACTTCCTCTCTATGGAAACCCGTAGCCAAACCTCCCAACTCAAGATAGATATCAGTTCCTGGATCAGTTAGGACGAAACTTCCGCCATTTATTTTTAAAAAAACATTCCTTAAATTGGCTGGCGCGAGTGCAACTCTGGGACAGAGCGCCAACTGGCACGGCCTCTTTGAAGTATTTTCCCCATTGGCGCGGGTACTGAACTGCCTGCTCGCGCCAATGCTAAAAGGGCCATTTTTAGGGTTTTTCACAAGGAGATGTCTTCAGGGCAATGAAAGCTCTTGTTCAGAGGGATGTCATGAAAGTGGTTTCAAGCCATGTCACTGCTCACAGGTCACAAAATGAGCCCTCCAATGTGTGGGACGGGGATTGCAGGGACAGTGACAAATTACTGTGTAACAGATGCCCCCTAAAGCATGAGGCCCGAGAGAGAGAGAGGGGTGAAATGCTTTACGAGAACGTGTCCAACTGAAAACACCGCCGTCGGAAAACCTGCGTAGAGAAATACAACTGATATCTCAGATACATGATATATATGTGGTATGGGTGCAGCCATCCATAACAGAGTATACAATAATCCAGATCCAAGGTATGGACGCAGCCATCTAGTGAGGATCGATAAATAGACTCAGGTATGGTCGCAGCCATCCAGTAAGTGAGTCATGTAACCAATCATAATAATCCACAAAATCGCAGCCTAGATTACAACAGACAAAATCCAGGGTCTTGCGCTCCATCTCGACCTGAACACAGTACAAGTCCAAGCATGTGAATAAATGAGCTGAAGTCGAACATGCAATAACATCATCTGATTACCAGCCAATGATGAAAGTTGTTAACAGATGCGAGAGGTACCACCAATGATGACGATGGCACTCAAGGTACTACAGGTACAATCTACGACATGTGAATCAATGAGCTGGCATCGAACACCCGTAGAATCACTCGATCGGAGGCCAGTGATAAAAACCTTGCGTCGAATGCGAAGAACCTTCCATTGAGGCATGCAGGCTCCAAGGCACCAAAAGGGAGTCTCTAGATCAACTTCCCGGATAATGAGTTGAAGTCGACAGGAAGTGACCTTGATCGAAGGTGGGCCATAGTGTTTCCCACATCATCGACATGAGACAGAGGAACATAATGTCTTTTTGAATCACGATCAGATGAGAATCAGAGGAAGGCTGGTACTTGCAGAGGTCAACTTCTCTTGAACATATTGGTGGCATGACAGTGGATTTGGCAGTATTTGACATCAAAATATCAGAGGTCATGATGACGAGGCCAAGAGTAGATGAGAGGTCAAAATGGATCACCCAAACCCATGGAGGCAAGTGAAAAACGAGATGAGATATCCCCAACCTGACACGAATGCAGACAAGTGCCATGTTCAAGAGCGACATACTTCCGACATGACAATGATGTTGGTTCCATTTTCCCCACCATCCTGGCGAGTACCTCTTTATTTTTACACAAGCTTGAAGAGGATACCATATGCTTGTCATAAGTCCGTCCTTCAGACGAATCCATCCTAGTACATTTAACAAGCCCTAGGAAGGAGGAACTCGAATATCGTCATCACAACTGAATCCAATGTCATCAGGGTTTAACGAGTCTGACAAAGGAAGAACTCGACATCTTTTCATATTTAGAGAGTTTGAAAAGATAGCAGAAAATTAAACTCCAAAGGTCCCTTTTCGTAAATAGTTCCTCAGATCCGAAAAGGTAGAAAACTATGTCTGAGAAAACCTCCTAGTCGCGATAGGCTAGGGTATTCCTTTTTCGTAAGTAATCTATCCCAGCCCGAAAAAGGGGTAAACGTATACTGGGTAGATGTCGTTTCGCAGCCACTTTAACGAGATCAAAACGACAAGGGCCTCGGCAATCTTTTCATGTTTAGAGAGTCAGAAAAGAGCTAAAAGATGACTCCACCTGGAGGAACGAGTGGTATAAAGGGTAGCAACTAGTTCCGGTAATGGTGGAACTACTCAAAAAAAGTAAAGGTTAAGAGGCTGGCTAACAAGACCACTCATCGCAGCGGTTCCTCGGGAATGGGTAAAACAACCAAGTGAAGGCATATGATCGGCCAAGCAGATAGTGACGATGGAGTGAGAAAACCAAGGCTCATCTGGCAAAACAGGCTGATAAAATGGAAATCACAAGAGGTAAAATGGGGATGGTTTCATTTTTACACAAGCTTGAAATCAGGAAACTTTGCTTGAAGTTGGTTTCATTTTCACACAAGCTTGAAACAAAGATAAACTATGCTTGAAACCGGTTTCATTTTTACACAAGCTTAAAATGGGAATAAACTATGCTTGAAAAAGTAAGCATGCCCCCCAGCATGGTGACTCAATTCGAGGTACATGCCCCCCAAGCTTCAGTCCATATGAAAGGTAGATGGAGTGAAGGTTCAAATTATGAGACCAAGAGAAAGACTCGACTAGGATTTTATGAGAACTAACCAAAGACTCGAATTGAACAAGAACGTGTTTCATTATTTTAACGAGGTTGACACATTAAAAGAACTATCCTCAGGACACCTTGTTTGATGGTTTAAGGAGCTTGGCACAAGACAAGGAACTCTACTCCGACGACCTTGTTTCATTTTTTAAGGAGCTTGACACAAGACAACGAACTCTGCTCCAACGAGTTTGTTTCATTTTTTAAGGAGCTTGACACAAGAAAACGAACTGTGCTCTGACCGGATTGTTTCATTTTTTAAGGAGCTTGACACAAGAAAATGAACTGTGCTCCAACCAGACCTAGTTTCATTTTTTAAGGAGCTTGACACAGGAAAGGAACCATACTCCGACCAGTTCCGATTTCATTTTTTAAGGAGCTTGACACAGGAAAAGAACCATGCTCCAACAACCTTGTTTCATTTTTTAAGGAGCTTGACACAAGACAAGGAACTCTGCTCCGACCAGCTTGTTTCATTTTTTAAGGAGCTTGACACAAGAAAATGAACTGTGCTCCAGGAACCTGGTTTCATTTTTTAAGAAGCTTGACACAGGAAAAGGAACTATGCTCTGACCAACTTGTTTCATGATGAACAAGAAGTCACCGCTTCCAATATTTCTACTCCCGATGGAAGGAAAACATCCTGGAAGTCAGGACCCAATGCCCCCAAAACACGATGTACAACGGCAATATCACTGAGTACAGGCACGGGGTAGGTAGCCACATAGTTGACCTGCGGTGGGGCAGATACAACGGGTGGATAAAAACCAGGAAGGGATGATGGCGGGCCAGTTGCCACATCAGGACCAAAGAACGAAAGTTGATCAATGGTCACGATCTGTCCTTCATGCGGAAAACAGACCACACGAAAAAGGGAGGAGACAAGATCTCCCATGGCATAGGTGTAATCGCGCCCCAAGAGCAGATTGAAATCCAGGGGGCCTGGAACAACCATCACGTCCATATGGACAGTTTTACCTCCCAAAGTAACAGGTAACCTTGGAAGGATCCCTAACGGTTGACTCATTCTTCTGTTAAATGCCAACAGATTCTGCGTAACAGGCGCAAGCGGCGGCGAGCCAAAAGCTTGCCAAGTAGTTGAGGATATAATACTAACAGACACGCCTTCGTCTATAATGGTGCTAGGTACGACCAGACCAAAAGCCTATACTGTGATCTCGAAAGGCACATAAGACGGAAGGTGATATCCTGCAAATCGACTCCAGTCAAAGGAAGCGACCAAACTACTTGGAGGGGCTACCATCTAATCGAGATGGTCTTCCCCTGGTGTTACGGAATAAGAAGGAGCATCCTCCACAACCTCCATCTCGAAGGTGGGAGGAGTATCCTCCGGGACCTCTATCACGGGAGGTGGAGGAGCAGCTTCTTAAGATGTGGGGACAGGAGAATCTTTCTCCAAATCCGAGGAATCTGAAGAAACAATAAGAACCTGAGGGGTGTGAGGTGCACTCTCAACGGAAAAGACCTGGTGCACCGTAGACGGGGCTAGTTCAACCGATCCCACGACCAATGGTTGGTCGGGAACGGATTCCTGAATTTGAATTTCCGGGGGAGCGGGATTGACCAAGGATGACTCTTGACCAATCGTAGGATCAGCTGGTGGCGGACTCAAAGAAAGTTTTTTATAACCAACTGGAAGGCATGGTGTAGAACCAGCTGAGTTTTCCAAAACTCGCTTGGCTTCATCCATATACGGACAAAGGTGAATAGCATGGTGCCCTTCACACAACTTACAGGGATTGGTGAGCTTACCCTGCTTCTTAGGAACCTTACCAACAGCAGCTGAAGACGTGCCCCCAACCTGACTCCCGGAAGCCAAAGGCAACGGTGGACGACCGTTGGACCGTACTTCGAGTACCTTTAGAATGTCGGGGCAATCTCGAAGAAGATGATCTCCTATGCACAACATGCAAGGGAACTTGACTTTCCACAGAGGGTTGGGAGGTTTATCGATGGGAGACTTCTTAGGCGCAATAGCTGCAGAGCTAGCCTCTCCTTTATCGGACTTCTTCTTCTTTGTCTTCTTCTTCTTCTTCTTAGCCACCTGGCTACTCGAATCCAGACTTTCACCAGGCGAAGTACAAGAGGAGGACGCAGAAATAGGTGAAGAAGGGGAGAGGTCCACCTTAGAACCAACATGATTTTGTTCAGGTGGAGGAACTGATTGAATAGTAGCTGAGACATTCGGGACCACAGAGGTTGAGAACAACCAAACAAGCAACCCAATAGTTAACCCAGGAAGGGACAACGTTTCCATATAAGGAGCACCAACATTTCCAAAAGGAGGAAAATGACCAGGATTCCCATCGGAGGGGATTCCTTAGTTGGTGAACTCTGGAAAAGTTTCCATCAAAACAACTCAAAACCGCACACGGGTTGAAAACCAAGGCACACAATCAAACAGCCAACAAGCAAACTCTAACAGGGCATGTGATCGCAGGTGATTTATTTTTTACCACATTGAAACTTAGAACTTCACCGTTTCATGTTTTAAGAGTCGAGAAATGGATGAAAGGTGACTCTATCTCTTTCAGTTTTGAAGCAAGCATGAAAGGACAAGCGCTTGGTGATCCTTTCAAATTTAAAGAGTCATAAAAGATCAAATGACTACTCAGGAATACTAGGCAAAGGGTGTACCAAATAACCGTGAACTGCAATATACACCTTGGTTTCAAAATGAAAGAGAAATCAACCAAGGACTTAACGTACGTGCAGGCAATCTCCTCGAATGTTGTGTCCAGTGTATCACGGGTATAGGGTGGCAGACTTGGCTTCCTATGGATAAAGGATTGAAACCTAGTGGGGTTTCCCTTTATATACGCGACGGTACGGGGAGCACAAGTCCGTACTAGTGTTGTCTAAAGCCAAGAGGCGAACGACAACTACTAGGTTTAAAGACGTCGGAACACGTCTCTAGCCTAGACCTATAAATGTGTTTCGTTAGATTTCAATGCTTCCTTAGTGTAAATTGAGTAAATTTTAAAGTTTATCTTCAATTACGTTTCAGTTTTCAAGCCCTAGCGAATGTAATGTCTCAAAATCTCCTAAATGCAATCTATATGAGAAAAGAAAACTTTTCAATTCGATGAATGCTATCTAGTTAAGGGAAGAGCTTCAAACAATGATGCGACATAAAACAACACTGCAAACGAAATCTTTTCCAAACTAGATGACTTTCACTATCCAAAAGTAATTTCAAACATTCAATGACGCAAACAATGCAATGTGATCTATGCAAAATCCTCTTTTTCGAAAACTATGCAATTGTAATCTATGCACAATTTCCTTTTTCCTTTCCAAATTATAAGAATGCACTCAATGCATTTTTCGATGAAATGAGAATCTACTTAATGCATGCTTTTAATAAAAGAGAATGCAATCAAAGTGATTTTTAGCTTTCAATCATTAAACAATGTGATCTAAGTTCAATGATAAATCTCAAAATACTTTTCAATGCAATGTGATCTAATGCATTTTAACAAAAAGAACACTTTGAGACGAAAACTAAATAAACGCAAATCTTCTTAATGAAGGATGAATGCAAAAGAGATGTAAACAAACACTAAGAATGCAATCGTTGTTTCAAACACTTTGTCATGAAATCCCTCAAAAGTTGACAAGACATATGAGGTCAAACACAAAGAGGAATTCCAAAGAAAGAGATCAAAACAAGGCATTCATTCCCTTTTACATCAAAAAATCATGGAAAGAAGACATTCCAACCAATGAGCAATGTAATCTATGCTCATACAGTGAAAAGACCGGAAGGGAAAGACACACTGGTGAAGGATTTAGGGAAAAAGTCTCAATTTTCATACATCCTGAAATTGGCTCGACTTGTACATTGACAACTAGCGCCAACTGGCGCGACTTGCTCACTGACAACTAGTGCCAATGGCTAATTGGCACAGGTTGCTAACTGACAACAAGCGCCAACGCCTGAAAATGAAAAAAAACAAAGAATTTCTCCCAACCAAGACCAGACTCACCACTTCAAGCAGAATCTCCAAGACTCAAATGAACCATGTGATCTAGGCTCAAAGCAATACAGACACAGATCAAGCTCAGAAAGCTCAAAACAGAGTAAACCCTAGTACCTTACAGGATTGGCACGACTGTAAGTCTGAAACTAGCGCGGGAATAGAATTGGCACGGGTAATACACTAGCAACCTGCGCCAATGGGCACGACTGTCAAGCTGAAAAGTGTGCCAGTCGAGTTTACCGGTCAAAAATAAAAAGGAGCAATCCAACAAGTAGACCAATGATGATCAAGCTATCCAAAAGCCAAATTCATAGAAAGATCCAGCCCAAAGAGTTGATCAAGCAAGCAGAATCAAGAATCAACCAAAAAGACAAGACAAAGCTCCAAGTGTTCAGTTTACAAACTAAACCGGAGATTGACTGAATTAGCTTTGATCTACTTCGCAATTGCAGAGCAAAAGCGTTTCGAAGGCTATCTGGCCAACTTCAGGCTCCATATATAACTTATAAAACGAACGACAACAAGCTAACGATCCCCAACGGAGTCACCAATTTGTTGTGGAGGTAAATCCCCTCTGCGGACAGAGGCAATCCCTACTAGCCCAGACCGGGTCTAGCAACAATCATTCACGCTATAGTGCAGGTTCCTAATTGCAATAAACCGACTAGCGATGAAGGCTTACCTGGAATCCAACGATGTTGCTTGTAGAAGAGGTAGCGCTCTCGTTCCTTAGCTCTGGCAAATCACGATCCCCATGATATTTGTGATAGGACACCTGCACATGCGAGAAACAAAACAAACACAAGCGTAAAATCCAATAGATGCAACTATATGTCAGTCAGAAAGGACATAACTCATCATCATAAATAACAACGAGAGTGGAACCATAACCAATAGTCGTTCATTAATAATCAATCAAAGGAAAATTACAACCATAGTTCTAACGCTGAATTCTCCTTCGTCGGGTCGCCAGCAAAACACGTCTCGAAAATCCTGTCAGGGATGAGACAAGCCTCTCTCTTCGGATCTTGACGATAGTCTCCTTGCTTGAAATTGGCCTTAAGGGAATTATGGAGGCTCTTGCAGCATAAGGCTCTTGGAAATTTGAGAACTTGAAGACTAGCTTGCAATGGAGATGGGCAAGCTTTTATAGATGGAGGAAGGGGAGTTGGGATCCCTATAATCACGGGATTGGCCATATCCTCAAGGAAGCTTCCATGAGAGGTGGCAAACCACTTCCTCTCTATGGAAACCCGTAGCCAAACCTCCCAACTCAAGATAGATATCAGTTCCTGGATCAGTTAGGACGAAACTTCCACCATTTATTTTTAAAAAACACTCCTTAAATTGGTTGGCGCGAGTGCGACTCTGGGACAGAGCGCCAACTGGCGCGACCTCTTTGAAGTATTTTCCCCATTGGCGCGGGTACTGAACTTCCTGCTCACGTCAATGCAAAAAGGGCCATTTTTATGCTTTTTCACAAGGAGATGTCTTCAGGGCAATGAAAGCTCTTGTTCAGAGGGATGTCATGAAAGTGGTTTCAAGCCATGTCACTGCTCACAGGTCACGAAATGAGCCCTCCAATGTGCAGGACGGGGATTGCAGGGACGGTGACAAATTACTGTGTAACAACTATGTAAACGGATCCAGCTGGGAAGCTTGTTGAGTTTTCAATGGTGTTTCAAAATCTACAAAACAAGTGTTTTGTGAATCTAGACAGTGAACATGATATGCATATGCATGATCATCTTAGAGATTTGGGATGAAATATTGCAGAGGTTTCAAGATAGCCTCGTTCTTTTTGACGTAGAGAACATTAACACATTGATTATTTGTTGCAGTAAACATCTCCACGTACTTAATCATTCAATCTTCTATACGGCTTTTAATAGAAAATTGTGTACAAATTTTAATTTTTTTCATCATTTTTAGTCAACGAGGTAATAGAATTTGTGCACGGAATTAGGTTGCTCAATGAAAATAATGATAATGATTGCAAATTTCTCATGGTGAATATCAATATACATATGGATCATTTACTGTGTGAGCCATGACTCTTGAAAGATATAAAAAGCAAAGAAGAAGAATGCATTTTTACCCATTATTTGATAACTAGAGTCCTGGTAATAGTGCTTAGTCATGTATTGTTGTCCGATGGATTTTGTGAAATTTGTATTAATTTATTAAAAATTACTATTGTATCTATTGTTTTAGTGCAGTGAAATAACAATATGAGAGATTCCTATCCCCATGTGGATAGAGGAAGCTAGATGTGAAAGTAAAGGTTTATGCATTAACTATACACTTGGGTTCTCGTTTTAATATATATCAACTGAATAGTTTCAACTAAGTTAAATGTGTTTATTCAAAAGCCTCAAGATGTACTCAAATGTTTTTATTCAAATATTCTGAAAGGGGAGTTTTATAGACTTTATCTTCTTCTTTAGCATAATATATCTGCATTTGACCTTCCATATTATTGCAAACGGAACCAAGCATTCTAGTGGGGGGTTAATAAAAATTGAATTCTTGTTCTGTTATCTGTCTTATTAATATATTTGTGTAAGCAGCATGTAAACATTGAAACTGAAATTTTTCTAGATAGCGTGAGATTACACTAGTTAGATAATGTTAAATTACATGAGATAGTGTCTAACCGTTGTATGTTGACGTTGTTGCATGAAAACATACTATCACAAAATCATCTCTTTGTTACATATGCGAAAATTATAAAGCTTCTGTTGATTTCTTTAATAAATTATGTTAAGAATTGTTCTTTATATATCATAGGATATGTAACTTATAGTGCAGTTATGAGTGATGTCGCAGAATAAGTACCAGAATTTTATTGCAGTAATAGAGCCAAGGTCATTTTTTCCTTGTTTATTCTTGTTTGGGTATTTGAGATTTTCTTTCAGATTGAATCTTATGGGTTGTGTTCTTTAATTGATATTAGATATTTATCAGTTATTTTAACAAAATCATTCTTAACAATGACTACTACAATAATTTGAAATGTGATCTGAAATTTCTAATATAAAATCTGTTCTGAATTTCTAATATAAAAAATGGATGTGATTTTTTTTTTCAAGAGTATCACATCTTTTGTCTAATTACTTAGGCTGGATTTGAAAATATAAAAAGTTGATTGAGGCTCTTGAATACAATTGTTGGTGTTTTATTTGTACATGAATCTATTAATCTTTTGGATAATGTGTCAACGTGTTTTTGTTAAAGGGTTGGATCCTTGCTTTGGTTGGCTAGAGAGGAATGTAAAGAGTGTTGGATCGAGCACCCTGTGTTTTGGTCATTTATAATTGAAAACTTGTCCATATTCAATGGCCACGAGTATGAATGTGATAAGAGAAAAAAATCTTGGAAGGAAAATAACCTTATAAGAATAATAGGCAAAAGGAGTTATTTAAGGTCAAGATTGAGCAAGCAAGAGGCATATGCAATAAGACTTGAAGTACAATTTGAAATATGATACAACCTAGAATAGAATTGAAATTACAGTGGTATTGGGTTGCCAATCTACAAGTGACAACAAATGAAATATGGGAAGCACACCGAAGTTTTGTTTGAGAAAAACAAGAATAAGGGTAAATTTAAAAATTGTAGGAACATAGTTTCTGTTAAATTGCAGACTAATGTGTTTACTGCATATATCTTAATGGGCTTCAACTTCTGAAATAATGACAAAATACAATTTTCTTTTCTTCATTTAATTGATTGAAAGCTACCACTCATCTAAATTGTAGGAAGGCTTACCTGAATTCAAAGATAAATGCCAAAAGCAAAATATATTTCATGGTGAATATCAAGATACATATTGATCATTCAATGTGTGAGCCAAGGAACATGATAGATATAAAAAGAAAAGCAAAAGAATGCAGTTTCTCAAATAATTTGATAACTAGAGTCCTAGTAATAGTGCTCAGTCACATATTGTTGTCCGATGGGTTCTGTGAGAATTGTATTAAGTTATTAAAAGGGACTATTGTATCTGTTGTTTTAGTGTAGTGCAAGAACAGTATGAGAGCTTCCTCTCCCTGTGTGGATAGAGGATGCTAGATGTGAAATTAAAGGTTTATGCATTAACTGTACACTTGGGGTTCTTGTTTTAATATATATCAACTGAATAGCTTCAACTAATTTAAATATGTTTATTCAAAAGCCTCATGATGTACTCACATGTTTTTATTCAAATATTCTGAAAGAGGAGTTTTATAGACTTTATATGCTTCTTTAGTATAACATATCTACATTTGACATTCCATATTTTTGTAAATGGGACCAATATTTCTAGTGGGGTGTTAATAAAAATTGTATGCTTGTTCTGTTATCTCTCTTATTAATATATTTATGTAAGCAACCGGTAAACATTGAAATTGAAATTTTGCTAGACAATGTGAAATTACACTAGTTAGATAGTGTTAAATTACATGAGATAGTGTCTAATTGTTGTATGTTGAAGTTGTTGCATGAAAAGCTACTATCACAAAAGCACTTATTTTTTAAGTATGCTAAAATTCTAAAGCTTCTGTTGATTTCTTTAATACATTATGTTAGTAATTGTTCTTTATATATCAGAGGCTTTGCAACTTACAGTGCTGTTATGAGCACTGCCACAAACTAAGTACCATAATTTTATTGTTGTAATAGAGCCAGGGTCATTGTTCCTTTTTTTATTCTTATTTGGATAGTTGAGATTTTATTTCAAATTGAACCTTATGGGTTGTTTTCTTTAATTGATATAAGATATTGATCAGTTATTTTAACAAAATTATTCTTAACAATGAATAATAAAATAATGTGAAATGTGATCTGAAATTTTTAATATAAAATTTGTTCTGAAATTTCTAATATAAAAAAATGGATGTGATTTAAAGAATGCTAAAACAATCTTATCTTAATACCAGCATGGTTACAAATACATATAAGCAACTATTACAATATGTGTACATCATTAAGTATAGTGTTCCACCTTAAAACAAAATCATGATTTTTTCCAAAAGCCCTAAAAATGATGAACTTCTACTACTCAAGAGTGGCTCACCAAACAAGCAAAGCCAAAATCAGATTAGAAAAATAAAAGACATAAAACAACCAACCAAAACAAAAACAAGAGATGCCTTGACAAAAATGTCTCATGCTAATGATGATCATGTCTTACTTGTTGAGGACCTCCGTGAAAACCAATACTGGGCATACCAAGGCTTCCATACAGTGTGTCAAAAAAACCATGCATTTGCAACCCAAACAAAGAAAGAAACAACCTAAATCCTGCAAAAAATGTTATATTCCCATAGGACCCAACAGGCACTGGACCTTGGCCTGCCATGAAATTAAAACCCTATGATGGGTAATGATGGTCTGTCGTTCTAGCTGTATTAGGCTTTTGTTTAGAAGGTCTGTGAGGAATATTAACATCAGGCACTGACTTTTTTCTTGGATCAGAAGAACCCACCTTACCCCTCCCATATAAAGGAATTACCTTCTCTTCAACTACACTGCCCTTGAAAACAGGTCATTCTTTTGATATAGAGTGCATCTATAAGATGTCTATTTGGAAAAAAGCTGAAACAATACATCTTTTACGACAAAAATTTCAATACAAAACCTTTACGCAAATTTTTGAGAGAACGATATGATGAAACGATTATGTTGGAGGATTCTTCCCAGAAACACTCTCAGCCTCTTCAAAGACAGTACAAGCTCCATCTCTATCTGAACTGTCATCATGGTATATTTCACTCTGAAATTATTCTCTTACATATGAGAGCGAAAATGTGCCCGAGAAGGCTGCTAACTAAGATCCTCCCACAACATTGGTATCAGAACGGGCACGAATAATTCAAATTTTAAACGCGACACGTGACACTACCGCATGTAGGATGGCAGAGCGGAGGGGAGGTGGAGGCAGCTGGCGGAGGGAAGTGGGGCCCACCAGCGGAGACGGAACTTTGATTCCGGTGGGAGGCGGGGCGTTGTCTGGGGTTGTCCCATCACCAGAGGGAGTCACCGTATCGGAGCTCCATTTCGTCTAATAGTATACTGCTCCTTTATTTTTTGATTTGTCTTATGTATGTGACTCACTTGGTTTGCTAAAAAATCCCCCTCACGGTGTATTCCCACACACTTACTAGGGCACCATAGGGGACCCAAGTGTTTCCTAAAACTCTAGGCACCTGCAAGACCACCCACCTTTGCCCAGAGGAGTGTTTGGTCTCTCAACATTTCATTTTAGAATATGGCATCCATCTACCTTGTTTGTCACATCCACTCTTGGTGTGACTTTGTTAGGATTTGGTTCCTCTCAAATTACCCCTAGAACCACCCCTTAGGGTACCACTCCTATTACTACCCCACAGGGGACTCCTACCAACACCACATCACAAGTTCATACTACAATGGCGAATACCACTAAGATACCATTGTAGCTTCATTGAACCTCCCAAACCTTATGAAACTTACAATTAATCCCATTGCACATGATCCACAATGGAACCCTATGCCAACAAAGTTACCATCAGATATTCCAAAATTTGAAAGGAAATAGGGGGATGACCTGACCAACCATGGCATTAAATTTGATTTATGGTGCTCCTCCAATAGCATCATTGAGGACTCAGTTCGACTAAGAATATTTCAATGCACCCTCACAGGCCTTGCTGGGAAATGGTATGTTAGCAAGCTCGCAGGTTCATGTCAAAACTTTGAGTCTTTAGCTAAGGATTTCCTTAGCTTCTTTCAACTTCCAATTTTCCATGATACAAGGCCAAAATTACTAACTCAATTTTGAAAAACTACCTCCACCCATATTTCATATCATGTTCATGAATGAAGGAAGCATCATAGTATTTATAAAGTGGATATCATAGCCCCTCTCCTTATAAATTTCTTCTTGAAATCACTTTTGTCCGTCATTGCAAAAGGTGTCGCAATTTCCTTGCCACAAACATAAGAAGAAGCTATCAATAAAGCTCAATAGTCTGAGTTGATTTACACACAATCGGGGTAGTTTTACTCTCTTATTACTTATGTTTGTCACTTGCAATAATTTACTCAAGAAAAACAGGCGCATCAAATGTTCATGATGCGTTGATTGGGAACCTTACCCAAACTCAACCTAGGAATTCCCTTCCATGCCCTTAAAATATGTATGGCACACAACCATCATTCCAATCATTCCCTGGGACATCCGTAACACCAGCACCATTAACTTTTGGGTATTATCCCAACCAACCTGCACCTCCTTTAAACCCTCCTATGCAAGGAAATCAGTATCCACCGCACACTTCAGAAGGAATGTAAACCTCCCAACCTCTCTACACAAACCCTAATCAAGAGAATCCTTGTTTTCCTTTTCCAATACCACAATAGAATAACCCCCCACCTGAGTAGAATGTGGGGGTTAATTTTGTTCAACCCTCATCCCCTCAACAATAATATTCATTTGAAAAATTCAACACTACAAAACCATCCAATACGAATAGAAATAAAGGGAAGATAAGCACAAAGGAGATCAAGGATATGGGGGCAACCAATAATAGCCATAAAAATTGAGGGTGTTGATTGGGGGAAATCCTCCCAATCATAACCAAAACCAAAACCAGGGTAAAAATAATATTCAAAAAAATAATAATAATATTGGTATATGGACTAACCACTCTTATGGCATTTGGATATAATATGGCCACTACACCCATCATTTCCCTTAAATACTAGAGTTGAAATGCATGAGACATGAATGCGGGCAGGGGGGAGAAAACCAATAACATGTCGTAATTCAAAATCCATTTCCCCATCAAGGATCGGTAGCTACAAATCATGAGGATGGTCCTCCACAATATCAAATCTAAATAGGGAGCAGTTATAATGACACCTTCAACCATGATATCTACATGCAAGGAACATATTTCCTACTCCAAACATGAAGTCATGATTATCGAACCCCTCCATAATCTAATCCTTCAACATCAAAAATACCCATTACCAACATAGCAACATCGTCATTGACCATATAGCGGCCTCCCATTGAACCTGTCTCTAGTAAGGAAAATGGACCGCTGTGTCATACAAACCATAATTCTAAGTTAGCCTACAACTATAGTATTTTTGATGACTTTTCTCAATCTCCATCAACCACGTCTGCTTTGGAAGTACTTCAAATATTTCCAACTCAACGAAACTCCCTCCTTTTCACATTAGGTGTAATTAATCCTTCAAATTCATGCTTAATCACCTTCAACTTGGATAATTCGAAACCATGGATACCATCCATAGTCACATTCCACATTCTAGAACCATTTTGAATGTCATTATTCATCACCACATCACTGATGGGGGCATCCACCTGTATAAATTAAAGTTATTGTGGAAAAAAATATGATCCCCCAAACTCACTACTTCCTCCATCACATTAAGGGCATACGACGATCTCCCACCATCACTTGTGGGACTCTTTTATAATGTCCCCATTTAACTTGATAAAATTTTATTCTCATCGATATTGAAGTCCTTGATGCCCCTCTGTATTACAACATCTCGTTTGTACAAATTTACATGTATGCCATGAAGGACCATATTCAATGGGAAAATCATCACCATTGACCAATTAACACATTATGAGATGAGGACCTCTTTCTCCTCTCATAGCGTGTTACCCTTTGTTGTGTCCCAAAATGAATTTTTCCATTCCTTGACTGAGTTTGGCATAGGAATGTTCAAAAAATAATCTCTAGTCTCCAACACATATCTAGGAAACCCACTAGTCATCACACCAGTTTATGCAGCCCCGGTATGTGTGATGACCACTTCTTATGATCACCACACCCGAGATCCTCAATAACCAGCCCCGAAAACCTCCAATTTTGTGATGAGAGAACCTCTGTTTCTCACTTATGCGGTTATTCCAACACCTTTGTTATATCCTACACTATATTTTCCTCGCACCAAGTCATGGTGACCCTTACCTTACCAAATTTGGCTCTTGTGATGCCCATATAATATTTAGAGCCCCAATCCATGTGGACAAGCTCAAGTGTCACATCTATTGGAATGGTGACCTTGAAACCTCTTCAGGGGACCTTACCACCTGAACAAACACTTGCATCGACACCAAAGGGCACCACCAATAAGGATAAGCATAAAATCAAGAAGAATGACACCCCAACTACGTCTTCTCCTAGGTTACCTCCCCCATGTGCATTATGTGATGTAACAGGGAACCCTACAAACCAATGTCCATCATTGGAAGAGTTTAAAGAACTTCTTCATGCCCCTAAGGCATATGCATGTTAGGTGGATAAATCGTTCTTGCGAACAAGAAAGATCTCCCTAGTATCACAAGGATAGCTAGAAACAAACAAGACAAATGTAAACTACTTTCTCTAGATTGTATGTAATTTAGAATTTTCTATGATGAAGAAAGGACCTAAACGTGATCCAATGCTATTTTATTTCTTCTTTCCCGTCGCTCCAAGAAGTTACCTCTTAAGATCTGCAAATAAAGACATAGAAGAGGATCAGCAGCACCTGCAACATATACTAATTCAGAAATCACAAATCTATCTTAATGATCAAGGAATTTAAGAAATAAGCTATTTAAGTAAATACATAAACAACTTATTGAGAAAACGGGATCCAATTGTATTATCTTTAAGTAAAAGAAGGATTCTTAGAACCGTGTTTGCCTTGATGTCATATAGGTCCTTTTAGGGATCCGAAACAAGCGTTTTCCTTTAGTATGACAAGCCCTTCCACTCTTCGAACCAACCTAACTATGAGTATGTAATCGTTCTCGCAGCTAGCAAAAGAGTATGGTTCTTCAGCAATTCCCTTCTCTATCATAGCTACCAAGTACAAAGCAAGTACTAAGTGTATATAAAATGGATAGAGAAGTTTTACATATATCAACATCTACCCTTGAGACTGAACCAAAGCTTCAATTTATAAGAGAAGGAAAGTGGTTACAACTCCAAAATGGAAGGGATAGAGTCCCCTTATCAAGGGATTAAGTTCCAAAATCCAAGGAATAGGCTCCTTTAATGAAGGAATGAATGTTCATGATAAAGGAGGGAGTAAGGCTTCGACTGGATAACGCATTCTAGAAGCTTCCAGCTGGGAGAATATTTGACCAGCTAGGCTTCTAGAATTTACTTTCGCCTTCATTTTACCTTTTACAGGGGTCCGCACTTTTAATGAAGAAAACGTGCAGTCGGCTCCGCAGTTTTTAGAGCAAAATGGTGTGGTGCTGCAGGTAAGGCTAAGGAAAAGTGCGGTATAAGTGTTTTTATGATTTTTACAAGCTTTTCTCCAAATTCAGGACTTGGTTTAGGAACTTTAGGGTTTTAGACTTCTAAGGGAGTATTATATAGGTATTGATGAACCCATATAGACAGTAAAATGTCATGGTGACAAAATAATGTGTAACAGATTGCCCCCTAAAGCGCGAAGTCTGAGATAATTCGAAGAGTGAAGTGCTTTATCATTCTGAGGATTGGCTTGTGGACACACCGGTTGAGACCTGTAAAAAAATTCAATGCGGAAACATATATATATATATATATATATATATCATCGTTGAGGTAGGCATTCCCATACTCAAATCAAAACTAACTAAAATGTTCTGATATAGAAATGATCTTAATATTACATCAATAGTAGACATAGTATGGACGCAGCCATTTTTCATGAATATTCTACTGCATAATGAATAATAAAACTCCTCGCAGCCTGGATGATGGAAACTAGATCCAGGGTCTTGATCTCCGCTACCCGAACTAGTACGATTCTATCCATGAGATTGATTGTGTCGAAGTCGAACATGGTAGAAACCACTTGATTACCAGTCAATGATGTGAACTGTTAACAAGTGTGATAGAAACCACCAATAATGAAAATGGCTCTCAAAGTACTCAGTACAATCCATGAAGTGTGAATAAATGATTTGAAGTCGAACACTTCACGAAATCATTCGTTCGAAGGTCAATGATGCAACCTATCATCGAAGGCGAGAAACCTGCCATTATGGCATGCAGATTCCAAGGTACTGATAGGATTCCAGATCAGCTTCCTAGATGATGAGCTGTCGTCAATAGAAAGTGACCCGTCACAAAACCATTAGATCAAGTTTTGTATAAATATTTTTCAAGGACTGACTCAGGGATGGTCAACGCAAATGGAGACAAATGTTTGCAAATGAATATTTTATTTGAACTATCTCTTGAACAAATAATGACACTGCAGATGGTTTGGTAACAATTGACCTAAGCTAATACCCAGAAACCAGCTGAAGACTTTCAATGTTGTTTGATTAACTGATAGGCAAAGGATTTTCCCAACCCAGGACAAAAAGTATCGTGTTCAAGAGTGGTATACTTCTTTTAAACAAATTTTAACAACTGGATTCATTTTCTCTCTTTTACCCCACCATTTCTGGCAAGTACCTCTTTATTTTTGACAAGCTTGAGGAGGATAAAATTTTCTTGTTTATAAGCTCATCCTTTGGATGAGTCCAACTTAGTTTAAAATCGAACACTAAGAAGGAGTGGTTCATTCCTGTTTTTAATCGACATGTCCTTTACTATTAAATTTTAAGAAGTCCAGTATAGGAGAAACTCGGTGTTTTTCATTTTTAGGGAGTCAGAAGAAAAAACTTAAGAAAACTCCATGGGTGTACTTTTTCGTAATTTTACTCTCTCAAGCTCGAAAAAGGATAAAATAATACAGGAGAGAACTCTATTGACCATGATTAGTCAACGTATAGATTTTTCGTAAATAGTCCATTTCAGTCCAGAAAAGGGGTAAACTTATATTGAAGGGACATGACTATTCATTTTCTTTAACAAGTTCGAATAGTCAAGTACTTGGCAATCTTTTCATGTTTAGAGAGTCTAAAAAGGGCTTAAAAGAGAACTCAATATTTCGTTTTTTCGTAAGTTTTAATGAGTTCGAAAAAGGGATAAAAATGTACTCATAGTTTTCGCTTTTTTGTAAGTTTTAACGAGTTCGAAAAAGGGATAAAAAAGTACTCATGTAGCCGACTTTCAATTTAATTTACGAGCAGGAAAAGACGGAAAGAACTCGGCATTTTCATGTGTTTTACGAGAATTAAAGATAGCAAAATAATATCGGGATTTTCATGAGTTTAACGAGTCTTGAAAATAATAACCGAAATGGACTCGAGATAGGTTTCATTTTTACACAAGCTTGAAACAAAGAAAACTTTTCTTGAGATAGGTTTCATTTTAATACAAGCTTGAAACATAGAAAACTTTGCTTGAGATAGGTTTCATTTTTACACAAGCTTGAAATGTAGGAAAAATCATGCTTGAGAATGGTTTGTTTCATTTTTACACTAGCTTGAAACAAAGGAAAAATCATGCTTGAGATAAGTTTCAATGCCCCCCAAGCGTAACTTGTTAGAGCGCATGCCCCCCAAGCTTCATTTCATTCAACTAAGTAGACTACTGGTTACTAAAAGTTGGATGGAATGAAGGTTCATTTACGAGATCAGATGAAAGACTCGACTTGAATAGGAGAGTATTTGTTTCATTTTTTAACGAGGTTGACAGAGGAAAAGAACCATCCTCATGGTGACCTATTTAATTTTTTAACGAGGTTGACATAGTAAAAGAACCATCCTCATGGGAATCTTGTTTCATTTTTTAACGAGCTCGACACAAGAAAAGGAATTATGCTCAAAAGTATTTGTTTCATTTTTTAACGAGGTTGACACAGTAAAAGGAACTATCCTCACGGTGACCTTGTCATGGCTTCTAACTGGAAGAAAGACATGTCAAGGGACACTCCTCGATCATGGCTTCCAAAAGGTCTTCATCAGATGGAAGAACAATTCTCTGGAAGGAACACATGTCAAGGGACTCAAAAGGGATAGGAACATCACGTTCAAATAATCCCATAGAGTTTTCCATGTCAATTACTGGATCTAAGTCAAAGGAATTCAAGCAAACAGTGAGAGGCTCGCTTGCATCAGTAATTGAAAACATGGGACTGGTTGCCACATAATTAACCTGTGGCGGGGTAGATACCACTTTATTATAAGGAACATTTAGGGGTGTCAGATTATTGGTAGTTTAATCAAGACTAGTGAATGAAAGCTGGTCTACAGTCACAATGTTTCCATTGTGAGGGAAAGACATCATGCAAAAGAGTGTCGATACGATAGCTTTCATTGCATAGACATAGTCTCGCCCAAGGAGTAAATTGAAATCCAAGGGGCCGTGAACTACCATAAGATCCATAGAGACATTTTTACCTTCCAAGGTAATAGGAGACTTAGGAAGGATCCCTAAAGGTTCACTAATGGTTCTATTAAAAGCTGACAGATTTTGTGTAACAGGCACAAGCTAAGGGGAACCCAAAGCTTTCCAAGCAGTTGAGGATAAAATACTAACAGAAGCACCTTCATCTACATGTGTACGGTGTACATTCTTACAACAAGCCTTCACAATGATTTAGAAATGGATGGAGGAAGGAAGACGAGGTTTTGTCAGTCTATTCCAATCAAAGGAAAAGACCTCTATACTTGGAGGGGGTTTTGTAGAAACAGGTGAAATGCCCCCTGGCGTAGAAGAATCTGATGTAACAAGAAGAACTTGAGCAGTATGAAGTTGACTCTCTATAGGAAGAATGGGAGCTACCAAATGTGAAATTGATTCAACCACTTGATCAACTAATGGATCATCAACCTAAGTGATATTAGTTTCACTCTCCAATGGAAGAGTGGGATTGACTGTACTTGGAATTAGATCAATCAATCCGTTAGTTGACGGTAGGTTGGGAGAAAGTTGACGATAACTGGTTGGAAGTTTTCTCTATGGAACAGTAAGGGTTTCCAACAATTTTGAGGCTTCATCCATGTGAGGGAAAATGTGAGTTTGATGACTCCCTTTTCATAACCTACAAGGAAACCTAACTTTACGCTTTTTCCTAGCAACCTGACTATCACTGGTTGATGGATCAACGGTAAGTTGATGGGATTTTTCTGACCATACTTCTAAGACCTTAGGAATACCATGACAATTGATAAGGAAGTGGTCACCCTTACAAAGCTTGCAAGGGAATTTTGGTTTATGATGCATGTTGGAGGTTTCCTCAACACTACTAACACTTACAACCATGGTTGAATGGTTGACTTCTTTCTTATTTTGCTTCTTCTTCTTCTTAGCCACCTGGTTACTAGCGTCAAGGCTTTTACCAAGCGAAGAGGAAGAAAGGGAGGAAGAAATGTTGGGCGAAGAAAGTAAAGGGTCAACATGAGGTTGGTGATGTTGAGATGGGGAACTTTGTTGAGGTGAAGCATCTGGTTGAGGTGGAACAATTTGAGTCTTCGAGGCCAATGAAGTTGAAAATAACCATATCGGTAAACCTATTGTAAATCCAAGTAATGACAATGTCGCCATATAATGAGGACCAACATTTCCAAAGCAAGGGAGAGTACTAGGATTCTCATTAAGAGGGATTCCTTGGTTGGTAAATTCTGGAATAGTTGCCATTAGATTCAACTTTAGTGAATTTTATTAACAATTTAAAACTAAAATTAAAAATTAACAATTCACACCTAACAATTAAAATTCACAATTCACACCTATGGTCTCTAAAAAGTAAAAACAAACAAATGAAAATGCACTAACAAATCTACGAGTCAAACCACACACAAACAGTAGATTCCCGCACTAAAAACACTAGTTGGTGATGAAATCCAACATCATAGAATTTTAAAGCAGAAATGGCGGTTGGAACAGTTACCCTGACAACCTGCTTAATGAAACAGACTGGTGCAAGTTTCTCCACTTAAACCATCTTGAGTGAAGAGAACCCTCCAGAGAGTCCAAGTGAGTCTAGTCGACGTCTGCTCCAGGTATAGTGGGATCTTCCCTCCATTGTCGCCTTGGGAAAGAATCCTAAAGTTTATGGCCACTAAGGTCACCAATAGGAACAAATATACCTGGGGGAACATTCTACGATCTGATACACATGTAAGGGCAAAGTAACAAAGCTCAATCCCCTTGAAGGCTCCTTGACATAATCCAAGGTTTTCCAACAAGTGACCCAAGCTCCTCAACAATGGTCTATCTTAGGTTTACCATTTTTAATACGTGTATATCTGCTATTGTTCCCAATGAGGAAGGATTGATTACCCCACTATTTTGGATATGATCTCGTGCTTGACTCCTTTAAGAGGAGCTCCTAGAGCATACATGTTACTATTGGAATTTCCCTACCGTAATATTGACTACTTGTTTGTTTTTTTGCTTTGGAAAGTTAACTACAACCTATTCCAAAGCACTAATCTTGAGCTAGATTGGTGGAAAGAGCCCTAAAAATGTAAAAATTACTAGATTAATTTTATTAAGCGCTGTGTTATTTGGGTTATTTTTACTCAAAGGGTAAATGGATATGACACTAATGGTGTTATGACCCGACCCAAAATTGAATGCAATCGAATATGATAATGTAATTTTTTCAATTCGATGAATCCTAACTAAAGTAAGGAGAGAGTTTCCATTCACTTCCAATAATGCAAAAAATTGATCAATAAGAGAAAATATAAAAAATTCTCTAATGCACTAATTTCATCAAGAAAAACTAATGCTTCTCAATTCAAAACAATTTTTTTTATTTTTATGTTTTTAAAACAAGAATAAAAACGTGTAAATTAGAATCAAAGAAACTGATCTAAATTTATGATTGATTTTTCCAGAATGTAAACTATGCAGTTGTAATCTATGCACAATTCACATGGAAACTATGCAAATGTAATCTATGCACATTTTTCATTCATATTCTGAAAATGAGAATTCTAATTATGAAAATGTGATCTATGCAAGAGAATTCTCAAACACAAGATGATTCTAATGTAATCTAAGAACCAATCAAGTGTAAGTAAAGAAAATTGGGTGAGAGTTCCAAAGATCAAAAAAATAAAAACACTCAAAGGTGATGCAAAATTGTTAAGAGACTGAGACAACTCTCGAAGTAATGACCAAAGGAATTCAAATTAAGAATTTCTCCAAAAACAAAACTAAAAACACCAAATTAACTTAATGGACACTGGTGAGATTGTAAGAGTTGCTGAAATAAATTCACACAAGGATTTTGACAGTCAAAACAAGTTTGGGTAAATACAGAGAATCATGTAATCTAGTTCCAGAAAAGAGAATCTTTAAATTTTTCAAAAAAATTCTTGGGTCCGGAGGTTTCAGTATAAAAAGGTGCGGTACCGCACTGTTTACATTGAGAAACTGTGGAGGTTACTGCACTGTTTTCAAATAAAAAGTGTGGAGACCAGAAAACTTGAAGAAAAATAAAAAATTCTAAATCTACTTTTCAAGGATTCTAAGGCTAATTTGCCCAAACCAGTACAGACTTATCAAAATCAAAAAAAACGGTTTCAAAAGTCAAACTCAAAGAAAACTAAGTTCAAATCAAAATTTCCCCAGTGGAGTCACCATTTTTTTAGGCGGATAAATCGTTATTGCAGACAAGAAAGATCTCCCTAGTATCACATGGATAGTTAGAAACAAACAGGACAAATGTAAACTACTTTCTCTAGATTATATGTAATTTAGAATTTTCTATGATGAAGAAAGGACCTACCTGTGATCCAATGCTAGTTGATTTCTTCTTTCCCGCCGCTCCAAGAAGTTACCTCTTAAGATCTGCAAACAAAGACATAGAAGAGGATCAACAACACCTACAACATATACTAATTCAGAAATCACAAATCTGTCTTAATGATCAAGGAATTTAAGAAATAAGCTATTTAAGTAAATACATAAAAAACTTATTGAGAAAACAAGATCAAATTGGATTATCTTTAAATAAATGAAGGATTCTTACAACCGTGTTCGCTTTGATGTCGTATAGGTCCTTCTGGGGATCTGGAACAAGCGTTTTCCTTTAGTCTGACAAGCCCTTCCACTCTTCAAACCAGCCTAACTACGAGTATGTAATCGTTCTCGCAACTAGAAAAAGAGTATGTTTCTTTAGCAATTCCCTTCTCTATCGTAGATACCAAGTACAAAGCAAGTACTAAGTGTATACAAAATGGATAGAGAAGTTTAAATATATCAGCATCTACCCTTGAGACTGAACCAAAGCTTCAATTTATAGGAGAAGGAAAGTGGTTACAGCTCCAAAATGGAAGGGATAGAGTCCCCTTATCAAGGGATTATGTTCCAAAATCCAAGGAATAGGCTCCTTTAATGAAGGAATGAATGTTCATGATAAAGGAGGGAGTAAGGCTTCGACTGGATAATGCATTCTAGAAGCTTCCAGCTGGGAGAATATTCAACCAGCTGGGCTTCTAGAATTTACTTTCGCCTTCATTTTACCTTTTACAGGGGTCCACACTTTTAATGAAGAAAACGTGTGGTTGGCTCCGCATTTTTTAGAGAAAAAGGGTGCGGTGCCGCAGATAAGGCTAAGGAAAAGTGCGGTACAAGTGTTTTTATGATTTTTACAAGCTTTTATCCAAATTCAGGACCTAGTTTAGGAACTTTAGGGTTGTATACTTCTAAGGGAGTATTATATAGGTATTGATGAACCCATATAGACAGTAAAATGTCATGGTGTCAAAATAATGTGTAAAAATGCACCTTCTCCCTCCCCCCAAGGAGAGAAGCCCACTACGTCTTGCAATAAGGGATTTTTCACCAACCACCCATGTGAAATTTGTGTACAACATGGACATTATACTCATCATTTCCATGATTTCCCTCGATATCGAGATGAATTGGTCACCCTTCACCAATCTAGTACGATGACACCAATTTTTTCCACATCAGTTGTTGATGATGCACCTCATACTATTTACTGTGTCTTTGCTAAAGAAACCCCGAGAGGAGCACCCGCATGTGTTATTTTACATGATACCTCATACTCTACATCACCACCTATGAGGAAAAATAATAAGATATCAAAAAAAAATTCTTCAAAACCATCTACTTCATGCACCCTATGCGATGAGCTTGGACATTTGATCAACCATTATCAAACCTTGAAATAAATTCTGATATTTCTTCATGCTTCCTTTCCAACCCCTAGGCATGTGCATAAGAATAATTCAATGAAAAAGTTCCATAATTTTCATGTTTGCACACAACATGTGCATCATACACGTCATTTCCCATGCCACCCTAGGTGTAGAGAGGCATGGGCTTCTTTGCGACAAACTAGCGTAGAGTCCTCTATTCTTCTCCCTTCATTTGATAAAGCCAGGATGGGTAGGTGGCATGCACCCCATAAAGACATTCCACCTGGGTATATCTCCCCCAACTCACCACCAATAGCCATTAGAGAGATATTTCCACCCCCTAGTGATGATGTGCCTCGGACTATCTACTACATAGCCTCGGAATTTTCACCACGTGTCGTGCACCCATGTGTTATTTTCACCAACACTTCTCACACCACATCTACTTGTCTAATTTTTCATATATTTGGGTGGCTTAGTATAAACTATAACCCCATGCATATAAACTCAAAATATCCTCATCCAAGAGAGGATGAATCCTATGCTTTGGCCCCCACAATTTTGGCACCTTCCTAAGATTTTCTCCCATTCATCCTCATATGACCATTAGGTAGATACTTCCACCACCTAGTGTTGATGACATGCAACATCATATTCACTTCATTTCTTCTTTCATAGGAACCATGATTAAAGTTGTATTCTAATCGTTCAACAATGTTGAGATCGCTTCACCCATTACGAAGGTTTCACCACCTATGATCACATGGAACCAACTTGTTTATGTGTTGTCAACATATCCTAGTTTTACGACCGCAAGTATGGTATCATTTCCCTACTTGTCAGCTAGCATTTCCAAATTCCAACCCGTACCTAATGACCCATCACCCCATTCATCATATTTTTCAAGCCTCTTTCATTTTGACAAAGACATATGCTATGAAAGAACCTAAATTTCCATGGGACATCGTGATTCAACACTCTGTGTTCCTTCTAGAAAAATAATTCACAACTACTGACGCACCAACTAATACCATTTGCGTTGTATAAACCAAATATTTCCCACCTGCAAGCCAGGTAGATTCGTTCAAAAATCTCATTCCAACACCTGATGCATTTGAAGAAGGGAATATGTCTAATATCTCACCCACTATCAAGGTATATATCTAAACCAATCCAAATATCATTCAATAAATCTCGCTAGGGCCAACACGTTCACTTGAAGAAGTTTCCTCATACAAACCCCTCTTCCTAGAATTTAGAGATGTTTTTTCTTGGTCATATTTTGAAATTCCTAGTATTACCCTACCATTGTAGAGCACCACATAGACACATGGCCTGATGCCTACCCTATAAGGAAAAATCAACACCCACTCCATCCATACAAATTGAAATCAATAAAACTCAAATTTGACTAGCTGCATAAGACCAGTTTCATCTACCTTATCGCTTACACATCCTAGGTTTCTACCCCTGTACCTGTCATAAAAAAACAGGGAACCATATGTTTTTGTACCGATTTTCATGATTTGATAAAATTCATTACCAAAGGATTAATGTCCCACACTGTTTATTGATCAATTCATCTATTCTTGCATGGGGCATGAAGCTTTGTCCTTCATGGACGACTTCTTAGGCTATAATCAAATCCATACACACCATAAAAATTTGATGATAACTAACTTGGCTCTCCTCGTGTGATGAAAAGGTACTATGGATGACCACAAACTCGAAAACAACGCTTGGACTATACACCAAGCTCCACGTCAACAGGAACAAATGAGGTGGCAATGTTGGCCTCGTCGCCCTTATATATGCCATTTTCTCCATTCTTCTGGAGGCTCGTACAGGAACCCACGATATCCTTTCACCAAAACTTCACTGGCATTGGGATCTGGACATTCTCATCTACACCACTGTACCATCCTTTTAACTCATTAAAAAAATTCATTTTGGGCCCATTTCACACTCAGAGTTCTCATCAGGTGCACCTTCCCGCCTATTTGGTTGCACCTTCTTCAATATTTTTAGTACACATTTTATTTATGAAGATACTTTCACTTGGGATATTGGTTTCTAAGTTTCAGGTTATTGGAAAATTTCACATCGAACTCAGACCCTTGGTGCACCAATTGATAGTCATGGTATCATTCTTCATTGGCATGATATATTTCCTCAAAAAATTTCATATTCTAACATCATTTCTATGAAAATAACCATAAGGTCCACCATCTTTGCCATTTTTATCGGCACCTTCCACTTTCACTTGGTAAACATTCTCGTTGGTCAATAGATATTTAACCCACATAGATTACCCAATTCAGTAGTACCAATTACACTGTAATATCCCAAAATGGGAATGCAGCAGTGCATAAGCACAATACTGGAATATCAGGGTGAAATTAAGTCATAAAATATGTTGAGAAACACATAGCCATAAAATGAATGAAATAGCAGCAAAAAGAAGCACTTCTACACCTTCCCAAGTGGGGAAAATGCAGCAAATAGAACCTGAAAACAATATCTCTAGAGTTTTATGTTTTAACAAGCAGAAATATTGGTTGTATCCATTAGAATATGTATTAATGCCCTTAAATTAAAAATAGGGGCTGAAACAAATCACTTATGATAAGTTAAACAGACCTCCCAGCCTCAAAGCAGCTTAAAAATAGCCAAATCCCATGACTTTTGCTAACAGAGAGTAATGAAGCATATAAAAACATTATTTTTATGAGGGTTTATGCAAAAAATAATGATAAATATCAGATATAGAGTTTACATTCGTGAATGGCTGGGAAAATGGAGATTTCTTCCCTTTTCATACAAATAAGAATCACCCGGCAAGGGCTGCATGAAAGTACAAGTACAAAAAATGGCAGATCTGCAGATCTAGATCTAAAAAACGAAGTTATAATGTAGCTCTATATACATGAAGCTGAAATGTACAAAAAATAGAAGAAGAGGCTTTGTACAATCTTCCTAGGAGAAGGGTTGGCCCTTTCCCCAAAGGACAAGCTCAAGATCAAGGGTCTTGACCCTGAAACTACTATGCTCAGAAAAATGACGCAGTTCCTACAAGGGGCTGCACTGTAGAGGATGGAAAGTACATTGGACACATGCCAAGGTCTAAAATGAAGCTCAGAGACTCCCTCACTGATCTCCCAGAGAAAGAAAGGCTTCCTCCTCTGAAGTACAAGCTTTGGAAGTGGTGTTGTGGTGCTTCCACTGCAACACCCTGCAACACAACCCAGCTCTCAACAGAAACTGCACTATAGTTGAAGGAGAATACTTGGCCTTAAGCTTGAATGTGGAAAAATGATGTGAAATACTCCTCCAAGAGGCCTCTCAAGGTAGGAGAAGGAATTCCTAAACATGAATGCCTTGTGCTAAACAACACTGCAACTGTGCTAAACAGCAAGAGGATGCCAAATAGTCATGCAGACCAAAATCAATAATCATCTAGATAACCTCAAATGGCTTCCATCCCCTTCCTTATAAGCTATGTGAGGCTCCTCACCTTGGGTCCCACCCATTAGGGTTTTCACATGCACATGATCAATCTCCCTCCAAAACTGCGTTGTTTCTTCATGAAGGCTCTCCTCCAAAATCACGCTGTTTGATTTGGTCAAGGTTGACCTCTTCAACCTACTTCATCCCCTTTCACACTAAAGTATCTCCAAGCTATCTCTCATATGTTTGTTTAAGCTGATCCTTGTTCACATTGAGCTATTTGCAATGATGATCCACTCCTCTTCATGCATGTTTTTGACTTGGTCAAACTTGACTTTGTCCACAAGCAAAAAGTCCCTTTTCACACATGAGGGTGTGAAATCCAGCTACTATAATGATCCCCTTTCACACCAAGAGGGTTTTTATGTTGATTTTAGTTAAGTATGAGTCTCCTCCCCCATTTATTCATCTACTAAGTGCAAAAATTAAAAATTAATATTTCCATTAACTGCTTGCTAAAGTAGGAATATTACAGTCCTCCCCTCCCAAATTTTGCTTGTCCTCAAGCAACTGCAAGGATAGAACTGAAAATCTTCCTCCCAAAGCATGGAGTTTGAAATGTGTTTGGGAAATATCATTCCCATGTAAAACCTCCACCCCCAAGTTATCATCCATACAAGATGAGTCACCCTCCAACATGGCAACTCATGAAATATCTCCTCCACCCTTAGCTCCTGCAATGTAGGTGGGTTGAATAACTGAACATGGTAGACAAAATGGCCTGCCCCATGCTGTCTTACTCTCCACTCATAGTAAGTGTAGAGAACATGCTGATTTGAGGCTGCAATAAGGTTGCCCTCAAGTGGAAAGAAGAAGATCAGATCTCCAAAGATCCTCTCTTCCATGTCATGAATCATGTTGGCCCAAATCATCCCATCCAAAATGAATGGCACATCATCACCATTTGGCATCCAAATTAGAAAAATGTTGAAGTTTACATGTGAGTTTAGATGATACCAATGGTATATTAAGTGGATATTGCACAATCTTCCCAACTGTTGCTTGAGAACATCATGTGGTAAGTTGTTTCTCAATGAATTACTAGCTGCACAAGTTTTCTCATCTACCATGTGGTAGTAATCAAAAATATATATCAGCTGAGTACAATCAAAACAATCATACACTTTCCCAAGGCTATGAGGAGATGGGTTATCATCATTATAAATATTGGCCCTAAAGTGACCATGTAACCCAAGAATAATCTTGCTCTTATGTGGAGAAATGCATTGTCCATAGATGGTGAAAAGATACAGATACTCAATGGGACAATCAGTAAGTACATAAATGTATCTCCTACCATTCATATTGAGTAAACTGAAAGTGAGGTCCATGGATGAGTCCTCCCATGAAAATATCTTCATAAAAATCTGCAAAAGGGAAGGATGCATATTCCCCTTGGAACACTCCATCAAAAGATACTTACTCCCAAGTGACAGCGTTGTTGGCCTTAGTGTTAAGGCTCTTGTCACTCCATGACTTCTCTCTTTGAAATTCCACATGCGAAAGCCATCCACCAATATGCTGCTATGTGAGAATCTCTTCCTCCTATGTGGAAGCCCCTCCTTGTACTTCAATGTTGAAGGGTAGCCTCTTTGCACCTTGAATGTGCCATACATTCCTCCTGAAATATCATGATGAGTATGGAGAAATTCCAGCCCATACTCTCCCAATAGTATCCATAGCAACAAGGACTCTTGCTGCCTTCTTTCATTATCAAAATGAAAATCATGGAGAAATAATACAATGATGAACATATGAGATGTCTCATCAACATTGTACAAACAAGCTCCCTTATACATCATGTGGGATTTATCCTTCCTCCCAAACCAAGGTACATACATGAGATACATATTAAACAGAAATGCATGTGAATACATGAGACATACCTCAAACAAGGGTAAATACATGGACATAAGATTTGACATATGATGTCCAAACTCTCTTCTTAACAGCCATAATAGCCATGCCTTCTTCTTATGCATCATATCATTGAGACTTAAGGCATGAGATAAGGAAATAGAATTTTTTTGGTAGTGACCATACTCACCCAAAAGAAACCAGTGTAGCCATGCTTCTTATTGGCCTGTATCATAGATTTGTAAGGGGTTTGGAAACCTCTTTCTCCATACTACCATCCACTCATCCCAATGTGGGTGATGGATCTCATTCTACAAATGCTTGGTATCCTCCCATGGTAGGACACCAACCTCTTCAAATCTTTGAAGATCTTTGCACTTCATGAAATTCTGAGGTGCACCTCCAATGGGAACTCTTGATGATACCTCCCCCCCATGCATGGCCTTCCAAAACCAATGAGGTCTTGGATCTGCTGCAAGTAGAATTCTCTCTTTGAGCTGTGGCATGCTCATTGAGAGAGTGTCATCTAAAGAGGAGAAAAATTTTCTCGTCTCAAGGTGTCTACCCTTTGACATCTTTGTCTCCATGGCTTCCTAAATGAAGCCGACATCTGAATGTTCCCATGAGGAATGGGTCCTCCTTTCTTCACTGCTGCTCTTGGACAGTGCAGTGCAAGATTTCTGCTCCAGATTAGCAGTAAGTGATGATTCTGGTTCATGCAACAACAGATTTCCACAATCCTTTAAAATATTTGCTACAATAATAGAAAGTGGAAATTCAATCATACCTTGTTGGGCTTTGGGAACACCTTGCATGGCTGCAAGAGTTCTTTCTTCCACTGTGTTGGCTCCCTCAACTGTTGATGTTGAAGGCTGCTCCTCCAAGGTTGGGACAACACTGATATAAGTCTCCTCAAGAGGTGGTGAGGGCTCATCCCTCTCTGATTGTTCTTCATCAAATCTCTTGATCACCCTCTGAGTGAAATCTACAAGAGTAGATACTCTTGCATGACTTATGTGACTGAACCACCAAGTGCTTTCTTTGCCCTTCATGTGCAGCACAACAATATCTATTGCTTCTTTTTATACCACTGGATGTAGTAGGAATAATGTTGCAAGTCTTCTTGTCCAAGTCCTTACTGAAGATGATCCATCAAAATTAGACAATAGAAACCTATTGCCCTTCATTCTTCTTGTGCTGCAAGGTCTCCTTTCTTCCTCCAGTTGAATGAACTGTGGGAAGGCTAGAGTCTCCTTAAAGGCTCTAGGTTGAGTCTTGTACTCAACAAGGTATTCACTTAGAATCTGATGTTCGAAGTGTCTTCCGTGTTGTTGGTCTTCTTCTTTGTGAGAATAGGAAGTGCATGGTCATTCCTCTTCTTGAAACCCTCTAGGAGTTTCTTGGCATATCTTCTACTTCATCAGCTAAACCTACTGCGAGAGGTTATTTCTGGATCTGAAAATTTATGAGAGTAAACTCATCCCCTCTATCATTCTGATCTTTCTCCTTCTGATAGCTGGAATTCATAGGCTGAGCCAAAGATCATGCTCTGATACCACTGTAATATCCCAAAATGGGAATGCAGCAATGCATAAGCACAATTCTGGAATAGCAGGGTGAAATTAAGTCATAAAATGTGTTGAGAAACACATAGCCATCAAATGAATGAAACAACAGCAAAAAGAAGCACTTCTACACCTTCCCAAGTGGGGAAAATGCAGCAAATAGACACTAAAATGTTATTTCTGGAGTTTTATGTTTTAACAGGTAGAAATAATGGATATATCCCTTAGAATATGTATTAAGGCCCTTACATGCAAAAGAGGGGCTGAAAAAATTCACTTATGATAAGTTAAACAGACCTCCCGGCCTCAAAGCAGCTTAAAAATAGCCAAATCCCATGACTTTTGCTAACAGAGAGTACTGAAGCATATAACAGCATTATTTTTATGAGCTTTTATGTAGAAAATAATGAGAAATAGCAGATCTGGAGTTTACATTCATGAATGGCTAAGAAAATGGATATTTCTTCCCTTTTTATACAAATAAGAATCACCCGGCAAGGGCTGCATGAATCTGTATACATGTAGCTGAAATTTATAGAAAATAGAAGAAGAGGCTTTGTACAATCTTCCTAGGAGAAGGGTTGGCCCTTTCCCCAAAGGACAAGCTCAAGATCAAGGGTCTTAACCCTGAAACTGCTATGCTCAGAAAAATGACGCAATTCCTACAAGGGACTACGCTGTAAAGGATGGAAAGTACATTTTCCACATGCCAATATTTGAAATGAAGCTCAAAGACACCCTCACTGATCTCCCAGAAAAATAAATGCTTCCTCCTCTTAAATACAAGCTCTGGAAGTGGTGTTGTGGTGCTTCCACTACAACACCCTGCAACACAACTCAGCTCTCAACAGAAACTGCGTTGTAGCTAAAGGAGGATGCTTGGCCTCAAGCCTGAATGTGGAAAACTGAAGTGAAATACTCCTCCAAGAGGCCTCTCAAGGTAGGAGAAGGAATTCCTAAACAGGAATGCCTTGTGCTGAACAGCACTGCAACTCTGCTAAACGGCAAGGGGATGCAAAATAGTCATGCAGAACAAAATCAATAATCATCAAGCTAACCTCAAATGGTTTCCATCCCCTTCCTTATAAGCTATGTGAGGCTCCTCACCTTGGGTCCCACCCATTAGGGTTTCCACATGCACATGATCAATCTCCCTCCAAAACTGCGTTGTGTCTTCGTGAAGGCTCTCCTCCAAAATCACATTGTTTGATTTGGTCAAGGTTGACCTCTTCAACCTGCTTCATCCCCTTTCACACTCAAGTGTCTCCAAGCTAGCTCTCATATGTTTGTTTAAGTTGATCCTTTTTCACATTGAGCTATTTACAATGGTGATCCACTCCTCTTCATGCATGTTGTTGACTTGGTCAAACTTGACTTTGTCCACAAGCAAAAAGTCCCTTTTCACACATGAGGGTGTGAAATCCAACTACTATAATGATTCCCTTTCACACAAAGAGGGTTTTTATGCTGATTTTAGTTAAGTATGGGTCTCCTCCCCCATTTATTCATCTACTAAGTGCAAAAATAAAAAATTAATATTCCCATTAGTTGCTTGCTAAAGTAGGAATATTACATACACTATTAGTACTCATGACCATTTTCTTTGGCCTTGAGGCCATTCATCTACATGACCTTGATGATAATATTCATCTCTCTTCTTCACCTTCTTGCTTACCACCTCCTCTAAAGCCACCCTTCTTTTCAGATCATCATGAATGCACCACCACATTCCACTCTTTGCCTTCCATCCCCCTCACATCGCATTAGAGCATCTGTGTTACCACATTCATTTCATTTACCTCACACTAAGACCAACCAATGGGTCCCCCACCATCTTCAAAAACCCACCTTCATCATTAAGTAGGACACCATACTATTGGGGCACCCATCTCTGTGTTTGTACATCTAAAAAATATATATATATATATTTTGGCAAGTGTACAAAGATTATTTTGGAAAAGGGTTCTCACACATATTTTTGTGTAAATTGCCTGGAAGAAATCCCTAGTTTCCCTTGGTTAGAGCTCACTTTTTACTCACCCCAAACCTACATCATTGATCACCATTTTTTCACTTATCCATCACGATAGTCAAAACATGCACATATATCCCCTAGACATCCCCCCAACCCCAGCGTCCTATCACTTGGATTTTTTTGTTTTGATCACCACCACTTGCATTATATCTCCAACCTCAAGTAATTTTTCATATCCCTCTTGTATAATCAACCTCTATTATTTTCCTTTGACCCACCATATTACATTACCTACCTCATCTTCATATGTATTTCTCAGAACCATCTCCGAGTAGTCAGTGCTTCTTATCTGTCGACTTCAACACTCATTTTCCATAATCGAAGCAGTACCTTAGTTGTTTCCCACCCTTTAAGGGAAAATATTGGGTGGAACATTGGGAACCCTCATCACCCATTTATTTCATCGACCCCCCTGAAGCTTGACACCAACGTAGGCTTTCACATCGGTGGTGTATCATACATCATGACCATTGTAGTTCTCTCATTTAGTCGAAAACCCATGTATCCAGATCTCACTTCCTTTAGAATTGGTTTGTATCTAATGCATGGGGGACCCTATTTCAGTATATTTGGAAGAGACGCCCTTGAGGTTATGATCATTTATCTTTTTAATTTGACATCACATCAACCACTTCAATGCTGATTTGACATGATTTTCATGTGTATTTGTAATATTTTAGTCTAATGTCATCATAACAAGCATGGGACATGTCTTCCTCGTATAGATACTTTTGTATCTGTATATATTTAAATCATGGTTTTATTTTAGTTCTTAGTTAATTTTTTTCCCCTAATCATCTCCACAACAAGTTTCTCTCTCTCAAGAAGTTGGCAAGACTCATTGTCAGGAACAACAAAACATGATGTATTTCGACTATACACTTGCTCCTAACCTCACACATAAGGGGGAAACTATTATTATGAAAAAATGGTACACTCATTTGTACACAACAGAAGACTCTCAAAGGTAGTAACTAAAAACATATGAAAAGAAAAAATGAAAAGGTTTTCCTAAATTTTATTTAAAAAATCAACCGTCACTAATGACGAGCGAAACCCACTACAAGAAGGTTTCCCTTTCATTTCACAAAATGAACCTGCAAACTCAAAATTTATCAAAATACAGATTCATGAACCCGATACTCCGATCTTGGGACCTATGGATTATGGCCCACTCTTCTTCCGCTGTGCTACTTCATGCTACATATATGTCGGGAGCATCAAAACCAATCAATCGAGTTCTATAACTCAACGATGCATGCGGCCCTCTTTTAACATCAGAACCTCACATGTTTCTCATTGGAAGAAAATAAACACAATTCACAACCGAGCCTTTTATTCTTAATCCATGGAGAATATTAATCCCTATTCAGAATCTGACAACCCCTTATCAAATGGTTGGACCTTGGAGTCGAGATTCATCATGATCTCATAATACACATTATAACCATTGGAAATTATGCAATTTAAAAAATTCAAAAATCCTTGAATCAACATCAACCCTTCGGAACTTTATACAACATTAAACTTGCATCTGCGTCCTTCATCAAAAGGCCAGACCTCACCGATTTTTATTGGACCCTTCACACAGGATTTAAAGCGTATTCAATATTCCATCTAAAATGATTTATGCATTGTGGCTTTAATATAAATCGATATAGATTAATACAATCGAATATCTTCCCAATTCAGTCAACAATTCTTGACACAGACTTATATCAACAATTGGATTTTGGAGCGATTAGAACCTTATATACACACAGGATAAATGCGCATTTCAATTATACACAGGGAATGTAGATTCAAATGTGTTTGGGAAACATAATTCATCCACTCTATAACATCATATAAACATGAGATTACCATCGATCTTGTAAGGATCGATGGCCAATAAATCACTGAAATAGTTAACCATGCTAAACACACAAAAAATCTATATAATCCATATTTCTATTATCTATATACAATATCACAGATATTCTGAGGCATTTTAGCCTTAGTACAAGTCCTCACGCTGTTACATTGTGCTCGCGCTCCTTCCTTCACACATTGTAGGCTCGTTGTCTATATAGATTACAAAAGAATCGGTGGAGGTCGCTCAAAGAAAAATCTTGGTCTTCTACTCGCACACATGGTAGATCAGTTACATAAATTCAGCATCGATTTTAAAAAATTCGCCCCAATTTTGCATGGCCGTTCGCATACCTAGCTTCAGATTCGAACTTGAATTCAAATCTGTTCGGATGCTCCTGCATCAGACTCCCAAGGCACAAAAATTTATGACCTCCTAGTCATATGTCTTCTCTTACTGGCAACAGTTCTACCCACGTCATCTGCGGAACTACTCCTTGTGATCTTCCTGTAGCAACCTCTCCTGAAAAATTCTCACCCGCATCCTCTACATAATTGTCCTCTGTGAGCTACAACAAAACCTCTACAATAGCAAGTCCTCCCTACTACCAGATACCTCACCAAGCTTCTCTCCTGAGCTCCAGCTTTTGGCATCTCTTTGGTTCACTCCTATGGAACCATTTGAGCACTCCTGCTCTAGGCTACTGCAATATTCTCACCTTCCTTGGCTGCTACCTTCACAATATAAAAGAAAATCACAAGCTTACAAATCTTCACAAAACGGTACCTCTTCTTCCTCTGTACGCGAACTTCTTCTCCTTCGCAGGAAATCATTTCCCTGCTCTCATACCACTTGATGGAGAGCGAAACTCACTATAGGCAGGTTTCCCTTTCATTTCATAAAATGAACCTGCAAACTCAAAATGTATCAAAATACAGATTCATGAACCCGATACTCCGATCTTGGGACCTGTGGATTATGGCCCACTCTTCTTCCACTGCGCTACTTCATGCTACATATATATCGGGAGCATCAAAACCAATCAATCGAGTTTTATAACTCAACGATGCATGCGACCCTCTTTTAACATTAGAACCTCACATGTTTCTCGTTGGAATCAAATAAACACAATTCATAACCGAGCCTTTTATTCTATAATCCGTGGAGAATATTAATCCCTATTCGGAATCTGACAACCCTTTATCAAATGGTTGGACCTTGGAGTCCAGATTCATCACGATCTCATAATACACATTATAACCATTGGAAATGATGCGCTTTAAACAGTTCAAAAATCCTTGAATCAACATCAACCCTTCGGAACTTTATACAACATTAAACTTACTTTTGTGTCCTTCATCAAAAGGTCAGACCTCACCGATTTTTATTGGACCCTTCACACAGGATTTAAAGCGTATTCAATATTCCATCTACAACGATTTATGCATTGTGGCTTTAACATAAATCGATATCGATTAATACAATCGAATCTCTTCCCGATTCAGTCAACAATTCTTGACACAAACTTATATCAGCAATTGGATTCTGGAGCGATTAGAACCTTATATACACACAGGATAAATGCGCATTTCAATTATACACAGGGAATGTAGATTCAAATGCATTCGGGAAACATAATTCATCCACTCTATAACATCATATAAACGTGAGATTGCCATTGATCCTGTAAGGATCGATGGCCAATAAATCACTGAAATAGTTAACCACGCTAAACACACAGAAAATCTATATAACCCATATTTCTATTATATATATACAATATCACAGATATTCTGAGGCATTTCAGCCTCAGTACAAGTCCTCACGCTGTTACATTGTGCTCGCGCTCCTTCCTTCACACATTACAATATCGTTGTCTATATAGATTACAAAAGAATCGGTTGAGGTCGCTCAAAGAAAACTCTTGGTATTCTACTCTCACACATGGTAGATCAGTTACATAAATTCATCATCGGTTTTAACAAATTTGCCCCAATTTTGCATGGCCGTTCGCATACCTAGCTTCAGATTTGAACTTGAATTCAAATCTGTTCGGATGCCCCTGCATCACTCACAGGTGCTACCAAAGACATTTTATTTCACCCTCGTGGATTTTTTTCGATAGTGGCGAGGGTCGTAGAAATCCCAATCAACACATCGGGAGGCACATTTTCTTGAAGAACACTCAAACTCTTGACATGATAGGGCTTACCATTCAAACATTGAATCTTGAGAAGCCTTAATTGAAAGATGATGGTAGCTCTCATCTTATTTATGATCCAAACAACCTCATTAATAATCCAAAGGAGGGAGAGGGTGTTAAAACTTTATCTAAATTCAAGAGCATGGAGAGCCAAAACATAAGAAGAATTTGTGCATTGTTATGCTACCAAAATTTCTCCAAATCAATCAAGCATACCAATGCTAATAATATTGTACCAATTAGAGAGTTTTAATTGCTTCTTTGAGAAAGCAAGATATTTCCAAAGAAATTGAGAAGGGGAAATACTTGTTAAGAGATATTGAGCACCATTTCTCAAGAAAATCCCTTCAAGTGTCTTTGAAATTCATTTGTAACTCTTCCACTACCAGCAATCAATAAAGAGGACCCTTTTCCCATTCCTTTGTTTATTTTCTTAGCTTCATTGGCTTGTTTCAAGTTTTTTAGTTTAATTTTGTCTTAGTTTTATTTGTGGATTGTTTTCACTTAATTAAATGCTTTGTTAGTCTATGTTTAACCACAAATATTATTCATTTTTTGTATTCCTTCTTGTATGAAGCAACCAGTTACAAGAGAGCTAGATTTGGGACTCATATGCTATCAAATACACCATACACCAACCATATATCCTATGCTCCCATTTGAGCTAGATGTGAGAACCTATATCCGAGATATTTTAACTAGCCTAGAATTATCATTTAAATTACACACAATATGAAGGAAAATAGTATATTTATAGGTAAACATTTATTTTACAATAAAATACAAGAATAATTTATTTGCAACATATTAACAAGTAAGAAATTTCACATGCATCAATTTACATAAGTAATCAATAATCGAAGAATACTTGTATCAATAGCTTGGTCGATATGCTCTTGATTTTTGTTGGGATGCTCATGCTATGTTACCCGACTGGATTTACCTCGCAACCATCTAGGATTGATTTCCTAGCCCATAAAACCTCCACATGCTCCCTAGCCCTCCGAGCCCAACTCCAACCAGTTGTAGTGTGTCCAAGTTAAAACCAGCAGCCTCCAATAGATCTAAGTTTGATTCCTCTCATTTTCTATCCATTCTCTCCCTTCTCTTTTCTCCACACTCCCCCTCCAAAATAAATTCCTCCAATGCCAAACAAAGAGCAAGGATTCCTCCCCATGCCAAAACAAAGACCAAGGATCCTCCCCCTCTCCTCTCATCCTCCTTCCCTTTTATGTCTCTTCCTCTCATCCACCTCAACTATCTACCATTAATTCCATGACTACCCCCTCATCCTTTTAATTTATTAACCTTGAATTTCTTACCATATCTTATCCAAAAGTAGATATGAATATAGATAATTTATTCAAAAATAAATGAGAGAAGACCATACCTTATCTAAATGTAGATTTGATAAGACATATTGGGTATAAAAAATCTATATATTTGATTTAAAAATAAATTAGAGAAGACCATACCTTATCTAAAAGTAGATTTGAGAGGACATATTGGGTATACAAATCTAGATATTTTATTTAGAAATAAATGAGAGAAGACTATACCTTATGTAATAGTAGATTTGAGAAGACATATTGGGTATACAAATGTAGATATTTGATTTAGAAATAAATTAGAGAAGACCATACCTTATCTAAAAGTAGATTTGAGAAGACATTTTAGAAATGAAATAAAAAATAATAAAATTCATATCAGTAAAAATAAAATAAAAATACAAATTCACATGTGTAGATATTACTCAAAAATTATAAGTCATTATTTATAGATTAATTAAAACTAATCAAAATTTGCCTGATAGGATCAAGTGGGGCATTACATACACCCCTCCTTCAGAAAACTTTGTCTCAAAGTTAGAGTGAAAATGACACATGGAGTTTGAAATAAGTTTGAAAATAAGGCATAAAAAAATAAAGAGAGATATAGTAGTCAAATTAAGTCAAGAAATGATGCCACCTCCCATCAAGGGTCTCCAATCTAACCTCTAACCTCTTATCCTTCCTATCCTACTTACGCTCCCATCCTATCTGTCCTCTACTGCAATATACTATGGCCTCAACTACACCGATCTAACCACTGATAAAACCAATATGGCAGAAGTGTCGACTATATCGACCTAACTTCCCCAGCAGGAAACTACCAATCAAAATCTCATGACTAGGAGAGCGTGTCCATCACTGCCCTCCCATGATTCCATGCTTGGAGGTTAGACGGTGGGAAATTCCTCCACCCCTCCTCAAAACTAGGGTCAAAACCCTAATATGGACGACACTACAATGTTAGTTGGATACTTGTCATCAAATAATCCGGTCGAGTAGTCTTGTCACCTACCATTTACACTTTACCCATGTCATAATAGTGCATATCAAGTAGATACAAAATGTAATAGAACATTGTACATCATACCATTCCTCGTTGGATATGTCATCATTTCCCCATCGAAAGAGTAGATCTTGATTATCATATAGTTCTTTATAATCTCCAGGTTAGTTCTCATTCATGCATATACATAACAACAACACATATATAGATAAGTTATCTTAATCCTCATGTTATTAATTCCAACATCCATGTCTAAATTTTTCACTTCATAAAAACATACTGGAAATAAATCTTACATTAGATAAATCACAATTTTGATAATTCATTTATTAGACAAATCGTATCTCCTTAAGTCATACATCAAACAAAAATAACTCTGAGAAGTCATACACTAGATAAATCATAACCAAGTAAGTCGTACATCACGTAAATCATACATCAAATATTTTAATCAACAATACCTAATATGTCTAATGATTTATATAAGTAGTTTCATGTGTCCAACTAAAATGAAATAATATTACATAGCGTTCATAAAATAACATGGAACTACAAATAGAGTCTTAGCATAGGTAGATATCAAAGACAAAATGGGCATCATAGATGCTCGAAAAGTGAGGGGTAGTCACGACATATATTTTTTGCATCCTCCTAGGTAGCAAATCATGAGCTATACTTGTCCCATTGGAACTTAACCTAGTCCACCATGTGATGTCTAATATGTCGGACCCTCTGGTCCAATCTGCATAATGGTTCGACCATTACGGTTCCCACATCTGAGACCTGCAATTCCCTTCAATCTAATTTCTGAGATTCATCAAAAACATAATGTTGTAAAATATATACATGAAAAACATCATGATTTTTATGAAGATGGGGTGGGAGTACAAGATGATAAGCAATTGGTTCAATCTTCTCCTTTATTCTAAAAGGTCCTATAAACCGAGGTGACAACTTTGTCCCTTTCCCAAACCGAATGGTGCTTTTGTTGGGCTGAATACGAATAAAAAATATGTCTCCTACTTCATAAATACGGTTAGTCTTATGTGAATCGGCATAACTCTTTTGTTTATCTTGTGCTTCCTTTAAACTTTTCTAAATATATCTTACATGTTCCTCCATTTCTTGTACCAACTTTGGCCCAACTATTACTAGGTCCTCTAACTTTTCCCAACTCAATGGCATCTTGCATAGCCTTCCATATAGAGCATGATAAGGGGGCATCCCAATGGATTTTTGGTAACTATTATTATAGGAAAACTCTACCAATGGTAAATAACTTTCCCATTGACTCTAATTATCCATGACATACATTCTGATCATGTCTTCCATAACTTGATTTACTCTTTTAGTGTGCCCATCTATTTCTGGATGATATGCAGTGCTTAGGTTCAGCTGAGCCCCAATGCTGATTGCAAACTTGTCCAAAACCTATATGTAAAGCGAGAGTCTCTATCGGAAATTAATTTTGTAGGTAACCCATGTAGTCGAATAACTTCACTTATAAAAACGCATGCCACATCAGTAACATCGTAAGTGTCTCTAACTGGAATTAAATGGGCACTTTTGGTCAATTTATCAACTAAAACCAATATAACATTGTGCCTATGTGAAGTGAGTGACAAACTCACAACAAAATGCATAGAAATGACCTCCCATTTAGACATAGGGATGTAATGTATATGTAGGAGTCCTGCTAGATGGTGATGATTAGCCTTCACTCATTGACATTCAAGACATTTGGCAACAAACTCGACAATTCCATGCTTCATGCCTTCCCAAAAGAATAGTTTCTTCATGTTAGCATATATCTTATTCACTATGTGTGCACAATAAAGTTCTCTATGTGACTCTTCGAGGATGGTTCTTCTTATACTCCCTTCCTTAGGGATTTACATTCTTCCTTGAAATATCAATAGTCCATCTGGTTCAAGGAAATAACCCTCAAAATTTGGTTCTATCTGCTTCCCACATTGGAGTGCTGATATAACCTTCAGATACCAACTATCTTCAAATAGTTTTTCCAACACATGTTCCCTCAAATTAACCCTCAAGGGTACTAAAGAGAAGGTTCGTGGCCTCCTGCTTAGTGCATCAGTCACCACATTCTCCTTTCCCTTAATGTATGAGATCCCAAAATCATACTCATTGATGAATTCACTCCACCGCCTCTGCCTAGCATTCAAATCTCTCTGGGGAAGAGGTACTTCAAGCTCTGATAATCATTTCTTAACTCAAAGCTTCTCCCAATGAGGTAATGACATCTCCATAATTTTAAAGTTAACATCACTGCTACTAATTCTAAATCATGGGTAGCATACAATTGTTCAAGTTTCTTAAAATTTCTCGATGCGTAAGCTATTACTCCACCTTCTTGCATCAACATTGCTCCCAATCCTTACTTTGAAGCATTTTTGCAGATAATGAAGTCCTTTTCCATGTCAAGCACTCGAAATATCGGTGCACTAGTTAGTAACCTCTTTAGTTTGGTGAATGCAGTGTCACATTCATATGTCCATTCATACCTAACCCCTTTTCGTTGTAATGTGGTGATAGTTTTTGCAATCTTTGAAAACCCTTCCAAAAAATGTGATAATAACCTGCTAGCCCCATGAAGCTACGCACCTCATGAAAATTTTTCAAAACTTACCAATCTATTATGGCCTTTATTTTTTCTGGGTCAAATGAAATCCCTTCTCCTGAAATGATCTGCCCAAGATAATTAATTTTCTTTTAAAATGAGGAACATTTTGATAATTTTCCATACAATTGGTTTTCCCTTAAGCAAGTTAGCACAACCCTTAGGTGCTCTTCATGCTCCTTTTCATTCTTGGAATACACTATAATATCGTCTAGAAATACTTACACAAATTGGTCCAAATATTTCCTGAACACACCATTCATGAGACTCATGAATACTTCTGGTGCATTGGTTAAACCAAATGGTACAACTACGAACTCGTAGTGCCCAAACCGAGTCTGAAATGCATTTTTTGGGTTATCACCTTCCTTAACCCTCAATTGGTGATATCTGGATCGTAGATTGATCTTTGAGAAAATTATGTCTCCCTTCATTTGGTCAAATAGGTCATTTATTCTAGGTATCGGGTACCTATTATTTATTGTGGCTCAATTAAAGTCCCTATAATCTATGCATAGCCTTAACGACCCATCCTTCTTCTTTAAGAAATTTACTAGTGCACCCCAAGGTGAAATACTAGGTCTAATAAATCCCAAGTCTAAAAGTTATTTTAATGACATTTGTAACTCACAAAGTTTTGGGGCTGTCATCCTGTAGGGTGTCTTGAAGATTGGTTTCGCACCAATTTTTAAGTCAATTGTGAAATCGATCTCCCTCACAGGTGGTAATCTAGGCAATTCCTTAGGGAAAACATCCTTGAATTCTGACAAAACTAGGTACTGATCTAGGGAGGGTCCTTTTTGGTCACTTACAGCCTGAACCACATATATTTTAAAACCTTGTTTGAGACAACGATTTACCTTCATTGTGGATATGAATTGTAGGGACACGCCTCTCTTGATACCACAAATCACAATTGACCTACCTTCATCATCTAGACAAATCACCTTATTTTTTAAACAGTCTACCAAAGCTCGATGAGCTTCTAGCCAGTCCATTCTGATGATTACATTGTACGTCCCCAATGTTGTGACATATACCTTCAACTTAGTTGTATGCACCCCTAGGTTCACTTGACATTGATCAACATTAGTTCCTACTGCTTGTTTTATCTCAGAAGCCATTTCAAATTGTTTAAATTCATCATGCTTATAGGCTGCCAACCCACATTTTTCTAATGCAAGTGGTGAAATGAAACTATCTGTAGCACCGAAATCAAACAAAATTTTAACTTTTACATTGTTTATCATACCCTATGTTTCTACCATGGAAAATTGGTGTTCAACTTGTTGGTTATCAACTATTGCATAGATTCAGTGGTGGTTGCTTGCTTCCTGCATTGGTGCTTTTCCTTCTCTACAGTTTTTACCAGTTTGTAACTCGGGATAATCACGTTGGTAATGAGGTCCCCCACATCCCCAACAAGTGATGTGAGGTAGACTCCAAACAAAATGTTGTGGAGTTCTTTGGAAAGATCTAATTCCCCTGAGACCCCTACCCCTGCTCGTGGCTTCTCGTGTCTGACTTTGATTTGCATGAGTCCTTGAAGATGTCAGTGAAGCCGCACTAGAAACCACTGAAATCCCCATTTTCGGAGCTCTGGGTACAACCCTGTTTCCATATGGTGGTGGCCTCAAAATTCATCCCCTGGAGAAGGTACAAGGGGCCTTCCCCATAAACCTTGGTTGGTGTGGAAAAATAGTTCTGTTTCCACCTTTTAAGTCTAAGTGCTCTTCAACATAACGATCATGTTCAACAGCTTCTGCAACTGAGGATGGTTTCCAAATCCGCCCCATTTCCCTAATCTTAGGGTTCAATCCATAAATGAAACGATCTTCTTGGCGCTGATCAGTGTCCATGTAGGGGACATACATGACCAATTCCATGAATCTAATCTCACATTCCTTTATTGTGTGGTTTCCCTATACCAAACCATGGAAGGCTCCTACTTTTCGGTCTTCATAATATGTTGGTAGGTAATTTTTACTTAATCTCTCCTCAAATAACTCCCAGGTAATTGTGCCAGGAGTGAGGTAGTTGATGCTATAAGTTACCCCACTAGTTCAGGGCACTATCTCTAAGTTGGAATATCGCTATTTTAGCTTTTGAATTAGAAGTATAATCTCTTCGTGCAAATCACCTTCTCATTCCCTCTAACGAGGCTTCTCCTCATTCACTAGCACAACCTCTAGCAAACTCTGGGAGCTTAATATTTTGGATCTCCCTTGTAATGTCCTCAATTTGAGTTCCTCTATCAGAGTCTCCTGATCCCTCGAGATTTCCCAACCCTGATAAAGGGTGCTCCACTTCCACCTCAGTTGTTTGGCGCCCTCTCAAAGTCTCATTAATTTCTTCTAGGGAGTGCAATATGAGATCCAGCTCAGGTGATGGCAATGGGTTATTTGTAGGAGGTCCTTGCGTTGATCCTCCTTGACCTTGATTTCCTCGTGTATTCACCATTTTTAGTTTTTCAATTATCTATTCCATACGAGACTTATTAATGCAACCTAATACTTGTCCACACTTAGTAGACTCACACACATATATAAAATGATAGTCATACGTTTATTTTATTATTATTTATTTATTTATTTATTTATTACTATTCTTGTAAACGGACATTACTGATATTGAGGAGATCCTCGAGGATATATTAAATCCTCTCATGTGTGAGCTCTACATAACCTAAAATTTTCTTTTAATACTAGCTAGGTTACTACTGTAATGTACCTTCCAGTCACACTCTAATGTTTTCTTAACACAAAATCGCTCTCTTTAGTAACCTTAATTATTAAATTATAAAATATATTTATATAATTCATATTACAGTTAATTATGAAATGGTTTAACATATTTAGATAATTAAATCAAATACTAATTTGAATAATACCGTTTTATTCATACCTTTCTTCTATGGGCATTAGTTGCTCCTTCCCACCTTTATAATATGTTTTTAAATCATTTATGTCCATTTTACGAATCTTAAGATCTCTTAGAGGACATATAAACTATTGGTCACCCTTCTTGATGAGGCAATGTCCTTGAAGCAAGGTTTAACAAATAACCATGAATTCATGTTGTATTTGTATCCATCAATTGACATCATAAATCAACACCAAGTGACCATTTCAAATTACACTACTCTAACTCAGTGATCCTTTCATATCCCAATCATTCCTAAATGATGATAATTATTATTATTATTATCTAATTTTAAGGACCCAATTTGTTTATTATTATTAAAAATAAATTATTAATCATATTCGTACTAAATTTCTCTAGATGGTATATGACTAGAAACAATTTTATGTCTATTGAAATATTGATTATGCAAATTATCTTCTCATATCATCATAAATTTATGTCATGATTGAATATGGATTACAAAAAAATAATGTCCATTATGTCTTATGGCTATTATTTAATTTTTTTTTTATAACATCTATATTCTTATGTTAAAACCCTTAAATCATGGCGTCCTCCTTAATATACACATTCTAAAAGCAAATTCAACTAAGATTAAAATATTATATAATTAAAACCTAAATGAATATGTTTTGACTTAAATATATATATATATATATATATATATATATATATATATATCCAATTATTTTAAATCTCTAAATTTGTGTATTTTTCAATTAAAGTTCTCTAATTTACTATAAATAAATAAAAATTCTATTACAATTATTAAAGAATATATCACTTCAAAATCAACCATAAAATTTTAAGCATATTGTTCAAGTGATGAATAGTCAACACCATGGATTCTCATACATGAAGCTCAAAAACCACTAGTAACTTCACCAAGTCAATTTATTTAGTTCAGAGTTTTCTTTTTTTCTTATTAAATAGATTTATTTTTAATTTTCTTTATTCTATTTTGATCAAATAAAAATGTTTAAAGTAAAATTTTTTTATTGTTTTCATTAATTAATAAATATAATTATTAATTGTTCACTTTTGTTTTATTTTTATTGCTATATTCATTTCAGGAAATTTCTCTAATTCGTGATGTCATGCATCTCAAATTCTAAATAAAGAAGAATTCAGAAGCTTCTTATTTCTATAATTGCTAAACTGAAAAACTCACATTAAGGAAGCTTCTTATTTCTTTAAAAAACACATTAAATTCAAAAGCTTCTCGTTTTTGTAATATGACATGTTTTTTTAGGCAAGTTTGTTAATATTTAACACAACCAGAGCTTTTGTGATATATATTTATCTTTTATAGTTACACAAGGAATATAAAGGGTCATCAATTATTTCTAATTTTTATGGTCATTTGTAAAAAAATTACAAGGGAAGGCACATTTTAGTAGCTTGGTTGAAAGAGAAACATTTTAATTGAAAAAAAAATATCAAATTTCTGAACATTATTTTGAGGATTGGAATGTTACTTGCGTGTAGCCACTTCTAATGCTCATGCTCTGAAGTTGAGCTGTGAATTTCTGAGACTTTTATTTACACATATGCATGATTAGAAGAAGGGTTTCTTTGAATTTCTGAGACTTTTATTTACACATATGCATGATTAGAAGAAGGGTTTCTTGTCTGGAGGTAACAATGGATTAAAAGTTAAATGGATTTGGAAATTTTGAAAATAAGCATATGCCAAGAGATGTTCTATTCTTACTTCTATTTTTCTATGTTACAGACAACCCGCACACACAAAACCATATATTTTTTTGGATTAAAAGTTGAATGGATTTGGAAAATTTGAATATAAGCATATGCCAAGAGATGTTCTATTCTTACTTCTATTTTTCTATGTTACAGATTTTTTTGTCGAATGTGGTTGAGCTTAAGTTTTGAATAATTCTATGTTGAATATGTAATCTGATGCCAAAAAAAAATATCAGAGGTTGTTTGGCGTGCGGCGTGCTTCTGTAGGTGATGAAGCCGAGGGGCGTACACAAATTGAAGGCACACACCTGGAGAGAATATTACCCCAACTACTTTGGGATTTCTGAAATGAAACTTGGAGATTTGATTCAGCGTTGTAAAATACGATTTAAATTTCAAGAGTAGTTTCTTTACCTATATAATTTTTGGGTAATGATAAAAGTCACTGAGATAAAACTAAAATTTAAAAAATAATAATAATAATAATAATAAATTTATGAACATCATTTTGAGGACTGGAATGTTACCTGCGTGTAGCCACTTCTAATTCTCTGAAGTTAAGTTGTGAATTTCTGAGACTTTTTTTTACATGTATGCATGATTAGAAGAAGGCTTTAATGTTCTATTCTTACTTATATTTTTCTATGTTACAGACCACCCGCACACACAAAACCATATTTTTCTTTTGTCGAATGTGGTCGAGCTTAATTTTTGAAGTATTCTATGTTGAATATGTAATCTCATGCAAATTGTTTTTTTTAGAAATTGTTCAGCGTGCTTCTGTAGGTGATGAAGCCGAGGGGAGTATACAAATTGAAGGCACGCACCTGGAGAGAATATTACCCCAACAACTTCTGGATTTCTGAAATGAAACTTGGAGATTTGATTTAGCGTTGTAAAATACGAGTCAAATTTCAAGAGTAGTTTATTTGCATACATATATTTTTGGTTCATGATAGAAGTCACTGATAGAAGTCACTGAGATAAAATTAAAAAATAAATAAATAAATAAAAATAGAAAATAGAAAATCTTGGTTGACTGGAGCAGATTTATTTTTAGCATCGTTTATTGACGAAAATAAATTTGAAACTTGGACCCTCAAGTCGCACTGTTATAAAATTTCACTATTCATAACAATAAAACATTACTTCCTGGTTGCGCCGAGAGGCGCATTCTACAGTCCAGTATGACCCCGATGTGTAAGTATGTCGGAAGCCAAAAAAATGTAGGTTTGAACAATAACTTACATAAACATATAAATGAACAATTAAAAATTTATTAAAAATAAATTTAAACCAAGATCCAGCATAAACATTGGTGTACACAAGGCCTCACAGAAATCTCAATAGAATATGGAACTGAAATGTTATAAAAATAGAAGAATGAGATCCATCTAGCTCTTAAAAGTGAGAAGAAATATGTTGAACGCATTTCAACATAACAAAAACACCTTACATATACATTACAAAGCTGCTCGTTGCCAAGGATTTAAAACTTAATAGATCCAAACATAAAGATGTTGCACTTCTTAGAAAACTAAAAACCAACGAAGATCTTAAACTTTACTTGCTATATAAATGAGAGCATTCAAATTCACAGAAAATAAATTCAATCGAACTTAAGTTCAATTTTTTTTAATCCTAAACATTCATAAAACTTGTGAAATCTATAATTTCAATGGCCAAGTAGACCTCCCTTCAAACCAAACGAGGACAACACAAAATAAATACAACTCTCGCCTTATGCACACCACTAGCCTGCAATGAAATCAACCTTCTACACACCACTAACCTACAATCTATGACGATGATATTTTTAATTATCTCAAGATAGATGTTGATTTTTCTTATATCTGTTAAAGAAATGGATAAATGGAAAAGTAAATTCTTAAATACAATAATAGATATGGAGCTGGAATCACTTGTGTCTTTCTTTTTCTTTTCTTTTTTTGTTTTATTTAACTAGAAAATAGATATACATATTTTTATTTTATTTATTTATTTAATGATTTTTTAACACAGTGGGTCCAAGTAACTACGGTTTGTTCTAGTGGTTTTAAGGCACAAAATTTGAACCTGGCTGTCATACAATATGTGAGAACCCATATCCGAGATCTTTTTATTAACCTAGAAATATCATTTAAATTAAATAAAGTGTGAAGGAAAATAGCATATTTATACGTCAACATTTATTTTAAGATAACATACAAGTCAAACTTATTTGCAACATATTAACAAATAAGTGTAATATTCATTTTTCGGGAATTTCTACAATATGGTCCTCAAGGATGTTGTATAAGGAAGGCAGTGCAAAAATAAGCTGGAAGGGGGCTTGGATCCCCTTGTTAACTCACTAATCACTTCTCTTCAAGAAGTTGAGCTCAAAGAAATAAGCCTAGAGGGGTTATTCAGATCTCCCCAAACTAGGTCCCTTAGGAAACTACTCAAATTGAGAGCTTATAGCAATACATGAACACAATCATGAAACTCTGCAAATCTGTACACGTCAATAAATGGAATATAATGCAACCATCATTTGTATTAATGCATCAGCTAAAATATACAAAAATATCTTGAGGGACAAGCCACTCAAGCTATGTGAACCAATCTCCAATGATCAAGAAATGAAATACATGAGTTGCTGCAACTACACAAAATGCTGGAAAGCAATGACAGCGTTATCTATATTATGGTAGCTACTGCAATAGATACATATATATGAAATATGGCTGAACTATATAAAGAAATTCCAAGAACATAAAAATGGCTCTACTACAAGATTTCTAGCCAATCTAGGAGAGATTGCTAGAAATGGTCTGAGAATATACAATGTGACAAGTTGACTTGTCCCCCGCAACTTAATCAAAATATAAAATGAGGGTCAGAAAGGCGCATCGTAAATAATGATGCCCTTCTCTCGATAGTGTGGTCATGCAAAGGTCGATCTTTATCAAGAACAACTCCTCCCGATGAGCTCAAATGACTCTCCAAAGAATCGCTCTACATAAATAACGCAGCTTTCAGTGATCGCGCTGTGAGAGATGGTGAGTGATTGGCCTAGTGCCAAAGATCTGATATGAAGCCTGGGAGTCTCCTCTATTGCACCTCAAAATAATAGGCAAGAAATCCTTCGAAGAACAAGCCAAGAATGACTCTGAGAGTTCCTCTGTTGCTGCTCCCAGCCACACAACGTTTTCTACCCAATAAAATAACGTTGTAGCTGAAAAGATAAGCTTTTCCAAATGCCAGAATGAGGAAATGAAGCTCAAACCCTCTCCTTCCTTGAGGATGAGGAAGGGATTCCCGACCGGGAACACCCTTGGGTTCAAGAACACTATAACCTTGCTAAACAGCTCGGGGATGCAAGTATTTGCAGACCCAATGAAAATAATAAGCTAATGCATAATGAAAATGGGCTACCATCTCATCCTTATAAAGCAAATGAAATCCTCTCACCAAGGGTTCCATTCATACTTTCCACCTAGCTCAAGCAAGTGGAGCCTCCACTAAAACTGCGTTGTCCAAGAAGGTTCAATGTATCTAGACAGTTTTATTTGGCTTGGTCAAAACGACTAGATCAAGCATGATCCAATCCTGTTCACACCATGTGGTGCTCAAATCAGCGACTTTATTATTCCTCCTTTCACACAAGGTGTGTTATTTCTCCATATAGAGGGGTTAAGGTGTCTCCTTACCCATTTTATTCAACAAAATGAAAATATGCAAACTATAATGTTCCTTTTAGCTTGAGGCTAAAATTTGGGAACATTACAGTCCTCCCCTCCCAAATGTTGCTTGTCCTCAAGCAACTACATAGAGAGAAAAAAATTTCTCCCCCTTATTCTCTTGTGGCATCCTTAACAACAATCTCCACCACTGCTCAACATATCCTGCAACAAATCTGTCCTCCAATGCTTCCTCCCAAGTATGCAAACTGGAATGGTGCACATCATAGAAAGATAGAAGGTGTAGGTGGAAACCCTCTTGATGTGCTATGGCCTCCTCAAGGTAGGAGTGATGACATGCATGGGAAAATTTTGTCCCCAATGATGATCCTCTCATCCATGCTATCATCCAAAGAAAGAACTCAACCTCGGTTTCATGCAATGTGTTGGGGCTGAATGGAGAGTTGGGCTTTTGATTCCCAAGATGTTCTCTCTCCATTTGTGGTACACATGGGGCTGCATTTTTCCTTGGGCTGAAATGGTATGGCCTCCATGAATGACCCAAGCTTCCACGTCAAGAAAATCAGCCATGAAATGCCCCCTCAAGTTCTCCAAGTGGTTTTTCCCACAAGAAGAGAAATGTAGCAATGTGGCAATCAGGGTTTGCCCATGGTGTCTTCCGCAATATAAAGCATGTACAATGGGGAGAGTCATGCTCCCAATGGGCTATCCCAAAATATACAACACTCTCAATAGTTCCCCTTGTGAATGTATACACATCAGCAATACAAGGAGGCAACATGCAATAAAAACAAGTTGTCATAAGACAACTAGAGAGTGGGTCACTGCTCCACTCATGGAACCAACACAGTGCACCTCTTACCTACATCAAAACTAAAAACAACAAGTGTTTTTCCAGCCACTTGTTTGCTGCCACAAACATCTCATAAGATGGAAACATGCAAATAAAAATTGGTGCCAATGGTGCACACCAAGAAGCATGTGGCTTCCCCCACAAACCATCATGAAAATAGCCACTCCCATTGCTGCAATGGGCCACAAGTACATCATAATAAGGAGCATAAGGAGGTGTGATCATCCTTAGCTCATCAAGTTGCTCATATAAAGTAAAGAAAGGTAAATCAAAATTAGAGTATATACCTCCTTTGCCATGTACTCCGGTCCTTGAGTTGAAATGGCTCATATGAATGCTCTCTCTCACCTCCAATGGTTGTGCCAACCTCTCCAAAATCATCTAGGCTATGCATCTATCCATATGTTGATATAGATCATGCTGAATTCCCTCCCAAATGAACTCCTCTAGCAAAGAAAAATATGCATCAAAGCGCATAGCTAGAAAGTTCTCATGTGCTGCATGTAATAGTTTCTCCTTGAGACTAGAAGACATAGTCAAGAAGACTCTGTCATAATAATAGATGACCATATCATCCACCATGTACCTGCCATCTCCATCCAGGTCATACAAAATCATGCATGCACCTAGATCCTGGGAGTACTCTACCAAAAGTTGAGACCTCCCATACGGATCAATCCTCCTCATAGACAGCGATGGTAGTCTACAATGTGATGCTCCCCTCATGCTGTTTCCTGCTACTTTGACATCCCCCATGCCAAAGTCATCTTCCAAAATGCTACCATGCCCATCATGCAATTGCTCATGCTCAAATAGTGATGGTGTCCTTTGGAAGTTGGCCTCCCGTGAGAAGCTGTCATCCATAAGGAATCTCCCACGCTAGGTCAAAGTAAGCATGAGTGGCCTCCATCCACTCCCATGTGTGAAAGAGTCCTTCCTCAAAGGAAGCATCCTCTTCCTCTCCAAATATGTGGAGCAATCATCCTGCATCATGAAGATGCCATCCTCCATCCCTGCAGCAAACTCTGTCAGCGCAATATAACTGATGAGAGTGGGTGATACTGAAAATGAGAGAGTGTCTCCCTCCTCCTTGGGTTTATCCCAAACTCTCTGCACTGTTATGGACTCCTCCAATGTCTTCACCTCTCCAGAATCAAAGAGTGGTGAACCAAATTACAAGATGCCCCTCATCAACTCTAGATCAGGTGGCCTCCCAGGTGGAATGCCTCCATATAGTGAGACATCAATTTTAGAAGTGGACTGCATATATAAGTGGACTGATTTGTCCCTCTCTTCACTGTGTTGTACAATCTCCTTCTCTTGTGAAAAGACTCTCCGGAATAGATAAGGGTGTATCAACCCTTGATGCTGATCCTTCTCTTATTCCTCCATCTCACAATCCCCAAAAACTGCTACAAATGGCTCAGGAATTGTGCTTTGGTTCCCACATGTTGAATCTCTTGGAATCCCTTGCATAGAAACAAGGACTTCTCCCATGGAAGCAATGGCTCCCCTCACATCTCCATGTGGTGATGGATCTTCCTCCAATGATACAGCACGGTGGGTTCTTCCATGCACATTCTCTTCATCAATATGTGAGTATGCCTCCCCTTCAATGAGAGACCATGGATTTTGGTCTTCTTCTGAAAGAGGGATCTCCATGTTATCACAAATGGAAGAGTACCCTTCATACAATGTGGGTCTTGCCTCTAGCACGTCATCATACATATTTACATCCCCTTCAGAAATATGGAATGGAGTTTGTTGCATGGTTCTCTCCAATGCATGCAAAGTGTTTGATGTTTTGACACATAGAGATTCACAGTTATTTTCATCAAATTTTCTCACCAAAATTTTAGTGAATCCATCATATGATTCTACATTTGCATGATAACATGAAATATAATTTTCAAACCACCAATCATGAGCCATACCTTTGAGTTGCAGCAATGCTCATCCAATGGCCTCATCTCCTCCCTCCATCCTCCCGGCAATGCAAGTGGGCAATGGACTGCGCTGTGGATCTGCATGTGTGGCTTAATGCTCACACCCAACATGGTCACAGTTAGGGCTTGGCTTTATCTCATTAAACCTTCTGCAAACCCTTCTTTCAGCTTTTTCTCTCTCTTTCATCTCTCAAGATCTTCAATGATACCTCCATGGTCCAAAAAAAGAAGAAGGGAAACCTCCTCTTCCTTCATTCCTCTTCTCGTACATATCCTCTTCTCTAAATGAGGAGTTTCTCCTTCTATCGGCATATAATCTTGCCGTACGACTAAGCCAAGATTGATGCTTGATACCACCTGTAATATTCCTTTTCAGAATTTCTCGCAATATGGTCCTCAAGGACGTTGTATAAGGAAGGCAAAAGGTAAAATAAGCTGAAAGGGGGCTTGGATCCCCTTGTTAAATCACTAATCACTTCTCTTCCAGAAGTTGAGCTCAAAGAAATAATCCTAGAGGGGTTATTCAGATCTCCCCAAACTAGGTCCCTTAAGAAACTACTCAAATAGAGAGCTTACAGCAATACATGAACACAATCATGAAACTCTGCAAATCTGTACACATCAATAAATGGAATATAATGCAGCCATCATTTTTATTAATATATCAGCTACAATATACAAAAATATCTTGAGGGACAGGCCACTCAAGCTATGAGAACCAATCTCCAATGATCAAGCAATGAAATACATGAGTTGTTGCAACTGCACAAAATGCCGGAGAGCAGTGACAGCATTGTCTATATTATGGTAGTTGCTGCAATAGATACATATACATGAAATATGTCTGAAATATATAAATAAATGCCCAAGAACAGAAGAATGGGCTCTAATACAAGATTTCTATCCAATCTAGGAGAGATTGCTAGAAATGTCGGAGAATATACAATGTGACAATTTGACTTGTCACTGAAACTGAATCAAAATATAAAATGAGGCTGTAGCAGATTAGAAATAATGATGCCCTCCTCTAATATTGTATCTAAGAAAAAGGTTGATCCCTTTACTTAGAAACAACTCCTCCTGATGATCTCAAATGACTCTCCCAGCAACTGCCTACATAAATAACCCAGTTTCTGCCCTTGATTGCACTGTGAGGGATGGTGAGTGATTGGCCTGGTTCCAAAGATCTGACCATCTGAAATGACGTTTCAGATTTGATCCGCTTTCCTCCAAATAATATGTAAGATCTCACTAAGAAATAAGCCATCACACTCTATGAGGTTCCTTTGTTACGTCTAACAGAACATGAACGCCGTTTTTCTTCGCCTCAACAAAATAAAACCGTAGCGTAGATAAGCTTGGCCAAATGCCGGAATGAGAAAATGAAGCTCAAACCCTCTCCTTCCTTGAGGATGAGGTAGGGATCCCCGACCGGGAACACCCTTGGGTTCAAAAACACTACAACCCTGCTAAACAGCTCGGGGATGCAAGTCTTTTGCAGACCCAACGAAAATGATAAGCTAATGCATAATGAAAATGGGCTACCATCTCCTCCTTATAAAGCAAATGAACTCCTCTCACCATGGGTCCCATTCACACTTGCCACCTAGCTCAAGCAAGTGGAGCCTCCACTAAAACTCCATTGTCCAAGAAGGTTCAATGTATCTAGACAGTTTTAGTTGACTTGGTCAAAATGACTAGATCAAGCATGATCCAATCCTGTTCACACCATGTGGTGCTCAAATCAGCTGCTTTATTATTCCTCCTTTCACACAAGGAGTATTATTTCTCCATCTAAAGGGGTCAAGGTGTCTCCTTACCCATTTTATTCAACAAAATGAAAATATGCAAACTATAATGTTCCTTTTAGCTTGAGGCTAAAAATTGGGAACATTACAGTAAGAAATTTCATATGCATAAATTTACATAAGCAATCAATAATCGAAGAATACATGTATCAATAACTTGGTCGAAATGCTCTTGATTTTTGTTGGGATGCTCCTGTTGCATTACCCGACTGGATTTACCTCCCAGCCAACTAGGATTTATTTCCTAGCCTAGGGAACCTCCACAGTCTCCCTAGCCCTCCGATCCCAAGTCCAACCAGTGGTAGTGTGTCCAAGTTAAAACTAGCAGCCTCCAATAGATCTAAGTTTGATTCCTATCATTTTCTCTCCATTACCTCCCTTCCCTTTTTTCCACACTCCCCCTCCAAAATAAATTCATCCAATGCCAAAAAAAGACCAAGGATGCTCCCCCTCTCCTCTCATCCTACTTCCCTTTTATGTCTCTTCCTATCATCCACCTCAACTACTTACTATTAATTCCATGACTACCCCCTCATACTTTTAATTTATAACCTTGACTTTCTTACCATATATTATCCAAAAGTAGATATGAATATAGATTATTTATTCAAAAATAAATGGGAGAAGACCATACCTTATCTAAATGTAGATTTGAGAAGACATATTGCATACAAATCTAGATATTTGAATTAGAAATAAATGAGAGAAGACCCTAACTTATCTAAAAGTAGATTTGAGAAGACATATTGGGTATACAAATCTATATATTTGGTTTAGAAATAAATGATAGAATACCATACCTTATCTAAAAATAGATTTGAGAAGACATATTAGAAATGAAATAACAAATAATAAAAGTCATATCAGTAAAAATAAAATAAAATTACAAATTCACAAGTGTAGATATTACTCAAAAATTATAAGTCATTATTTACATATTAATTAAACACTAATCAAAATTTGCCTCATAGGATCAAGTGGGGAATTACACTAGATAATTTGAGTAAGAATTTCTTCAACGGTAGGGTATCCAAATGGGGCATTAAAAGTCCACAATATTTCTAACAATCTTCATTTTCCAATATTTAACTTGGACATAAATAGTCTCCCCATGTCTTTGACATCAATGAATACAATATTTCTAAACACCTCCCCCTTTTTCATTATTGGAAATCCTTAGTCAATTTTGCAATAATATTGTAGAACTACCCATTTCTACCATTATCCTTATGCATGAAACTTCTCCCCCCTTTGACATCAATGGAAAAAGGATACTCCCCTTGAACTTATGCTTCTTCTAATTTGTAAATCATCTTATGCCATGTTATTAATTGAAATGCATTACTTCACTTTCTATTGTTGAAAATATGTGTATAATTTAAATGAAAGGAATGATAAAAAAAAAATTATTGGAATCTCATATGAGTTGGACTGATATGGTAATAGTGTTATAATGTCAGTACCAACCATGAGGAGATCAAAAGAGAGCAAGTGGACAAGAATAACTCTCCTGGTATAACATATTCAGGGAATGGGAAGACAAGGATCTGTGAGAAAACATGCATGGTTCGTCCAATAGAAGGAATTTCAAAAGTACATTTTACTAAGACGATAGACCCTGTGGTGCTCGGAAAATGTCTACAATCAACTGCTTGATTGAAATTACTCCAATCACATCTTGTAACACAATAATCTATGGGAATTATATCAAAAGCACCTGTGGAATGTCAAACATTCGAATTCTAATTGGAGTTTGTCCTCAGTTTGATATTTTGTGCGATGCTCTATAACTTTACATCCCACAACTTTACATCTATTTTTCCAGTAAATTCTTAAGTTGTGGGATTTTGGTTTTTAGTCAAATAATACTAGAGGTAACCACAAACCTACTTCAAACTCTAGATCTAGCCTTCCTAGGGTTCAAAGTGGGCTCTTTCAAGTTTAATTTTTTTAGTTTTGATTATTAGGCTAGTTATTAAAAGTGTAGATTTGGTTTTGTTTTGTCGATTTGGTGGAAAATTTTCACTTGGAAGGTGGATAGAGGGGAAATTTACTTGTCCATTGGGATATGGAGTCTAAATCAAGCTAACAGAACTAGGGATCAAAGCCTAAAAGGTCAAATGTCTGCAGGGCAAGGTAGATAACCCTTGGATATCTTGGGAAAATTGGTTTTTGAGATGGTATGATCGGGATAAAGGGCACTTAAGAATCCTTAGATCCGGAAAAGGGAAGTAGAAGATAGATTTAAAACGAGAGAGGGAGTAATTAAGAATTACCTACAACGGAAATCAAAATAAAACAAAGAAATGATAACTAGTTAAAAATAGGGTGCTATTAACATGTCCTGAGTAATACTCCTGGTTATACAATCATATTTAGAATTAAAACACAGATGTATGCATGAAACAAAAGAAGATAAAAATGACAAGTTTAAGAGAGTACTTCAATCCAGATATCTTATCACAAGGATCCTGAAGTATGATTCCAAAAAGGTGATCTAGTCTGCTACTCAAATTCGAAATCCAAAGCCTTCAAGTCAACAAAATATCTATAGTAATCTCCAGAAATTTTATTCCACCCAAAAATACTTCAAAGAGTGAAGTATTTATATAAAATGTATTACAAAATATCCTAGATGACTTCTAGGAATAAACTTAGGAAAATTAAATATCTTACAACAATAATAGTGACAACTTGCTCAACAAATTAGCAAGCTGTCCTATTTTATTCAAAATAAATAGAAAATGTTTCAAGACAAGAAGCAGTTGGCTTGTTATGTGTCTTATTTGCTGGCCTTTTAGATATTTTCAGAATCTAGTTGCCTTCACTGATACTCTTTCTCGTTGATAATCTTTAACACTTATACTTTTTCACTTCTTATACTCTTTACCTTTAGTAAAACTACCTTCTTGCTGTAAAAATATGTTTTGACTGTGAAATCAGCAAACATAATTTTTCTTCTTCATGTGTTTGTCTTTCTTTATTCATAGCAAATTAGTCAATGCTTACCACTCCTCATTTTTAGGAATTCTAATATTCTTGAGTTTCCTAAAATTCTCATCAGCCTCAGTGTACCTGGAAAATGTGGGCTTGATGACAAATAAATGCTTGATCTCATACTACAAATAAAACAGATCTTCAAAACTTTTTAAAAATACTTTTCTTATGGGAATACCTTGGCCTGTTGGCTTGTTCACCTACTCTTTGGCATGTTCTCTGATCCTTTTTTCATAATCATTTTGAGGCATTAACTTATCATTGATCACCATGATATCAGGAAGTCCCTTTTGTCTCAAATTAGTGAATTTAACCATGAATCTAGTGACAGCAGTGTTCATTCCTTCACATTTCTCTTCAAGCTGCCTCATCAAATTTATTTTGGTGGTTACTTTCCTAATTTCTAGGATAGTAGTTTTCCTATCATTTATTTTAAATTCTTCAAGTTGTTGTTTGTTCTTGTTGTTGAGGAAATTGATCAACCTAACAACCTGTTCTCGTTTATATACCATTTCTTCTTGTGTCTTTTGGCTCTCTTCCTGAGCTGCCAATAGTAACTCTCTCTGCTCAAAAATTACTTGAATTGATGGCCAAACATCATGAATGGCTTCAATTACATTATTCCATAGGTAATTTTTAATATATGATATTTGATCCTTGAGAGTTAATTCTTTCTGGAGCTTCTTTACCTCTTCACTCAATCTGTGGGCATTTTTCTCATGTATTTTAGCATCTATCTGAGTTGCTTTGCTTGTTTTCTCAAGATTTTCAATTATCTTGGTCAATCTATTGATTTCATTGGTCTTCAAGGACATCTCCTCCATTGCCTTTACTAGTTGACTGCTCTCATCTGTAGGTGGCAACACTGTTGTAGAAGATTCAATTACTGAATTAGTTGAAGAAGTCACTGGCACTGCAGCGGCCAATGGCTCTTTTGGTGTCAATTTCTCTGCTAAAGTAGATGGTATTGCTACTGTGATGAAAATGGGTTGCCATTTCCTCTTTATAAAGAAAATGAACTCCTCTCACCATGGGTCCCATTCACACTTGCCACCTAGCTCATGCAAGTGGAGCCTCCACTAAAATTGCGCTGTCCAAGAAGGTTCAATGTATCTAGACAATTTTAGTTGACTTGGTTAAAATGACTAGATCAAGCATGATCCAATCCTGTTCACACCATGTGGTGCTCAAATCAACTGCTTTATTATTCCTCCTTTCACACAAGGAGTGTTATTTCTCCATCTAAAGGGGTTAAGGTGTCTCCTTACCCATTTTATTCAACAAAATGAAAATATGCAAACTATAATGTTCCTTTTAGCTTGAGGCTAAAAATTGGGAACATTACAGTCCTCCCCTCCAACATGTTGCTTTTCCTCAAGCAATTGCATAGAGAGAACAAAATTTCTCCCCCTTCTTCTCTTGTGGCCTCCTCATCAACAATCTCCACCACTACTCAAGATATGCTGCAATAAATCTGTCCTCCGATGCGTCCTCCCAAGTATGCAAACCGGAATGGTGTTCATCACGGAAAGATAGAAGGTGTAGGTGGAAACCTTCCTGGTGTGCTATGCCCTCCTCAAGGTAGGAGTGATGACATGCATGGGAAAAATGTATCCCCAATGATGATCCTCTCATCCATGCTATCATCCAAATAAAAATCTCAACCCTTGGTATATGCAATGTGTTGGGGTTGAATGGAGAGTTGGGATTTTGATTCCCAAGGTGTTTATGCCTCCATTTGTGGTACATATGGGGCTGCCTCTGTCCTTGGGCTGAAATGGTATGGCCTCCATGAATGACCCAAGCTTCCACGTCAAGAAAATCAGCCATGAAATGCCCCCTCAAGTTCTCCAAGTGGTTTTTCCCACAAGAAGAGAAATGTAGCAATGTGGCAATCATGGTTTGCCCATGGTGTCTTCCGCAATATAAAGCATGTACAATGGGGAGAGTCATGCTCCCAATGGGCTATCCCAAAATATACAACACTCTCTCAATAGTTCCCCTTGTGAATGTATACACATCAGCAATACAAGGAGGCAACATGCAATAAAAACAAGTTTTCATAAGACAACTAGAGAGTGGGTCACTGCTCCACTCATGGAACCAACACAGTGCACCTCTTACCTACATCAAAACTAAAAACAACAAGTTTTTTTCCAGCCACTTGTTTGCTGCCACAAACATCTCATAAGATGGAAACATGCAAATAAAAATTGGTGCCAATGGTGCACACCAAGAAGCATGTGGCTTCCCCTACAAACCATCATGAAAATAGCCACTCCCATTGCTGCAATGGGCCACAAGTACATCATAATAAGGAGCATAAGGAGGTGTGATCATCCTTAGCTCATCAAGTTTCTCATATAAAGTAAAGAAAGTTAAATCAAAATTAGAGTATATACCTCCTTTGCCATGTACTCCGGTCCTTGAGCTGAAATGGCTCATATGAATGCTCTCTCTCACCTCCAATGGTTGTGCCAACCTCTCCAAAATCATCTGGGCTATGCATCTATCCATATGTTGATATAGATCATGCTGAATTCCCTCCCAAATGAACTCCTCTAGCAAAGAAAAATATGCATCAAAGCGCATAGCTAGAAAGTTCTCATGTGCTGCATGTAATAGTTTCTCCTTGAGACTAGAAGACATAGTCAAGAAGACTCTGTCATAATAATAGATGACCATATCATCCACCATGTACCTGCCATCTCTATCCAGGTCATCCAAAATCATGCATGCACCTAGATCCTGGGAGTACTCTACCAAAAGCTGAGACCTCCCATACGGATCAATCCTCCTCATAGACAACGATGGTAGTCTACAATGTGATGCTCCCCTCATGCTGTTTCCTGCTACTTTGACATCCCCCATGCCAAAGTCATCTTCCAAAATGCTGCCATGCCCATCATGCAATTGCTCATGCTCAAATAGTGATGGTGTCCTTTGGAAGTTGGCCTCCCGTGAGAAGCTGTCATCCATAAGGAATCTCCCACGCTAGGTCAAAGTAAGCATGAGTGGCCTCCATCCACTCCCATGTGTGAAAGAGTCCTTCCTCAAAGGAAGCATCCTCTTCCTCTCCAAATATGTGGAGCAATCATCCTGCATCATGAAGATGCCATCCTCCATCCCTGCAGCAAACTCTGTCAACGCAATATAACTGATGAGAGTGGGTGATACTGAAAATGAGAGAGTGTCTCCCTCCTCCTTGGGTTTATCCCAAACTCTCTGCACTGTTCTGGACTCCTCCAATGTCTTCACCTCTCCAGAATCAAAGAGTGGTGAACCAAATGACAAGATGCCCCTCATCAACTCTAGATCAGGTGGCCTCCCAGGTGGAATGCCTCCATATAGTGAGACATCAATTTTAGAAGTGGACTGCATATATAAGTGGACTGATTTGTCCCTCTCTTCACTGTGTTGTACAATCTCCTTCTCTTGTGAAAAGACTCTCCGGAATAGATAAGGGTAACCCTTGATGCTGATCCTTCTCTTATTCCTCCATCTCACAATCCCCAAAAACTGCTACAAATGGCTCAGGAATTGTGCTTTGGTTCCCACATGTTGAATCTCTTGGAATCCCTTGCATAGAAACAAGGACTTCTCCCATGGAAGCAATGGCTCCCCTCACATCTCCATGTGGTGATGGATCTTCCTCCAATGATACAACACTGTGGGTTCTTCCATGCACATTCTCTTCATCAATATGTGAGTATGCCTCCCCTTCAATGAGAGACCATGGATTTTGGTCTTCTTCTGAAAGAGGGATCTCCATGTTATCACAAATGGAAGAGTACCCTTCATACAATGTGGGTCTTGCCTCTAGCACGTCATCATACATATTTACATCCCCTTCAGAAATATGGAATGGAGTTTGTTGCATGGTTCTCTCCAATGCATGCAAAGTGTTTGATGTTTTGACACATAGAGATTCACAGTTATTTTCATCAAATTTTCTCACCAAAATTTTAGTGAATCCATCATATGATTCTACATTTGCATGATAACATGAAATATAATTTTCAAACCACCAATCATGAGCCATACCTTTGAGTTGCAGCAATGCTCATCCAATGGCCTCATCTCCTCCCTCCATCCTCCCGGCAATGCAAGTGGGCAATGGACTGCGCTGTGGATCTGCATGTGTGGCTTAATGCTCACACCCAACATGGTCACAGTTAGGGCTTGCTTTATCCACAAACCCTCTCAGAAAACCTTTCCAGTTTTCCCTTTCTATCTCCTCAAGATCTTCAATGATACCCTCCATGGTCCAGAAAAGAAGAAGGGAAACCTCCTCTTCCTTCATTCCTCTTTTTCTGTACATATCCTCTTCTAAATGAGGAGCTTCTCCTTCTAATGGCATATAATCTTGGGCTGCACAGACTAAGCCAAGATTGATGCTTTGATACCACTGTAATATTCCTTTTTAAGGAATTTCTGCAATATGGTCCTCAAGGACGTTGTATAAGGAAGGTAGTGTAAAAATAAGCTGAAAGGGGGCTTGGATCCCCTTGTTAACTCACTAATCACTTCTCTTCCAGAAGTTGAGCTCAAAGAAATAATCCTAGAGGGGTTATTCAGATCTCCCCAAACTAGGTCCCTTAAGAAACTACTCAAATAGAGAGCCTACAGCAATACATGAACACAATCATGAAACTCTGCAAATCTGTACACATCAATAAATGGAATATAATGCAGCCATCATTTTTATTAATATATCAGCTACAATATACAAAAATATCTTGAGGGACAGGCCACTCAAGCTATGAGAACCAATCTCCAATGATCAAGCAATGAAATACATGAGTTGTTGCAACTGCACAAAATGCCGGAGAGCAGTGACAGCATTGTCTATATTATGGTAGTTGCTGCAATAGATACATATACATGAAATATGTCTGAAATATATAAATAAATGCCCAAGAACAGAAGAATGGGCTCTAATACAAGATTTATATCCAATCTAGGAGAGATTGCTAGAAATGTCGGAGAATATACAATGTGACAATTTGACTTGTCACTGAAACTGAATCAAAATATAAAATGAGGCTGTAGCAGATTAGAAATAATGATGCCCTCCTCTAATAGTGTATCTAAGAAAAAGGTTGATCCCTTTACTTAGAAACAACTCCTCCTGATGATCTCAAATGACTCTCCCAGCAACTGCCTACATAAATAACCCAGTTTCTGCCCTTGATTGCACTGTGAGGGATGGTGAGTGATTGGCCTGGTTCCAAAGATCTGAAATGATGCTCGGGAGTCTCCTCTGCTTCTCCTCCAAATAATATGCAAGATCTCCACTGAAGAACAAGCCAAATATTGACTCTATGAGTTCCTTTGTTGCTGCTCCCAACAACACAACGTTTTCTGCCCAACAAAATAAAACTGTAGCTACAGAGATAAGCTTGGCCAAATGCTAGAATGATGAAATGAAGCTCAAACCCTCTCCTTCCTTGAGGATGAGGAAGGTATTCCCAATCGGGAACACCCTTGGGTTCAAGATCACTACAACCCTGCTAAACAGTCCGGGGATGCAAGTCCTTGCAGACCCTACGAAAATAATAAGATAATGCATAATGAAAATGGGTTGCCATTTCCTCCTTATAAAGCAAATGAACTCCTCTCACCATGGGTCCCATTCACACTTGCCACCTAGCTCATGCAAGTGGAACCTCCACTAAAAATGTGTTGTCCAAGAAGGTTCAAAGTATCTAGAAAATTTTAGTTGACTTGGTCAAAATGACTAGATCAAGCATGATCCAATCCTGTTCACACCATGTGGTGCTCAAATCAGCTGATTTATTATTACTCCTTTCACACAAGGAGTGTTATTTCTCCATATAAAGGGGTTAAGGTGTCTCCTTACCCATTTTATTCAACAAAATGAAAATATGCAAACTATAATGTTCCTTTTAGCTGGAGGCTAAAAATTGGGAACATTACAGTAAGAAATTTCATATGCATAAATTTACATAAGCAATCAATAATCGAAGAATACATGTATCAATAACTTGGTCGAAATGCTCTTGATTTTTGTTGGGATGCTCCTGTTGCATTACCCGACTGGATTTACCTCCCAGCCAACTAGGATTTATTTCCTAGCCTAGGGAACCTCCACAGTCTCCCTAGCCCTCCGATCCCAAGTCCAACCAGTGGTAGTGTGTCCAAGTTAAAACTAGCAGCCTCCAATAGATCTAAGTTTGATTCCTATCATTTTCTCTCCATTACCTCCCTTCCCTTTTTTCCACACTCCCCCTCCAAAATAAATTCATCCAATGCCAAAAAAAGACCAAGGATGCTCCCCCTCTCCTCTCATCCTACTTCCCTTTTATGTCTCTTCCTATCATCCACCTCAACTACTTACTATTAATTCCATGACTACCCCCTCATACTTTTAATTTATAACCTTGACTTTCTTACCATATATTATCCAAAAGTAGATATGAATATAGATTATTTATTCAAAAATAAATGGGAGAAGACCATACCTTATCTAAATGTAGATTTGAGAAGACATATTGGGTATACAAATCTAGATATCTGATTTAGAAATAAATGAGAGAAGACCGTAACTTATCTAAAAGTAGATTTGAGAAGACATATTGGGTATACAAATCTATATATTTGGTTTAGAAATAAATGATAGAATACCATACCTTATCTAAAAATAGATTTGAGAAGACATATTAGAAATGAAATAACAAATAATAAAAGTCATATCAGTAAAAATAAAATAAAATTACAAATTCACAAGTGTAGATATTACTCAAAAATTATAAGTCATTATTTACATATTAATTAAACACTAATCAAAATTTGCCTCATAGGATCAAGTGGGGAATTACACTAGATAATTTGAGTAAGAATTTCTTCAACGGTAGGGTATCCAAATGGGGCATTAAAAGTCCACAATATTTCTAACAATCTTCATTTTCCAATATTTAACTTGGACATAAATAGTCTCCCCATGTCTTTGACATCAATGAATACAATATTTCTAAACACCTCCCCCTTTTTCATTATTGGAAATCCTTAGTCAATTTTGCAATAATATTGTAGAACTACCCATTTCTACCATTATCCTTATGCCTGAAACTTCTCCCCCCTTTGACATCAATGGAAAAAGGATACTCCCCTTGAACTTATGCTTCTTCTTATTTGTAAATCATCTTATGCCATGTTATTAATTGAAATGCATTACTTCACTTTCTATTGTTGAAAATATGTGTATAATTTAAATGAAAGGAATGATAAAAAAAAAATTATTGGAATCTCATATGAGTTGGACTGATATGGTAATTGTGTTATAATGTCAGTACCAACCATGAGGAGATCAAAAGAGAGCAAGTGGACAAGAATAACTCTCCTGGTATAACATATTCAGGGAATGGGAAGACAAGGATCTGTGAGAAAACATGCATGGTTCGTCCAATAGAAGGAGTTGCAAAAGTACATTTTACTAAGACGATAGACCCTGTGGTGCTCGGAAAATGTCTACAATCAACTGCTTGATTGAAATTACTCCAATCACATCTTGTAACACAATAATCTATGGGAATTATATCAAAAGCACCTATGGAATGTCAAACATTCGAATTCTAATTGGAGTTTGTCCTCAGTTTGATATTTTGTGCGATGCTCTATAACTTTACATCCCACAACTTTACATCCCACAACTTTACATCTATTTTTCCAGTAAATTCTTAAGTTGTGGGATTTTGGTTTTTAGTCAAATAATACTAGAGGTAACCACAAACCTACTTCAAACTCTAGGATCTAGCCTTCCTAGGGTTCAAAGAGGGCTCTCTCTTTCAAGTTTAAATTTTTTTTAGTTTTGATTATTAGGCTAGTTATTAAAGTGTAGATTTGGTTTTGTTTTGCTGGATTTGGTGGAAAATTTTCACTTGGAGGGTGGATAGAGGGAAATTTACTTGTCCATTGGGATATGGAGTCTAAATCAAGCTAACAGAACTAGGATCAAAGCCTAAAAGGTCAAATGTCTGCAGGGCAAGGTAGATAACCCTTGGATATCTTGGGAAAATTGGTTTTTGAGATGGTATGATCGGGATAAAGGGCACTTAAGAATCCTTAGATCCGGAAAAGGGAAGTAGAAGATAGATTTAAAACGAGAGAGGGAGTAATTAAGAATTACCTACAACGGAAATCAAAATAAAACAAAGAAATGATAACTAGTTAAAAATAGGGTGCTATTAACATGTCCTGAGTAATACTCCTGGTTATACAATCAGATTTAGAATTAAAACACAGATGTATGCATGAAACAAAAGAAGATAAAAATGACAAGTTTAAGAGAGTACTTCAATCCAGATATCTTATCACAAGGATCCTGAAGTATGATGCCAAAAAGGTGATCTAGTCTGCTACTCAAATTCGAAATCCAAAGCCTTCAAGTCAACAAAATATCTATAGTAATCTCCAGAAATTTTATTCCACCCAAAAATACTTCAAAGAGTGAAGTATTTATATAAAATGTATTACAAAATATCCTAGATGACTTCTAGGAATAAACTTAGGAAAATTAAATATCTTACAACAATAATAGTGACAACTTGCTCAACAAATTAGCAAGTTGTCCTATTTTATTCAAAATAAATAGAAAATGTTTCAAGACAAGAAGCAGTTGGCTTGTTATGTGTCTTATTTGCTGGCCTTTTAGATATTTTCAGAATCTAGTTGCCTTCACTGATACTCTTTCTCGTTGATAATCTTTAACACTTATACTCTTTCACTTCTTATACTCTTTACCTTTAGTAAAACTACCTTCTTGCTGTAAAAATCGGTTTTGACTGTGAAATCAGCAAACATAATTTTTCTTCTTCATGTGTTTGTCTTTCTTTATTCATAGCAAATTAGTCAATTCTTACCACTCCTCATTTTTAGGAATTCTAATATTCTTGAGTTTCCTAAAATTCTCATCAGCCTCAGTGTACCTGGAAAATGTGGGCTTGATGACAAATAAATGCTTGATCTCATACTACAAATAAAACAGATCTTCAAAACTTTTTAAAAATACTTTTCTTATGGGAATACCTTGGCCTGTTGGCTTGTTCACCTACTCTTTGGCATGTTCTCTGATCCTTTTTTCATAATCATTTTGAGGCATTAACTTATCATTGATCACCATGATATCAGGAAGTCCCTTTTGTCTCAAATTAGTGAATTTAACCATGAATCTAGTGACAGCAGTGTTCATTCCTTCACATTTCTCTTCAAGCTGCCTCATCAAATTTATTTTGGTGGTTACTTTCCTAATTTCTAGGATAGTAGTTTTCCTATCATTTATTTTAAATTCTTCAAGTTGTTGTTTGTTCTTGTTGTTGAGGAAATTGATCAACCTAACAACCTGTTCTCGTTTATATACCATTTCTTCTTGTGTCTTTTGGCTCTCTTCCTGAGCTGCCAATAGTAACTCTCTCTGCTCAAAAATTACTTGAATTGATGGCCAAACATCATGAATGGCTTCAATTACATTATTCCATAGGTAATTTTTAATATATGATATTTGATCCTTGAGAGTTAATTCTTTCTGGAGCTTCTTTACCTCTTCACTCAATCTGTGGGCATTTTTCTCATGTATTTTAGCATCTATCTGAGCTGCTTTGCTTGTTTTCTAAAGATTTTCAATTATCTTGGTCAATCTATTGATTTCATTGGTCTTCAAGGACATCTCCTCCATTGCCTTTACTAGTTGACTGCTCTCATCTGTAGGTGGCAACACTGTTGTAGAAGATTCAATTACTGAATTAGTTGAAGAAGTCACTGGCACTGCAGCGGCCAATGGCTCTTTTGGTGTCAATTTCTCTGCTAAAGTAGATGGGTATTTCTACTGATGGCGGGATAACGATTAGAATGCACAGTTCTCTTGTCTCTTTTTCATGGACAACCTTGGTCCATTTGTACTTCCATTTCCTTGATTTGAGTTGTTAGTTGAAGTATCAAGCTCATCATTTCATCTTTATCCTTTTGATCCTGTAAAAATTCCTTTGTTTGAGGATGTTCTCCTTGAGGAAGCTTGATTTGTTTCCTCAAGGCAGCTATGTCCGCATTTTTCTTTTTAACCAATGCTTCAGCTACTTTGATGCTTGTAGGATCATATCCTACCTGCAATACTAATTCTTCTAAGGCCTTTATCCTTAGATCCTTTGCATATAGTGAAGCTTTATCCATCTTCATTTGGTCCTGCATATTAAAAATGGTATTTTGAAGCCTATGAGTACTCATAGCTTTTGTGGTCACTTTGGAATAGAGCATCTCTGATGTTTTCCTGTGAAATTCAATCTAATCCAATTCATGGATTTTATCTGTAGCTACTTCCATATCAACCTTTTTATAATTAGCCACTGTCTTTGGCACTGGTACAGTGGGTTGTAAAACTGACATAATCAATTTTTGAGTTGAATAATCAAAGGCTGATAGGAATCTATTTTTATTACCTGGCTTCTGCTTCAAAAAATGAGAATATATTTTAGTTTTAATTTCCTCATTTTTCAATTTGATTTTCTTGTATTTTTCCTTAATATCTAAATCCTTCTCCTCAGTTGAATGTGAGGAAGAAGCCTCCATACTTTTTTGCCTTTCCATTATCTGTGCATCTACATTATTAAACTGTTCTAGATTCTGATTTGGCTCACTAATGTTAACAGTGGCTACATTGGTATATGTCTGTGTAGTGTTGGTATTCGAGGGTTGTGTTTCCTCAACATCTATTGTTACTTTGCCTTTAACTGTTGTATCCAGTTTTGGCCTCTTATTGTAAATGATTTTAAACTTTGTCTTTGTGGTAGTTTCTACAGTATAACCTCCTTCTTCTTTGATTATTTTAGTGGATGTTTTTGGTTGTTTGGAAACTTCCAAAGGGTGACTAGTATTCTTTTGGTTTACTGCTTCTGTCAAAGTATTTTCAACCCACTCAATTTGATTAGCAAATTTCTCTATATTTGGCTTTGACTCATGGATAAAGGGTGTCAATTTAAATTTTACCCTTAGTTTACTTAAGATCCCTTGTGGATCATAATTCCATGGGAAGCTTTCTTCTAATTTTTATTCCAATAATTGACTTGCTGCTTCCTTTTACGCTTCTCTTTGATTACATATGAAAGGCCCAATTTGATTTTTGAGTTTAAACTGGGTCTTTTTCTTGGCTGCCATAAAATTAATTGAATCTGAATTCAGAATCTACCTAATGTACTCTAAGGAAAATATCCTCATAGATGGATGCTTAGGTAACTTGTAGGGAAACAAGTTAGAACCAAAAACTCTGATTTCAGTGAATTCCTTATATAAATACCAATCTCCTACTTTTCTTTGCTCTGATAGTTGCAAAATTCTCTTCATTTCCTCACTGATTCTAAGCTGCTCTATTTTTTTCAAAATGGCGGTTAATGAATGTACAAAAAACTCTGCGAACTCTGAATAACTAAATTTTGTGCCTTCTTTTCTGAGTATAGATGAGTATAGAGGTTTTCCTTCCATATCCAATTTCTGAAGTGAAATTGGAAAGCTCCCTGATTGGAAGAATAAAAACAAGTGGAAAAGATAGGAGGTATATATAAATACTCCTTCCAGCTGCAAATTTTTCAATTGATAGTGGATGTTATCAGCTATAAAACCAACATAATAAAATATAACTGAGGGTGACAATCTTGGAGAAAAGGTGGACAAAAATCCTAGGATAGATTCATCAGTATACTCATCGGTGAAATACCCAAGTATGAAGGAAAGCATGGAGATTACATGCGTTGAACCTTCAGGGAACTTGGCAGTTGAATATGGAGGGTTAAATTTTCGAATTTCAACATGCAGAGGCATGAAAGTTTGGAAAATCATAAACCTTTTAGGAAATTCTAAGTTAATATATAACTTAGTGAGGACTTTAATAGATAATGGGACTACTTGGGGATTTGGTTGAATCTGCAACATTTGGTTTACTGATTCTGCTGTAATGGTAAATAGAACCTCTTTGTTTGCATTGACAATAGCTCTTTGTTCAGGAATGTAGTACTGGTGGCAGAGTCTGATAATTTCTCAACAAGGATGAGTCAGGGGGACTACATATTTGGGCAAATTGGATTCCCAAATATGAACATCTTCTTGATCATCTAGGGATTTTTCAAAACACCAGTTGTGGATAGCTAATAAATTGAACTCAACTATAGGATCAGTTATCTTGTAGTCAATGTCAGCTAGGGGAATATGCTCAATATCAACAACTGAGGGTTGCAATGAGTTGACTACAATGGAAGTATTTGGAGTGATGGCAGGAGTAGCTTTAGGAGTCTTGGAACCTTCATATTTGTTTCCACTTTGTGTTTTAGGCATTTTTTTGGCTTCTACAAGTTTAAACTGTTTGCAGAGGAAATTTTACTATAACAGAAGCTTGATTAGGCAATTTCAGCAAAAGAGAAATTATTTTTGGATTTTATGCTTAATTAGGTCTCTCAAATGAAGTGTTGAGGCTAAAACTGGTCTAAAACAGAGAAAAAAAAAAGGGTTTTCTGAGTCTTTTAACTACAAATTGGGCTAAAACTCTGATGAAAAAGGTTTTTCATATGATATAGGGCACCTGCAGAGGATTTCTGGCCTTTTAAAGCTTGAAATTGATCAATAATTGTGAAAAACTAATAAATTTCCTTAAAAATGGTGCGCAACAAACAACTAGGGTTCCTGGGAAAATTTTGCCAGGGTTTTGCCTGTTTCTGGGACTTTTGGGCAAATTAATTTAATCAATTTCTCTATTTTTCACTAATTCGTTTTCTTTTAAAGGTTTTTTGAATTTAGTTGCAGGTTAAATTCTTAGAAAAATACCTGTTTTGATGCAGGTATCGGCTTTTCGGAGAGGTTTATGAGGTTTCTTGGTTGAATTAATTTATTCAGTGATTGAACTGGAGCAATATAGGTCCTCTGTGGTCTTTAACAGGTTTCTTGGGCAATTTCAGAGGTTCTGGGTGTAAAAATGGGTATCCAAGGCTTTTTTGCAGCTTTACACAGTCGGGGAAGGCAAAACAAAGTTTTAAACGTGAAGATAGGTAGAAGAATGCAAAAAAAAGGTTTAATTAAACATTTGATTGAATTAACACTTGGCATTAATTATAGGTCGCGTCAGGCGGGAAGTTATTTCAGTTTACAAAGGATTTGAAAATCCGAGTGGTTTATCGCGTGGATTTTGAGTGGTAAGTGGTTTTAACGAAAACTCACGCGATCTAATCAAAAGGGGCCACGTGGCAGGGAGGGTTCATCACGAAACTGCCTATTTCGTGTGGCTTTTACAATGGAGCGATCAGACATGTTTTCTATGTGATATCACCCGTCAACCGTTGGATTTAGGAAATGAATGTGAAGGGCTGAGATTGCTTTGAGAACTACATCGGCATAGAAAGGTGGGACCGGGCTTTGTATGGGCGGCAATGGTTTAATTTTTTATGAAATAAATAGTTTAAAACACGTTTAAACCATAGTCTATATAGCAGCAAGGGCTTATAATATGTTCAAACCTTTTTGATACGGTCGAGGGGTTAAAAGGTATAAAACATATATAATATGCTTTAAGGATGGTATAAGCATGTTTTATTGTTTTTATTTAAAACATTTGTTTAAATTTTTAAAATATGCGGGTGCAATATATATATATATATATATATATATATATATATTTATATAGTTTTTCAACCATTTGGATAGTTTTAGAAACTATAAGGCGGGATATTTGAATATGGATAATCTTTTAGACCAAAGGGATTTTTATTTTGGGTTTTTCATTTATGCACATGGGATAATATACTTTGGTCAAATGTAATATCCCAAAATAGGGATTTTCTACAACAAATAGAATATCTTAAGATATTCTAAAGTTGGAGCTTCAGAAAATCATGAGCATGGAAATGTGAATCAGCTCATTAGATGTAAAATAACATCTCACCAGTATATGAAAGAAATTCAGCAAGAATATGGCCTACATACTCCTTCCCAAGCGGGGAAATGCAGCAATATAAGGCATAAAATGGTTGTATTCAGAAAATAATGCTATACCTATGAGGAATGGGACTTGGATCCCTTATAATACATCATATAAAATGCACATGCAGAATTAGAGGTGAAACAAATCACTCTAGCCAATATAGACATATCTCCCCAAGTCAATATGTCTCAAATAAGCCCAAACCCCATAGCCTAACTCATGCAGAAAGGATTGAAGAAATAAAAACGTTATTTTATTAAGGTTTTATGCAAAAAACAATGTGACATAACATATTCGGAGTCTACAAGCATCCAATGGCTGAAAAAATGGAGACCCCTCCCTCTTTATACAAGATAAGATTAACCCGGCAAGGGTTTCATGAGAGACAAATGTACAAAAGAGAAGATCTGCAGATATGGATCCGAAAAATGTAGTTAGACTACAAAAATTTATGAATTTAGCTGAAATATACAAATGACAGAAGAATAATAAAGTACAAAGATTTTCGAGAGAAGGGTTGGCCCTTTCTCTAAGGAACAAGTTCACAAGCAAGGGATCAAACCCTGCTACTGCAACACCCTAGAAAATGACGCAGTTTCTGAAGCTAACTGCGCTATGGAAGATGGAAAGTGATTTGGCCACATGCCATGATGTAAAATAAGCTCTGAAATCTCCTGTACAGATCTTGCAAAGCAAGGGGAGCTCCCTCCTCTAAAAGATAAGCTCAGGAGCTAGTGTTGTAAGTCTCCCACTACAACACCCTGCAACACAACATCCCCTACTACAGGAATAATGTTGTGGCTGTAGGAGGATGCTTGGCCTCAAGCCCAGATGTGGGAAATGAAGAATAGAACTCCTCCAAGAGATCACTCAATGAAGGAGAAGGAATCCCTAAGAAGGGATGCCTTGTGCTGAACAACACTACATACTCAACTCAACAGCTGAAGAATGCTCAAGAGTCTAAGTAGACCAGAATCTATAATCCATAAGCTAACCTCAAAAGTCTGCTATCTTCCTCCTTATAAATTTTGTGAGCCTCCTCACCTTGGGTCCCACCCATTAGGGTTTCCAACACCACATGGTTCCTTTCCCTCCAAAACTACGTTGTAGCTCTATCTGGGCTACTCATCCATACTGCACTATTGACTTGGTAAACTTGACTGAATCAACATGAACCTCTTCTTGTTCATACATGGAAAGTGAAAAATCCAGCCACTAGAATGTCCCCTTTTTCACACCAAGAGGGTTTTTTATGCCAATACAAGTTAAATATGGGTCATTTTCCCCATTTATTCATCTACTAGGTGCAAAGATCAAAATTTAATATTCCTATTAGCTGCATGCTAATGTTAGGAATATTATAGTCCTCCCCTCCCAAATGTTTCTTGTCCTCAAGCAACTGCAAGGATAGAACTGGAAAGTCTCCTTCCCTCCTACTGTAGCATCCTCATATGATGAGCTCCTAAAGGATAAGATGTTGTCTCAACAATGAAATCCCATAGTGCCTCTCCCAAGCAAACAAATTAGCATTTGGTGTACATCCCAAATGGATATCATCATGCAAAAGTAACATACTCAAGGAGATAACTATGTGTTGTCTAGAGGTCCTCTCAAGGCATGGGGTTTAAAATGCATGGGAAATTCTCATCCCCAAGTGGAACCTCCACCCCCAAGCTATCATCCATATGAAATGAGTTACCCTCCAACATGGAAACTCATGCACAATCCCCTCTACCTTGAGCTCCTGAAGTGTAGGTGGGCTGAATAAATGTACATGATAGGCAAGAAGGCCTATCCCACACTGTCCTCCTCTCCACTTATGATAAGTGTAGAGGGCATGCTGATCTTGGACTGCAACATGATTTCCCTCCAATGGAAAGAAGAAGATGAGTCTCCAAGGGCCGTTTCTCTCAAGTCATGAGCCATGCCAACCCAAACCATTCCATACAAGATGAATGACACATCATCACCATATGGCATCCAAATCAGAAAAATGTTGAATGTTGTGTGCAAGTTTCGATGGTACAAATGGTTCTCCAAGTGGATGTTGCACAGTCTTCCCAACTGTTGTTTGAGAATATCATGTGGCAAGTGATTTTTCAATGATTTACAAGCTGTGCATGTTTTCCCTTCCACCATGGGGTAGTAAGAAACAATGAATATCAGCTGTACATAATCAAAATAACAATTTACTTGCCCAAATTCATGTATATATGGGATACTATAATTACAGATATTGGCCCTAAAGTGACCATGAAACCCAAAAATACTCTTGCTCTCTTGTGGAGCAATGCACTGTTCATATATGGTGAGAAGATACAAATACTCAATGGAGTAATCAACAAGTGCAGAAATGCATTTCTTACCATACATAAAGAGTAGGCTGAAAGTGAAGTCCATGAATGAGTCCTCCCATGAGAACCTCCCCATAAAATTATGCAAGAAGAAGGGATACATACCCTCCTTGGAATACTCCATCAATAAGAACATGCTCCTATGTGACAACGTTGTAGGCCCTAGTAATAAGGCTCCATGACTCCTCCCTTTGACATTCCATATGCCAAAGCCATCCACCATCATGCTGCTATGTGAGAAGATCTCCTTCCTACATGGCAGTCTCTCATGATCCTTCAATGCTGAAGGGTAGCCTCCTTGCACCTTGAATGTGCCCTCCTTCCCTCTAGAAATTTCATGAAAAGTATGGGAAAATTTCTTCCCATATTCTCCCAAGTGCAACCACAACAACAACAACTCTTGTTGCTTCCTCATCTCTCCCTCATACAAGCCATAGAGTAAAATCATGATGGTTGTCTTGTATGATGCCCCATACAAACAAGTTTTATGTTGTTCTATCATATGGGTGCCATGCCATGCCTCCATCCACCACATACCCCTTGACATAGGGTATGATTCAAGATGGCCAAACTCTCTCAAGAGTAGCCAACGCAACTTTGCTTCTTGCTGCCCTGTGTCATAGATCTGCAAGTGGCTCACCAACCTCTTGCTTTCCATCCACCTCCATTCATCCAAATGTGGATGCCTCCAATCATTCCCTCCTTTGATATCCTCCCAATGAAGACTACCAATCTCCCAAAATAGATTCCTCTCCTTACACCTTATGGGAAGTCGAGATGTAACACCTGGGAGATCTCCTAGAGAAGAACTCTCATCAATAATCCTCTTGAATCCAAAAGAATCCAAGTGTACTAAAGGTAAAAAATCATCAGAAAGTGGACTCAACATGCCCCCGATGTAGAATTTATATACATTAATAATTTATATATCCAGACTCTCCTGATCTCACAATATTTATCTTCTTGCAAAATACAGAATCCTTCCACTATAATTCTTGCGGAAATTTAATCAACAATTGCAAAACACATGAAGCAATAAAAACACACATAACACAATTGTTTAACGGGAAACCCTGAAGCTAAAAACCCCAACTATCATATATTATGTATCATTGATATCATGTGACAATCTCATACAAAGCTTAGTACATCAAGCTCTCAGTAAAATACAATCGTCACACACTATCATGAAGAAATATGCAAATCCATGCACTGATTTATGCCTCCTGGTAGCCTACCTCCACTGTGTAATCCAAGCTGATTACAAAGACCAATTCAATGTAATCCCACTATCCCTGATTGTTTTTTTATCATTGGCAACTCTAATGTATATATAGATGCAATTCATGCATCACTAGTAGTCACAATAGATAGTCCATCTTTCCCTTTCACCTATCTCTCCATTGGGTCTCCACCGGATCTAACATGCACTGTAGTTAACTGATGTATTGTTCAGTTGATTAATGATTTATTATTTGTGAATTAATTAAATAATTAATTCACTCCACTCTCACTAGTGTATCAATCAATTAGACTAGATACAACTAGCTCAACTGAGTCTAACTGAGTTAAACTAAATACAACTCCATGAACTACTCTTCCAAATCTGTCATAACTTTGCCACTTCAGTTCTAACTGAGTCCTCCATGCATGAACTCCAGTAAACCCTTAGGAATTGCATAATTCCTTCAGTCCATTGATTTGACAAATCTGTATACTGAAATTAAGTGCTCCAAGAGAATAAGTTGTTGTTTATTGTCAGATTATTATTAAGAGCTAATAATAACCGACATGCATCTATTTTTAGATCAGCAATCTATAAATAGACTTCACCCAATCTTCTAAAAATAAAATTTCATCTATTTTTCACATTTGACCAACCATCTACAAATAACATCCTGCAACTTTATAGAATATGCTCACCATGTCTAAAAAATAGACATACACCTAAAAATAGCATGTGTGGGCCCCACCTAGTTTAGGTGATTATTTTCCAACTAGGATCAAGGATGATGTTTCAGGATGCCTCCTTCATTGTTTCTTGTTGCAAACTTCAACACTCCCTCTCAACAAGAAATTATTGTCTTTGCATGCGACATGCAACTCCATGCATTCACTCTGCAACTCTTTGCAAGCGCCCTGCAACTCCATGCATCTACTCTGCAACTCTTGCTGCAACACTTCCGAAACTGAAAGGCTCCAAACAACTCAATCATTCTAATGCATCTATCATCAAATTATTCGACTTCTGCTTAGCTACTGCACATGTCTTCAAGAACCACTGCGTTGTTGAACTCTGTACCCATGCACTCTGCACTTGTTGTCAACTCTGAACCGTGCTCCAGTATCCGACATTGTCACTTTGATCTGCCTACATCAATCCAAATGATCATGCTACTACTACTCTGTGGGCACCTTGTATCCAGGTTCAATTCATGAGATCCACACCATCTCAATGAATCCTGCCTAGAAATTTCTTCTTGGGATTACTCATGCATGTCACCCCACCTCTCACCTGGTGGTATAGCCGCATGCACTCCCTCTACCCATCTAGCATGAAATTTCTCTGCATGAGTGGTTGCTCCCACTCCATGATCCTCATCTTGTGGCTGCTCCACATCCCGATGTTCACTCTTACCTACATGCAAATCCTGCTCCATCTCAAGCTTCAATTGCATGTACTTCTTGCACTTCCCAATAGTAGGAAGCTCCGTAGAAATCCCATTTACTTCAAATCTATAAAGATTCTTCTGCATCTCTAGTTGTGGCTGCTCCACAACCTTCTGAGACTATTTCTCAGGCTGCATGTTGAGAGGTTCCCTCTCAACCACCAAGTCACTAACCTCTACTTTTCTCCTCAAATCTTTGCATGCATCTTGTACCTCAATGCATGTAGATTCTTGGCTCGCGCACATTGTAATTGTCCCGTCGCCGCAAAATTTTCTAACAAAAGAGTTGATTTTAAATCGACTCTATCTCCCTCATCCGAGCTCCGATTCGATCGATTTTTTTTTTCAATTTAGGTATTTTTTCACAAGGAATCCAAATATGTTATTTTTTTCTGAAAATATTTTACCAAAAATTTCAGATATTCTCTGAAAACTCGCGCGCCCAAAAATTCCTGCTCTCACTCCATGTATAAAATCTATAACACAGCTCTGATACCATGTAGAAATTATATACATTAAGCATTTATATATTTGGACTCTCCTGATCTCAAAATATTTATCTTCTTGCAAAATACAGAATCCTTCCACTATAATTCTTGTGGAAATTTAATCAACAATTGCAAAATACATGAAGCAATAAAAACACACATAACACAATTGTTTAACGAGAAAGACTGAAGCTGAAAACCCCAACTATCATATATTATGTATCATGGAGATCATGTAACAATCTCATACAAAGCTTAGTACATCAAGCTCTCAGTACAATACAATCATCACACACTATCATGAAGAAATCTGCAAATCCTTGCACTGATTTCTGCCTCCTGATAGCCTACCTCCACTTCGCAATCCATGATGATTACAAAGACAAATTAAATGTAATCCCACTCTCCTTGACTGTGTTGTTATCATTGGCAACTCCAATGTATATATAGATGCAATTCATGCATCACTAGTAGTCACAACGGATAGTCCATCTTACCCTTTCACCTATCTCTCCACTGGGTCTCCACTGGATCTGACATGCACTGTAGTTAACTGCTGTATTTTTCAGTTGATTAATGAGTTATTATTTTTGAATTAATTCACTCCACTCTCACTAGTGTATCAATCAGTTAGACTAGATACAACTAGCGCAACTGAGTCTAACTGAGTTAAACTAAATACAACTCCATGAACTACTCTTCCAACTCTGTCATAACTTTTCCACTTCAGTTCTAACTGAGTCCTCCATGCATGAACTCCAGTAAACCCTTAGGAATTGCATAATTCCTTTAGTCCACTAATTTGACAAATCTGTATACTGAAATTAAGTGCTCCAAGAGAATAAGTTGTTGTTTATTTTCAGATTATTATTAAGAGCTAATAATAACCGACATGCATCTATTTTTAGATCAGCGATCTATAAATAGACTTCGCCCAATATTCTAAAAATAGAATTTCATCTATTTTTCACATTTGACCAACCATCTACAAATAAAATCCTACAACTTTGTAGAATATGCTCACCATGTCTAAAAATAGACATATACATAAAAATAGCCTGTGTGGGCCCCACCTAGTTTAGGTGATTATTTTCCAACTAGGATCAAGGATGATGTTTCAGGAGGCCTCCTTCACTATTTCTTGTTGCAAACTTCAACACCCCACAATCTTGCACCCCAACTCCTCTTGTTGCATGCAACTCAATAAAGGTGGAAAGGGATGAATGTTTATCCCTTCTTGGATCAATCCCAAGTTGAACAGCATTGTGCAAGCTTGTTGCTCCACATTAATATTGAGTTTTGATCCTTGACCATGTGGAGATAACTCCCCAAGATTTACCATAATATTTCTTGAAAGGATAACAAATGGAAATCCATGCATACCTTGGTGAGTCTCGGGAACATCTTGTGTGGTTCCAAGAGTTCCTTCCTCCATTTTGCTGACTGACCCAACTACTACTACAGATGGCTACCCCTCCATGATTGTGACAACGCTGGTACATGGCTCCTCAAGTGGAGAAGAGGACTCCTCCTTCTCTGATATTATACTGTCAAATCTTCTGATTACCCGGTGAGTGAAATATGCAAAAATGGAAACTCTTGCATGACTCACATGGCTGAACCACCAGGTGTTGGCCTTGCCCTCCAAGTGCAGTGCTGAGATCTCCACAGCCTCTTTTTCCATTACTGGATGTAGTAGGAAAAATGATTCTAACTTCATCACCCGAGATTCTATTGTACATAAGGGTGATCCATCAAAGGTAGACAATAGGAATCTATTGCCCCTTATCATCCTTTTATTGCATGGCCTCCTTTCTTCTCTCAGTTGGATAAACTGAGGAAGATCTAGGGTCTGTTTGGAAGCCCTAGGTTGGCACTTGTACTCTGCCAAATATCCACTCAGGATCTCATGTTCTAAGTGGTCTTCTTGCTCTCCACTTCCTCTATGAGAAAAAGAAGTGCATGGATCTTCTTCTTCCTCTTGAAACCTTCTAGAGGTCTCACTACAGCTTTCTCCTTCTTGAAACCCTCTAGGAGTTTCATTGCATCTCCCTTCTTTCATATGGTGAACCTCCTTGGAGAGGCTCTTCTTAGATCTGAAAATTGATGAGAGTAATCTCATCATCTCCATAATTTTTTTCTCCTCTTCTTCTTGTCTTCTGATTGGATCTGAAATACATAGGTTGAGTCAAGATAGCAGCACTGATACCACAAAGGCCCAACCACTTAGTGAGGGTGGCATCCCAGGGTGTTAAGAGTGGGGTCTTAAGGCCCACCGGAGCATCTGAGGGTGGGGGGCCTTGCATAGCACCCCTCATTACGCAGACTCGGACATGTGGCTACGAGCCCTTCCCACACATGGGAAATTATATCCCACCATGCTTTGCGAGTCTCGACCTCGAGACCTCGACTTTGATACCACAGTAATATCCCAAAATATGGATTTTCTACAACAAATAGAATATCTTAAGATATTCTAAAGTTGGAGCTTTAGCAAATCATGAGCATGGCAATGTGAATCAGCTCATTAGATTTAAAATAACATCTCACCAGTAGATGAAAGAACTTTAGCAAGAATATGGCCTATGTACTCCTTCCCAAGTGGGGAAATGCAGCAATATAGGGCATAAAATGGCTGTCTTTAGAAAATAATGTTATAACTGTGAGGAATGGGACTTGGATCCCTTATAATACATCATATAAAACTCACATGTAGAATTATAGGTGAAAAAAATCACTCTAGCCAGTATAGACAGATCTCCCCAAGTCAATATGTCTCAAATAAGCCCAAACCCCATAGCCTAACTCATGCAGAAAGGATTGAATAAAGAACAACATTATTTTATTAAGGGTTTATGCAGCAAACAATTTGACATTACAGATCTAGAGTCTACAAGCATCCAATGGCTGAGAAAATGGAGACACCTCACTCTTTATACAAGATAAGATTAACCCGGTAAGGGTTTCATGAGAGACAAATGTACAAAAGAGAATATCTATAGATCTAGATCTGAAAAACATAGTTAAACTGCAACACTATATAAATGTAGCTGAAATATACAAATTATAGAATAATAATGAAGTACAGAGCTTTCCGAGAGAAGGGTTGGCCCTTTCTCCAAGGAACAAGCTCACAAGCAAGGGATCAAACCCTGCTACTGCAGCACCCTAGAAAATGACGCAGTTTCTAAAGCTAACTTCATTCTGGAAGATGGAAAGTGATTTGGCCACATGCCATGATGTAAAATAAGCTCTAAAATCTCCTGTACAGATCTTGCAAAGCAAGGGGAGCTCCCTCCTCTAAAAGATAAGCTCAAGAGCTTGTGTTGTAAGTCTCTCACTGCAACACCCTGCAACACAACGTCCCCTGCTACAGGAATAATGTTGTGGCTTTAGGAGGATGCTTGGCCTCAATCCCAGATGTGGGAAATAAAGAATGGAACTCTTCCAAGAGATCACTCAATGAAGGAGAAGGAATCCCTAAGTAGGGATGCCTTGTGCTGAACAACACTGCATACTCAACTCAACAGCTGAAGAATGCTCAAGAGTCTAAGCAGACAAGAATCTATAATCCATAAGCTAACCTCAAAATTCTGCTATCTTCCTCCTCATAAAGTTTGTGAGCCTCCTCACCTTAGGTCCCACCCATTAGGGTTTCCAACACCACATGGTTCTTTTCCCTCCAAAAATGTGTTGTAGCTCTATCTAGGCTACTCATCCATACTGCACTATTGACTTGGTCAACTTGACTGAATCAACATGAACCTCTTCCTATTCATACATGGAAAATGCAAAATCCAGCCACTAGAATGTCCCCTTTTTCACACCAAGAGGGTTTTTTATGCCAATACAAGTTAAATATGGGTCCTTTTCTCCATTTATTCATCTACTAGGTGCAAAGATCAAAATTTAATATTCCTATTAGCTGCATGCTAATTTTATGAATATTACATCAAAAGCTTATAATAGTGGGTGTTTTTGGGTTTATTAGATATAATGGAATTAATAAATAGGAAAGGGTATCTCTTAGGGATTTAATAAAATATGTTTAAAAGTTAATATGAGAGGGGAGTGAATATGTAAAACAAAGTACACATTATCTCCTAGTATAACATAATAATCAAGCATTTTCTCATCTTTATATTTCTTTCGATAATACTTAGGATAAATGTGATTTGTGGGTTTTTATGAATGCTTATGAAGGGATGAAATTAATTATTCTAGGGTTACAATTTTACTAAGCAAGAATGTGTGCTTAATTAGGAAAAAGGGGCTTTAATACATGAATGAAGGGTAAATGATGATAAAGATCATTTAACATAAGAACTCAGTATTTTCAACTAACCAGTCATAGAACCTTGGGTCTGGTCCCAAAAAAAGTCAGAGAAATGCTCTGAGCTTGTTTGAATGATAGCTTAGAATACTGAACACTCATGGGGGAGGGGAAATAAGTGATTTTTCCCGATGATGTATTATTTAAATGATTGCTCCACCGCTTTCTACCTACCCAATCTTGTCTTTATAACATTTTTTCTTCATTTTGCAGGTGCATTTAGGCTTGCAACCTTAAAACATTTTCTTTCAAAGCATAAAACTAATCTAAATCTACCTTATTTCATCCGAGGGCTCAGATTAAACTGTTGAGCTCCTCATTATTCTCTACCTATCTACTGATTTGTCAAGTTTAAACTATTTGAAAAATCTTTATTCTCTATCTAAAACATGAAATTGAAACATGAATAGTTAAGATTAAACTATTTAACTGATCATGGATTATGGCATTTTTTGACACTCTGCACATAATCATTATTCTTGCAGTAAAAAGTAGTGGCATTTGGATTTTCTCACTTTTAGTTTTTATTTCTCTTTTTATTTTGGGGTATATATTTTTCTAAGTCCTTTTATCTTTCTTTTAGGACTTTTACCGTATTTTTGATATTTTATTATTTTTCATCTTTTCAAAATACGGGAAAACAACTTGCAGAATGCAAGATATGTACATATTTACAAGACTTATCAAAGTCAACTCAAAATTTTATGAACCCTATTATTATAGGACCCTAACAGTGACTCCACATGGGGATGACATTTCCTGGTGAAATATCAAGGACTCTAAGACTTAGTAGCCTTTGAAATTTGACTTGTGATGATCTTGTAAATGTCTTCTAATATCTACAAATTTTTCATATTTATGAAATTTACTTTTCTAATCTTAGGGCCTTCTCTTCGGGCTTCAACTTTGCTAAGGAAACATCCAATCCAATTTAAACTTTGCAATGTATATGTACAATGATCAAAGTGAAAAAAAACTAACTATTGGTTAACTCAGGTGAGTAGTAGTGCTTCAGCATTTTGCCATTAACTGGTCCTTCTTGCAGATTTGTTCCATCCAATTCTTTGAGAAAGAAAGAATTATTACCTCTATATCCATAAATTACATAAGGCCCTTTCCATAGAAAATCAAATTTTCCATGTTTTCCTTAGTCTTCTCTTCTGGAATCCCATTTTAACACCTTATCTCCTATGTAAAAATCATCCTCTTTAGTCTTTTTATCATAGATTTTCTTGATCTTATCCTGAATGACTTGAGATTTGATATAAAATTCTTCCCTTGTTTGTTGCAAGTGAATAGTTTGATTTATCCTTCTTTGGATGTCATTAGTTTCAACCTGTAATTCCTGGATAATTTTCATCACTGGTACACCTAGGGAAGAAGGAAAAACTACATCCATTCCATAAACTAGTTGGTAAGGTGAAGTACCAATGGATTTCTTAGTTGTAAGTCTATCTGCCCATAAGGCATTGACTAACTTCTTATGCCAAGTCTTTTTATTGTCTTCAAGTAATTTTTGGATGATATTTCCTAGGCTTTTGTTTGAGGATTCAGCTAGGCCTTTACCTTGGGGGTAATATGCAGTAGAGTAGCCTAGGGTAATATGGTATTTGTGGCAAAAGTAAATCATTTTCTTGGATATGAATGTTGCTGCATTATTAGTGATTATCTTTTGAGGGCACCCAAATCTTGAAAGGATGTTGTTTTCTAGGAAGGAAATAATGACAGTATCAGTGGATTGTCTGGAAGGTATGGCTTCAATCCACTTGGTAAAATAATCAGTGGCTGTCAAAATCCACTTATGTTGGCCTGAAGAGGAAGGGTGAATTTCATCAATGAAGTCTAAACTCCATTGTTGAAATGGAACTTCAATTGAAATAGGCTTTAAAGGGACGAGTAATAATTTCTTCTTGCCCTCGAAAATTTGGCACTTATGGCATGAAGTAACATATTTTTTGACATCAGCAAACAAGGTAGGCCAGTAAAATACTAGCTCTCAGGATCTTGTCAGCATTATATTTCCAGTATAAATGTCCTCCACAGTCACCTGCATGAAATTCTTCAAGTATTTTTTCAGCTTCTTCCTTTAGTAAACAATTTGGTAAAATCCCACTATGATCTCTCCAAAAAAGTACATTATCTAAGATACAAAATCTCACTGCTTTAAGTTTCAAAAATCTAGCTTTGGTTCTTGACAATCCAGGAGGAGCTTGTAAGTTTTGGAGTACAAATATTATTTTTGGGTATGTGTTATATTCTTTCCATGACTAAGCACATGCGGGGGGGTAAGAGGGGAGGCGGTAGCCCCCCCTGTCGGGGTCCGAGGCAGCACCCTGGCGGAAATTTTTTGGTCCTTAATTTCCAGTGGGTAGTCCGTGCCCATGGTTTTGTGCATGGTTTTGCACATGGTTTTGGGGTACGATGGTTTTCGGCCCCTGGTATTTTTGTAGATCCGGTCAAGGGAACTACAGTTATGTTATAATCCAAGGTTAATGGATTAGGGTTAATGTATGCTTCGGCATGTATATATATGTGTTGTAACACTAAAAGGAATATAATAATGAAAAATCAAGTTGGTCGTCCCGATTTGGGATCCAGGGGAAAATCTCTGTGTTTAACTGTTTTATGTTTTATGCTCTCGCTATTTTTTATTTTATGTTATAATATCCGTGTGTAGATAATTTATGTTCAGGGTTAAAACCTACATTTGGTATCAGAGCTGTTTCGGCTTCAAGGGGACGCCTTTGCTGCTGAGGGTTTTTTGCTCAAGCTTGAGGTAGACCCTATTCAGTGGGAGATCTGCGGGATCAATTCTTGTGGTGAAAGAACATGGCGAGCAGCGAGAAGATAGAGATCGAGAAATTTAATGGTCAGATTTTTGAGTTGTGGAAGCTCAAGATGGAGGATCTGCTGGTGGATAAAGATCAATGGATCGCGGTAGATTCAGGTACTAAACCAACGGCAATGTCAGATGAAGACTGGAAGAAATTGGATCAGAAGGCTAAGAGCACAATACGGTTGTGTGTCTCAGATTCAGTATTTTTGAATGTATCTAGGGAAGCTATGGTGAATAATTTGTGGGAAAAACTTTGGACTTTGTACCAATCTAAGTCTCTGGTGAATAAGTTGTTCCTACGGAAAAAGCTGTATAACCTGAGGATGAAGGATGGAGACTTGGTGACAGAGCATCTAAAGGCGTTCAATATTGTGGTAAGTTAGCTATCATCTATTGATATTAAAATCTCAGATGAAGATAAGTGAATTAGTTTGTTGTGTTCTCTACCAGACTCGTGGGACAATCTGGTTATTGCAACAGGTAGCAATACAACTACCTTGAATTTTGATGACATTGTCTCAACCTTGTTGTCGGAGGAAATGAGATGGAGAAATATGGAGGGCCGTAATGGATATGCCTTATCTGTATGAGGAAGGTCCCAAAACAGAAACAAGAATAAGGTTTCGAGTGGGAAATCCAAATATAGAGGGAGATCTAAATCTCCTAGAAAGTTTGTAAAGGTATGTTGGAAATGCGGAAAGGAAGGGCACTACAAAAGGGAATGCAAATCTAAATCTCCTGAGAAAGGAAAGGGATCTAATGATGCTCCTTCTACAGAGGCAAAAACCACCTCGGATGAAGGTGCATCCTTTCACTTTACTCCCCATAGGGAGTGGTTCTGCGAGTATGAGAAATATAATGGTGGTGATGTCTTCCTAGGGGATGATAGGAAGGCCAAAATCATCGGACGTGGAAAGTTCAAGCTGAAGCTACAAGGTGGAAGGATTAGAACACTTCCTGGTGTTCTGCATATTCCTGCATTGGCCAGAAATCTGATTTCTATAAGCAAGATGAATGATGCAGGTGTAAAAACAGTGTTCAAGAAATATGCCTACAAGATGGTTCGGGGAGCACTGGTATTAATGCATGGAGTTTGGATTGGAACTCTATACAAGCTACAATGTAGCACTGTTATTGATGGGTGTAACAATTCTATGGTTCCTGAAAGTGGAGCGGAAAGCCTAACTGTCTCTAGAGAAAAGACCATGCTATGGCATCAAAGGCTTGGACATATTGGAGAGAAGGGATTTCGGATACTACATAGAAATGGTATGGTAGAAGGTATGTCTAATTGCTTTCTGGATTTCTATTTCTGTGAACATTGTTTATATGGGAAGCAGAATCGGGTGATTTTTCCTTCTGGTGCTAAGAGGGCGAACAAGATATTAGAACTTGTGCACAGTGATGTGTTTGGACCTATGTCAGTTCCTTCACTGGGAAATTTTGTGTACTATGTTTTATTCATAGATGACTTCTCAAGGAATACATGGATATATTTCTTGAGGAAGAAATCTGAATTCTTTGAAAATTTTAAAGAATTTAAGGCTCTGGTGGAAAACCACACAGAGAAGAAGATAAAGGCGCTGAGGACAGATAATGGTGGGGAGTTCTGCAAGAAGGAATTTGAAGAGTTCTGTAAGAAGTGTGGTATAGCATGGCAGAAGACTACTCCATACACACCTCAGAAAAATGGAGTTGTAGAAAGAATGAACAGAACATTGATGGAAAAGGCAAGAAGCATGCTCAGTGGTACCGGGTTAGGACAAGAATTCTGGGCAGAGGTAGTGGAGACTGCATGTTACTTAGTTAACAGATCACCTTCATCAACGTTGGAGGATAAGACTCCACATGAGGTATGGACTGGTAAGAAACCCTCTCTTTCAAATCTAAGGGTATCTGGATGTGATGCATATGTACATGTTCCAAAGGAGAAAAGGACCAAGTTGGATAATAAATCTGAAAGGTGCATCTTTATTGGGTATAAGGATGGTTTAAAGGGTTACAATCTTTGGAACCCAGAAACAAGGAAGGTTGTGTACAGCCGAGATGTGCTGTTTAGAGAGGTTAAATATGTTGTTACACATGAAGTCCTACCAAAGGAACCTAAGAAGATAGAGTTTGAGCTAAAGGAGGATGAATCCGACTCGACAACAAAAGAAGACTCAGAAGGGGAAGAGCTACAAACTCCGGCTGTGAGAAGATCAGCTCGGAAAAGAAGACAACCAGAAAAGTATAGTCCATCTGCTTTCTGTTCAAATTTTTCCTTAACTATAATGATGATGATCCCAGCACTATTAGGGAGGTAGTAGATTCAGAGGATGGAAAACTCTAGAAGGAGGCCATGGTTGATGAAATGGCATCCTTGCACAAAAATGAGGCATGGGATCTGGTGGAGTTGCCGGCTGGAAGGAAGCCCATCGGGAGAAAATGGGTGTTTAAAAAGAAGATGAATGTAGAAGGCAAGATGGAGAAATACAAATCTCGATTGGTAGCAAAAGGTTATTCCTAGGTGCCGGGAATTGATTTTGGTGATATTTTTTCTCCTATTGCCAAAGTTACCTCTATTAGATTACTTTTATCTATTGTTGTTGCATTTGATTTTGAGATAGAACATATGGATGTGAAGACAGCATTTCTTCACGGGGATCTAGAAGAGGAGATCTACATGAAGCAACCTGAAGGCTTTATGGTAAAGGGTAAGAAATAACTGGTATGTAGGTTGAAGAAGTCTCTGTATGGGTTAAAATAGTCACCAAGGATGTGGTATCAGAAATTTGATACCTATATATGGGGACTTGGCTTCACCAGAATCAAGGAGGATCACTGTGTTTATTTTAAATTAATTGGTGACCATGTTATTTATTTGGTCTTGTATGTGGATGATATGTTGTTTATTGTAAATGACAAAGAAATTATCCAAGATTTGAAGACCCAACTGTTCTCCAAATTCAACATGAAGGATCTTGGTGCTGCAAACTATATTTTGGGCATGGAAATTAAGAGAGATTGGGCAAGAGGAAACTCTGGTTAAACGAGAGGAAGTATTTCGAGACTATATTGCAAAGGTTTAATATGCATAATAGTAAATCGGTGAATGTTCCTATTCCTGTAGGTGTAGAGCTGTCTATTGAACAGTGTCCCAAGACACAAGAAGAAGAGGAGGATATGTCCCGTGTTCCATATGCAAGTGCAGTGGGTAGCCTAATGTATGCAATGGTCTGTACTAGACTAGACATTGCATATGCAGTGGGAGTATTGAGCAGGTTTATGTCAAACCCAGGGAAGGAGCATTGGGCAGCAGTGAAGTGGGTTTTCAGATATTTACATGGCACTAGTGATTATGGCTTGTGCTACCAAGGAAGACCAGGATTGGAAAGAATGTTGGACATTCGTGGTTTTTTTGATTCAAACTAGGCTGGAGATCTGGACCAAAGAAGATCTACAAGTGGGTATGTGTTTAGCCTATTTGGAGGCGCATTCAGTTGGATGAGTAAAATACAGACTGTAGTGGCTCTTTCAACTACAGAGGCAGAATACATAGCAACCACTCATGCAAGAAAGGAGGCAATTTGGTTGCAGATATTGTGTTCAAGTATGGGGTTGGTACAACAAGCTATAAGGATAGACTGTGATAGCCAAAGTGAAATTTTCTTGGCTAAGAACCCTGCTTATCATTTAAAGACAAAGCACATTGATGTTCAATATCACTTTGTTAGAGATATGGTTGACACTAAAAGGATGTTGTTGGTAAAGGTGGACACTTTTAAGAATGTTGCAGATGCATTGACGAAGTCTGTGTGCACTCAGAAGTTCTCTTGGTGTATAGAAACAATGGGTGTTGAATAATTGGGCCAATGACTAAGATCTCTTGTGGTCTCTTGTGGAAAGAAAACAACAAGTGGGAGAATGTTGGGTATGTGTTATATTCTTTCCACAACTAAGCACGCGCGGGGGGATAAGAGGGGGGGCAGTAGCCCCCCTTATCGAGATCTGGGGCAGCGCCCCAGCGAAATTTTTTTTGTCCTTAATTTCTAGTGGGTAGTCTGTGCTCATGGTTTTGTGCATGGTTTTGCACATGGTTTTGGGGTACGATGGTTTTTGGCCCCTGGTATTTTTGTAGATCCGGTCAAGGGAACTACGGTTATGTTCTAATCCAAGGTTAATGGATTAGGTTTAATGCATGCTTCGGCAGGTATATATATGTGTTGTAACACTAAAAGGAATATAATAATGAAAAATCAAGCTGGTCGTCCCAATTTGGGATCCAGGGGAAAATCTCTGTGTTTATCTGTTTTATGTTTTATGCTCTCGCTATTGTTTATTTTCTGTTATAGGATTCGTGTGTAGATAAATTTTTTTCAGGGTTAAAACCTATAATGATAACTATATTCCAAGGTGAGTGTGAAATGGCTTCACTGATCAATGGAGTCGCCATCTCTTCCTAATCATCTACTTGAGCAACGAAATTTATATCTAAGGCATTACAATTGGATTCAGCCATAAGTCTGGCTAATCCTTGACCTTTAATGAGCTTGGTGGGTTTTATCTCTATTTCATATTCCAATATAGTGGCAATCCACTTACCTCTTCTTCCATCAGGACCATTCTGAGTGAGAATGTCTTTAACTACAGAATTTGGGACATAGGCAATAATTTGTGAGTAGAGAATATAAACTTTGAAGTCTTTAATAGCCTTAACCAAGGAAAGGGCTTGTTTTCCATAATTTTGTACTTCAAAGGGGCATCTATAAGGAATTTAATAAAAAAAGCGATGGGTTGTTCAAATCCTTGATCATTTTTCTGCAGTAAAACTGCAACAATGGTGTGTTCTGAAGCAAATGAAAAAATCATGAAATCTTTCTTAAAATCAGGACTTATTAGGAATGGAGTTTTAGTTAAGGCTTTTTTAATAGATTCAAATTATTGTTTAGCCTCAACAGTCCATCTAAGAACTGAGTCTTTCTTGAGCATGTTATTTAATTCTCTAATTATCTCAGCTAAATTAGATATGAATCTTCTTTAAAAATTTATCTTACCTAAAAAAGCTTGTAATTCTTTGATGTTTCTTGGTGGGTTGATATTCATAATTGCTTCTATCCTAGAAATATCTATCCTAATTACTTCTTTTGAGATTATATGTCCAAGTAACTTACCTTCTTCTAGTCCAAATAGACTTTTCTTAGGATTTAAAGAGATGCCATATTTCCTACACTTAATGAAAACTTGTCTTAAATGATCCAAGTGTTCATTATTTGTTTTGGAAAACACGGTAATTTCATCTAAGTAAATAACTAAGAACTCATGTATTTCCTTTGAAAAGGCTATGTCCATAGCCCTTTGAAAGGTTGCTCTTGCATTCATTAGGCCAACGAGCATTTTTACATACATAAAAGTGCCCCAAGGAGTGGTAAATGTCGTTTTAGCTTGGTCTTCTTCTTGAACTAGGATCTGGTTGTATCTTGAAAAGCCATCTAACAATGAAATCCTTGAAGAACCTAATACCTTTGTAATATGTGGTCCATTTTTGGTAAAGGTTAATTATCCTTTAAAGATACTTTGTGAAGATTTCTAAAGTCCACACACAATCTAATTTCTCCTATTTTCTTTCTTGTAGGAACTAGGTTTGAAACCCAATCAAAATATCTGATTGGTGCAATGATTTGGGCATCATACATTCTTTTAACTTCTTTTTCAATCAAAGGTAATAGCACAGGGTTAATCCTTCTCAACTTTTGTTTGAATGGCTTTTGATCTTCTTCTATTGAAATTTTGTGATGGATTATGTTTGTATCATAAGATTTTAAATCTTCATAACTCCAAGCAAACACATCTTGATATTCCTTTAAAAGTTCAATATATTTATCCTTTTCTTGTTGAGGTAAAATTTTGGACAGTTTGATTATCTTTGGTTTTGATTCTGTACCAAGGTTACATTCTTCTATGTCAAATCTTACTAGCTTTATTTTTTGTTTTCTAGCTACATCATTAGAGTCAAAAATATTATCTAAGGGAGTTAAACCTTTAGGTAAAAATTATCCTTAAGATTCACTATATCTGATTCATATTCAACAATTTCTTCAATCTATACTTTCTCTAAGCTATCTATGTCAGCTTGACTAAATCTAGTGGGTTTATCAAACTTTATTTTATTTACATCTAAGTCACTTAAATCTATTTCACAATCCAAATCATGATTTAATATACAATTTGTATCTATAATACAATTCTGAAATTCTCCTTCATTGTTCATAAACTTGTAAATCTATTCATCCTAAGAAAATATTTGTCAATACTTAAGATTATCTGGAATTATTGGCCTATGTTTGACTTTAGCAGTATATCTGTGATTAGGTTGGAATGGTAAATTTCATGTACTAGCAAAATTTGCAAGACAATGAGCTTGTATATTTTGTTTTCTAGGTATAACAACAAAATTACATTCCAATAAATCATCAGTTAAATCTATGACAGTGTCTCTATATCTGCTCAGTCTAGGATTGTAAATAGAATAAACTCCATTTACTTATTTTATGATCAAATCTGAATCTCCCATGATTAAAATTATTTTTCCTCCTGAGCTTCTAATGATTTGGAGTCCTAAGATGAGGGCTTCATACTCGGCCATATTGTTTGTACATGTGAAATTTAGCCTGAAAGCATGACCTTTAGAATGATTGGTATCCATATTTTTTATCCAAACTACTGCTCCTACTCCTAACTTATTCATTGAACCATCAAAGTCTAAATGCCATTGAGATTCATGAAAAATGTTATTATTGTTTGGTACTCGTTTTTTATCTGCTAGTTCAGTTTGGATTTCATTTGTTACAGAGTTAAAAAGAATGAAAGAATTAAGGTCAGTTGGTGTAGAGTAAATTAGGTAGTTTATAGATCTTTCAACACTACTAACCATGTACTTCATTAATGTTTCCCTATATAACTTTTTAGGCTGGCCAAACACTGAGATAGTAGCATAAGACATGTCCAATTGCAGATATTCCTGCAACTTTGCTCCCCATGAGCAAGAAAGTAGCATACCATATTTTAGTGGGATATCAGTTACTACAATGTCCATTAATATACTCTTACCAGGATATTGAACTAGTGTCACACACAAATCCTTAATTAAACCTAAGCACTTAACCTTACTGGAATCAAAAGAAAACAAATCTTTGTATGGCCTTGTAATTTCTAGATTCAGAGTTTCCATGATGGCTTTTGGCATTAAGTTATGGGAAGCTCCTGAATCTAGCATTGTGTTATGTAGAATTTGATCATGAATGGTTAAACTGATATAGAATGGAGGAACTGCACCATCTGCATGTTTTCCATTTACATCTGGGCCAAAAATCAACTCTGACTGATCATCATTTAGATTTATGGAGTCTTCTCAATCATTCATATTTAATGTTTCAATTATGGTTGATTTGTACAAGTCATTTTTTACCAATTCAGTGAAAGGAATTGCTATTTTAAGTTTTGCAATTTCTGATTGTATGTTGAATGCAGGTTGAGCTTTACTAATTTGAATCATTTCTTCTTTGGTAACTATAGTTTATGTTGGTTTGTCTTGCTTTTCTATAGTTATTTTTTCATTGTCATTTGTTTTAGGATTCTCTGTTTTTGTTTCTTGTGTTTTACTACTTCTAACTTTATTTTCAGGGATTGTTTGTGAAGCAGTAGATGTTCTTTCTATCTTAGAATTTTTAGCAGATGTTTTTGAAGCAACAGCTTTTGGGTCTGCTGTTATTAAAGTGCAGATTTGGTTTTGTTTTGTTGGATTTGGTGGAAAATTTTCACTTGGAGGGTAGATAGAAGGAAATCTACTTGTCCATTTGGCTATGGAGTCTAAGTCAAGTTAATAGAACTGGGACCAAAGCCTAAAGGTCAAATGTCTACAGGGAAAGGTAGATAACCCTTGCAGATCTTGGGAAAATTGGTTTTTGAGATGGTATGATCGGGATACAGGGCACTTAAGAATCCTTAGATACAGAAAAGGGAAGTAGAAGATAGAGGTCAAATGGGAGAGGGAGAAATTAATAATTCCCTACACCGGAAATCAGAAGAAAAAAAAGAAATGATAAATAGTTAAAAACAGGGTGCTATTAACATGTCCTGTAGTAATACTCCTAGTTATACATTCAGATTTAGAATTAAAACACAGATGTATGCATGAAACAAAATAAGATAACAATGACAAGTTTAAGAGAGTACTTCACTCCAGATAGCTTATCACAGGGATCCGGAAGTATGATGCCAAAAAGGTGATCCAGTCTACTACTCAAATTCGAAATCCAAAGCCTTCAACTCAACAAAATATCTATAGTAATCTCCATCAATTTTATTCCACCGAAAAATACTTCAAAGAGTGAAGTATTTATATAAAATGTCTTACAAAATATCCTAGATGACTTCTAGGAATAAAATTAGGAAAATTAAATATCTTACAACAATAATAATGACAGCTTGCTCAAAAAATTAGCAAGTTGTCCTATTTTATTCAAAATAAATAGAAAATGTTTCAAGATAAGAAGCAGATGGCTGCTTATGTGTCTTCTTTGCTGGCATTTTAGATATTTTCGTAATCTAGTTTCCTTCACCAATAATCTTTCTCGTTGATACTCTTTAAAACTTATACTCTTTCACTTCTAATACTCTTTACCTTCAGTAAAATTGCCTTCTTGCTGTAAAAATCTGTTTTGACCGTGAAATCAGCAAACATAATTTTTCTTCTTCATGTGTTTACCTTTCTTTCTTCATAGAAAATCAGTGAATGCTTGCCACTCCTCATTTTTAGGAATTCTAATATTCTTGAGTTTCCTAAAATTCTCATCAAACAATGTTACCGATGAAATAGGTAACCGCAATGTTACCTACTTTTTTTCGTAGCATAAAAAGCACCCGATTTTGAGAAAAGCTAGACTTAGAAATATTCATTTTTCGGGAATTTCTACAATATGGTCCTCAAGGATGTTGTATAAGGAAGGCAGTGCAAAAATAAGCTGGAAGGGGGCTTGGATCCCCTTGTTAACTCACTAATCACTTCTCTTCCAGAAGTTGAGCTCAAAGAAATAAGCCTAGAGGGGTTATTCAGATCTCCCCAAACTAGGTCCCTTAGGAAACTACTCAAATTGAGAGCTTATAGCAATACATGAACACAATCATGAAACTCTGCAAATCTGTACACGTCAATAAATGGAATATAATGCAACCATCATTTGTATTAATACATCAGCTAAAATATACAAAAATATCTTGAGGGACAAGCCACTCAAGCTATGTGAACCAATCTCCAATGATCAAGAAATGAAATACATGAGTTGCTGCAACTACACAAAATGCTGGAAAGCAATGACAGCGTTATCTATATTATGGTAGCTACTGCAATAGATACATATATATGAAATATGGCTGAACTATATAAAGAAATTCCAAGAACATAAAAATGGGCTCTAATACAAGATTTCTAGCCAATCTAGGAGAGATTGCTAGAAATGTCGGAGAATATACAATGTGACAATTTGACTTGTCCCTGCAACTTAATCAAAATATAAAATGAGGCTGTAGCAGATCAGAAATAATGATGCCCTTCTCTAATAGTGTATTTAAGCAAAAGGCTGATCCCTTTACTTAGAAACAACTCCTCCCGATGAGCTCAAATGACTCTCCCAGCAACTGCCTACATAAATAACGCAGTTTCTACCCTTGACTGCGCTATGAGAGATGGTCAGTGATTGGCCTGGTGCCAATGATCTAAAATGATGCCCGGGAGTCTCCTCTGCTGCTCCTCCAAACAATATGCAAGATCTCCATCGAAGAACAAGCCAAATATTGACTCTATGAGTTCCTTTATTGTTGCTCCCAACAACACAACGTTTTCTGCCCAAAAAAATAACACTGTAGCTGCAAAGATAAGCTTGGCCAAATGCCAGAATGAGGAAATGAAGCTCAAACCCTCTCCTTCCTTGAGGATGAGGAAGGGATTCCCGACCGGGAACACACTTGGGTTCAAGATCACTACAACCCTGCTAAACAGCCCGGGGATGCAAGTCTTTGCAGACCCTACGAAAATAATAAGCTAATGCATAATGAAAATGGGTTGCCATTTCCTCCTTATAAAGAAAATGAACTCCTCTCACCATGGGTCCCATTCACACTTGCCACCTAGCTCATGCAAGTGGAGCCTCCACTAAAACTGCGCTGTCCAAGAAGGTTCAATGTATCTAGACAGTTTTAGTTGACTTGGTTAAAATGACTAGATCAAGCATGATCCAATCCTGTTCACACCATGTGGTGCTCAAATCAACTGCTTTATTATTCCTCCTTTCACACAGGGAGTGTTATTTCTCCATCTAAAGGGGTTAAGGTGTCTCCTTACCCATTTTATTCAACAAAATGAAAATATGCAAACTATAATGTTCCTTTTAGCTTGAGGCTAAAAATTGGGAACATTACAGTCCTCCCCTCCAACATGTTGCTTTTCCTCAAGCAATTGCATAGAGAGAACAAAATTTCTCCCCCTTCTTCTCTTGTGGCCTCCTCATCAACAATCTCCACCACTACTCAAGATATGCTGCAATAAATCTGTCCTCCGATGCGTCCTCCCAAGTATGCAAACCGGAATGGTGTTCATCACGGAAAGATAGAAGGTGTAGGTGGAAACCTTCCTGGTGTGCTATGCCCTCCTCAAGGTAGGAGTGATGACATGCATGGGAAAAATGTATCCCCAATGATGATCCTCTCATCCATGCTATCATCCAAATAAAAATCTCAACCCTTGGTATATGCAATGTGTTGGGGTTGAATGGAGAGTTGGGATTTTGATTCCCAAGGTGTTTATGCCTCCATTTGTGGTACATATGGGGCTGCCTCTGTCCTTGGGCTGAAATGGTATGGCCTCCATGAATGACCCAAGCTTCCACGTCAAGAAAATCAGCCATGAAATGCCCCCTCAAGTTCTCCAAGTGGTTTTTCCCACAAGAAGAGAAATGTAGCAATGTGGCAATCAGGGTTTGCCCATGGTGTCTTCCGCAATATAAAGCATGTACAATGGGGAGAGTCATGCTCCCAATGGGCTATCCCAAAATATACAACACTCTCAATAGTTCCCCTTGTGAATGTATACACATCAGCAATACAAGGAGGCAACATGCAATAAAAACAAGTTGTCATAAGACAACTAGAGAGTGGGTCACTGCTCCACTCATGGAACCAACACAGTGCACCTCTTACCTACATCAAAACTAAAAACAACAAGTGTTTTTCCAGCCACTTGTTTGCTGCCACAAACATCTCATAAGATGGAAACATGCAAATAAAAATTGGTGCCAATGGTGCACACCAAGAAGCATGTGGCTTCCCCCACAAACCATCATGAAAATAGCCACTCCCATTGCTGCAATGGGCCACAAGTACATCATAATAAGGAGCATAAGGAGGTGTGATCATCCTTAGCTCATCAAGTTGCTCATATAAAGTAAAGAAAGGTAAATCAAAATTAGAGTATATACCTCCTTTGCCATGTACTCCGGTCCTTGAGTTGAAATGGCTCATATGAATGCTCTCTCTCACCTCCAATGGTTGTGCCAACCTCTCCAAAATCATCTAGGCTATGCATCTATCCATATGTTGATATAGATCATGCTGAATTCCCTCCCAAATGAACTCCTCTAGCAAAGAAAAATATGCATCAAAGCGCATAGCTAGAAAGTTCTCATGTGCTGCATGTAATAGTTTCTCCTTGAGACTAGAAGACATAGTCAAGAAGACTCTGTCATAATAATAGATGACCATATCATCCACCATGTACCTTCCATCTCCATCCAGGTCATCCAAAATCATGCATGCACCTAGATCCTGGGAGTACTCTACCAAAAGCTGAGACCTCCCATACGGATCAATCCTCCTCATAGACAGCGATGGTAGTCTACAATGTGATGCTCCCCTCATGCTGTTGCCTGCTACTTTGACATCCCCCATGCCAAAGTCATCTTCCAAAATGCTACCATGCCCATCATGCAATTGCTCATGTTCAAATAGTGATGGTGTTCTTTGGAAGTTGGCCTCCCGTGAGAAGCTGTCATCCATAAGGAATCTCCCACGCTAGGTCAAAGTAAGCATGAGTGGCCTCCATCCACTCCCATGTGTGAAAGAGTCCTTCCTCAAAGGAAGCATCCTCTTCCTCTCCAAATATGTGGAGCAATCATCCTGCATCATGAAGATGCCATCCTCCATCCCTGCAGCAAACTCTGTCAACGCAATATAACTGATGAGAGTGGGTGATACTGAAAATGAGAGAGTGTCTCCCTCCTCCTTGGGTTTATCCCAAACTCTCTGCACTGTTCTGGACTCCTCCAATGTCTTCACCTCTCCAGAATCAAAGAGTGGTGAACCAAATGACAAGATGCCCCTCATCAACTCTAGATCAGGTGGCCTCCCAGGTGGAATGCCTCCATATAGTGAGACATCAATTTTAGAAGTGGACTGCATATATAAGTGGACTGATTTGTCCCTCTCTTCACTGTGTTGTACAATCTCCTTCTCTTGTGAAAAGACTCTCCGGAATAGATAAGGGTGTATCAACCCTTGATGCTGATCCTTCTCTTATTCCTCCATCTCACAATCCCCAAAAACTGCTACAAATGGCTCAGGAATTGTGCTTTGGTTCCCACATGTTGAATCTCTGAATCCTCAGAAACAAGGGACTTCTCCTTATGAAGCAATGCTCCCCTCACATCTCCATGTGGTGATGGATCTTCCCATTGACATAAAGACTGGGTTCTTCCATACATTCTTCATCAATATGTGAGTATGCCTCTCCTTTCTAATGAGATCATGGATTTTGGTCTTCTTCTGAAAGAGGGATCTCCATGTTATCACAAATGCTAGAGTACTCATACAATGTGGACTTGCCTCTAGCACGTCATCATACATATTTACTATATTTACATCCCCTTTCGTAAATATGGAATGGATTTTTGTTGCATGGTCTTCCTTAATGCATGCAAAGTGTTTTATTGTTTTGACACATAGAGATTCACAGCTATTTTCATCAACTCTTCTCACTGTAAATTTTAGTGAATGCGTCATATGTTTTTACATTTGCATGAAAATATGAAACATAATTTTCAATCCAACAATCATGAGCCATACCTTTGAGCTGCAGCACTGCTCCTCCAATGGCCTCATCTCCTTCCTCCATTCTCTCGGCAGTGCAAGTGGGCAATGGACTGCACTGTGGATCTGCATGTGTGGCTGAATGCTCACACCCAACGTGGTCATAGCTAGGGCTTGCTTCATCCACAAACCTTCTCATAAAACCTTTCCATTTTTCCCTTTCTATCTCCTCAAGATCTTCAATGATACCCTCCATGGTTCGGAAAACTAGAAGGGAGACCTCCTCTTCCATCATTCCTCTTTTCTTGTTTTCTTTGTACACCTCCTCTTCTAAATGAGGAGCTTCTCCTTCTAATGGAACATTATGTTGGGCTGCACAGTCTGAGCCAAGGTTGATGCTCTGATACCACTGTAATATTCCTTTTTCGGGAATTTCTGCAATATGGTCCTCAAGGACGCTGTATAAGGAAGGAAGTGTAAAAATAAGCTGAAAGGGGCTGATCCCAGCAACTCTACTAATCACTTTCTCTTCCAGAAGTTGAATAAAGAAATAATCCTAGAGGGGTTATTCAGATCTCCCCAAACTAGGTCCCTTAAGAAACTACTCAAATAGAGAGCTTACAGCAATACATGAACACAATCATGAAACTCTGCAAATCTGTACACATCAATAAATGGAATATAATGCAGCCATCATTTTTATTAATATATCAGCTACAATATACAAAAATATCTTGAGGGACAGGCCACTCAAGCTATGATAACCAATCTCCAATGATCAAGCAATGAAATACATGAGTTGTTGCAACTGCACAAAATGCCGGAGAGCAGTGACAGCGTTGTCTATATTATGGTAGTTGCTGCAATAGATACATATACATGAAATATGTCTGAAATATATAAATAAATGCCCAAGAACAGAAGAATGGGCTCTAATACAAGATTTCTATCCAATCTAGGAGAGATTGCTAGAAATGTCGGAGAATATACAATGTGACAATTTGACTTGTCACTGAAACTGAATCAAAATATAAAATGAGGCTGTAGCAGATTAGAAATAATGATGCCCTCCTCTAATATTGTATCTAAGAAAAAGGTTGATCCCTTTACTTAGAAACAACTCCTCCTGATGATCTCAAATGACTCTCCCAGCAACTGCCTACATAAATAACCCAGTTTCTGCCCTTGATTGCACTGTGAGGGATGGTGAGTGATTGGCCTGGTTCCAAAGATCTGAAATGATGCTAGGGAGTCTCCTCTGCTTCTCCTCAAAATAATATGCAAGATCTCCACTGAAGAACAAGCCAAATATTGACTCTATGAGTTCCTTTGTTGCTGCTCCCAACAACACAACGTTTTCTGCCCAACAAAATAAAACTGTAGCTACAGAGATAAGCTTGGCCAAATGCTAGAATGATGAAATGAAGCTCAAACCCTCTCCTTCCTTGAGGATGAGGAAGGTATTCCCAATCGGGAACACCCTTGGGTTCAAGATCACTACAACCCTGCTAAACAGTCCGGGGATGCAAGTCCTTGCAGACCCTACGAAAATAATAAGATAATGCATAATGAAAATGGGTTGCCATTTCCTCCTTATAAAGCAAATGAACTCCTCTCACCATGGGTCCCATTCACACTTGCCACCTAGCTCATGCAAGTGGAACCTCCACTAAAAATGTGTTGTCCAAGAAGGTTCAAAGTATCTAGAAAATTTTAGTTGACTTGGTCAAAATGACTAGATCAAGCATGATCCAATCCTGTTCACACCATGTGGTGCTCAAATCAGCTGATTTATTATTACTCCTTTCACACAAGGAGTGTTATTTCTCCATATAAAGGGGTTAAGGTGTCTCCTTACCCATTTTATTCAACAAAATGAAAATATGCAAACTATAATGTTCCTTTTAGCTGGAGGCTAAAAATTGGGAACATTACAGTAAGAAATTTCATATGCATAAATTTACATAAGCAATCAATAATCGAAGAATACATGTATCAATAACTTGGTCGAAATGCTCTTGATTTTTGTTGGGATGCTCCTGTTGCATTACCCGACTGGATTTACCTCCCAGCCAACTAGGATTTATTTCCTAGCCTAGGGAACCTCCACAGTCTCCCTAGCCCTCCGATCCCAAGTCCAACCAGTGGTAGTGTGTCCAAGTTAAAACTAGCAGCCTCCAATAGATCTAAGTTTGATTCCTATCATTTTCTCTCCATTACCTCCCTTCCCTTTTTTCCACACTCCCCCTCCAAAATAAATTCATCCAATGCCAAAAAAACACCAAGGATGCTCCCCCTCTCCTCTCATCCTACTTCCCTTTTATGTCTCTTCCTATCATCCACCTCAACTACTTACTATTAATTCCATGACTACCCCCTCATACTTTTAATTTATAACCTTGACTTTCTTACCATATATTATCCAAAAGTAGATATGAATATAGATTATTTATTCAAAAATAAATGGGAGAAGACCATACCTTATCTAAATGTAGATTTGAGAAGACATATTGGGTATACAAATCTAGATATCTGATTTAGAAATAAATGAGAGAAGACCGTAACTTATCTAAAAGTAGATTTGAGAAGACATATTGGGTATACAAATCTATATATTTGGTTTAGAAATAAATGATAGAATACCATACCTTATCTAAAAATAGATTTGAGAAGACATATTAGAAATGAAATAACAAATAATAAAAGTCATATCAGTAAAAATAAAATAAAATTACAAATTCACAAGTGTAGATATTACTCAAAAATTATAAGTCATTATTTACATATTAATTAAACACTAATCAAAATTTTCCTCATAGGATCAAGTGGGGAATTACACTAGATAATTTGAGTAAGAATTTCTTCAACGGTAGGGTATCCAAATGGGGCATTAAAAGTCCACAATATTTCTAACAATCTTCATTTTCCAATATTTAACTTGGACATAAATAGTCTCCCCATGTCTTTGACATCAATGAATACAATATTTCTAAACACCTCCCCCTTTTTCATTATTGGAAATCCTTAGTCAATTTTGCAATAATATTGTAGAACTACCCATTTCTACCATTATCCTTATGCCTGAAACTTCTCCCCCCTTTGACATCAATGGAAAAAGGATACTCCCCTTGAACTTATGCTTCTTCTTATTTGTAAATCATCTTATGCCATGTTATTAATTGAAATGCATTACTTCACTTTCTATTGTTGAAAATATGTGTATAATTTAAATGAAAGGAATGATAAAAAAAAAATTATTGGAATCTCATATGAGTTGGACTGATATGGTAATTGTGTTATAATGTCAGTACCAACCATGAGGAGATCAAAAGAGAGCAAGTGGACAAGAATAACTCTCCTGGTATAACATATTCAGGGAATGGGAAGACAAGGATCTGTGAGAAAACATGCATGGTTCGTCCAATAGAAGGAGTTGCAAAAGTACATTTTACTAAGACGATAGACCCTGTGGTGCTCGAAAAATGTCTACAATCAACTGCTTGATTGAAATTACTCCAATCACATCTTGTAACACAATAATCTATGGGAATTATATCAAAAGCACCTGTGGAATGTCAAACATTCGAATTCTAATTGGAGTTTGTCCTCAGTTTGATATTTTGTGCGATGCTCTATAACTTTACATCCCACAACTTTACATCTATTTTTCCAGTAAATTCTTAAGTTGTGGGATTTTGGTTTTTAGTCAAATAATACTAGAGGTAACCACAAACCTACTTCAAACTCTAGGATCTAGCCTTCCTAGGGTTCAAAGAGGGCTCTCTCTTTCAAGTTTAAATTTTTTTTAGTTTTGATTATTAGGCTAGTTATTAAAGTGTAGATTTGGTTTTGTTTTGCTGGATTTGGTGGAAAATTTTCACTTGGAGGGTGGATAGAGGGAAATTTACTTGTCCATTGGGATATGGAGTCTAAATCAAGCTAACAGAACTAGGATCAAATCCTAAAAGGTCAAATGTCTGCAGGGCAAGGTAGATAACCCTTGGATATCTTGGGAAAATTGGTTTTTGAGATGGTATGATCGGGATAAAGGGCACTTAAGAATCCTTAGATCCAGAAAAGGGAAGTAGAAGATAGATTTAAAACGAGAGAGGGAGTAATTAAGAATTACCTACAACGGAAATCAAAATAAAACAAAGAAATGATAACTAGTTAAAAATAGGGTGCTATTAACATGTCCTGAGTAATACTCCTGGTTATACAATCAGATTTAGAATTAAAACACAAATGTATGCATGAAACAAAAGAAGATAAAAATGACAAGTTTAAGAGAGTACTTCAATCCAGATATCTTATCACAAGGATCCTGAAGTATGATGCCAAAAAGGTGATCTAGTCTGCTACTCAAATTCGAAATCCAAAGCCTTCAAGTCAACAAAATATCTATAGTAATCTCCAGAAATTTTATTCCACCCAAAAATACTTCAAAGAGTGAAGTATTTATATAAAATGTATTACAAAATATCCTAGATGACTTCTAGGAATAAACTTAGGAAAATTAAATATCTTACAACAATAATAGTGACAACTTGCTCAACAAATTAGCAAGTTGTCCTATTTTATTCAAAATAAATAGAAAATGTTTCAAGACAAGAAGCAGTTGGCTTGTTATGTGTCTTATTTGCTGGCCTTTTAGATATTTTCATAATCTAGTTGCCTTCACTGATACTCTTTCTCGTTGATAATCTTTAACACTTATACTCTTTCACTTCTTATACTCTTTACCTTTAGTAAAACTACCTTCTTGCTGTAAAAATCTGTTTTGACTGTGAAATCAGCAAACATAATTTTTCTTCTTCATGTGTTTGTCTTTCTTTATTCATAGAAAATTAGTCAATGCTTACCACTCCTCATTTTTAGGAATTCTAATATTCTTGAGTTTCCTAAAATTCTCATCAGCCTCAGTGTACCTGGAAAATGTGGGCTTGATGACAAATAAATGCTTGATCTCATACTACAAATAAAACAGATCTTCAAAACTTTTTAAAAATACTTTTCTTATGGGAATACCTTGGCCTGTTGGCTTGTTCACCTACTCTTTGGCATGTTCTCTGATCCTTTTTTCATAATCATTTTGAGGCATTAACTTATCATTGATCACCATGATATCAGGAAGTCCCTTTTGTCTCAAATTAGTGAATTTAACCATGAATCTAGTGACAGCAGTGTTCATTCCTTCACATTTCTCTTCAAGCTGCCTCATCAAATTTATTTTGGTGGTTACTTTCCTAATTTCTAGGATAGTAGTTTTCCTATCATTTATTTTAAATTCTTCAAGTTGTTGTTTGTTCTTGTTGTTGAGGAAATTGATCAACCTAACAACCTGTTCTCGTTTATATACCATTTCTTCTTGTGTCTTTTGGCTCTCTTCCTGAGCTGCCAATAGTAACTCTCTCTGCTCAAAAATTACTTGAATTGATGGCCAAACATCATGAATGGCTTCAATTACATTATTCCATAGGTAATTTTTAATATATGATATTTGATCCTTGAGAGTTAATTCTTTCTGGAGCTTCTTTACCTCTTCACTCAATCTGTGGGCATTTTTCTCATGTATTTTAGCATCTATCTGAGTTGCTTTGCTTGTTTTCTCAAGATTTTCAATTATCTTGGTCAATCTATTGATTTCATTGGTCTTCAAGGACATCTCCTCCATTGCCTTTACTAGTTGACTGCTCTCATCTGTAGGTGGCAACACTGTTGTAGAAGATTCAATTACTGAATTAGTTGAAGAAGTCACTGGCACTGCAGCGGCCAATGGCTCTTTTGGTGTCAATTTCTCTGCTAAAGTAGATGGTATTGCTACTGTGATGAAAATGGGTTGCCATTTCCTCCTTATAAAGAAAATGAACTCCTCTCACCATGGGTCCCATTCACACTTGCCACCTAGCTCATGCAAGTGGAGCCTCCACTAAAACTGCGCTGTCCAAGAAGGTTCAATGTATCTAGACAGTTTTAGTTGACTTGGTTAAAATGACTAGATCAAGCATGATCCAATCCTGTTCACACCATGTGGTGCTCAAATCAACTGCTTTATTATTCCTCCTTTCACACAAGGAGTGTTATTTCTCCATCTAAAGGGGTTAAGGTGTCTCCTTACCCATTTTATTCAACAAAATGAAAATATGCAAACTATAATGTTCCTTTTAGCTTGAGGCTAAAAATTGGGAACATTACAGTCCTCCCCTCCAACATGTTGCTTTTCCTCAAGCAATTGCATAGAGAGAACAAAATTTCTCCCCCTTCTTCTCTTGTGGCCTCCTCATCAACAATCTCCACCACTACTCAAGATATGCTGCAATAAATCTGTCCTCCGATGCTTCCTCCCAAGTATGCAAACCGGAATGGTGTTCATCACGGAAAGATAGAAGGTGTAGGTGGAAACCTTCCTGGTGTGCTATGCCCTCCTCAAGGTAGGAGTGATGACATGCATGGGAAAAATGTATCCCCAATGATGATCCTCTCATCCATGCTATCATCCAAATAAAAATCTCAACCCTTGGTATATGCAATGTGTTGGGGTTGAATGGAGAGTTGGGCTTTTGATTCCCAAGGTGTTTATCCCTCCATTTGTGGTACATATGGGGCTGCCTCTGTCCTTGGGCTGAAATGGTATGGCCTCCATGAATGACCCAAGCTTCCACGTCAAGAAAATCAGCCATGAAATGCCCCCTCAAGTTCTCCAAGTGGTTTTTCCCACAAGAAGAGAAATGTAGCAATGTGGCAATCATGGTTTGCCCATGGTTTCTTCCGCAATATAAAGCATGTACAATGGGGAGAGTCATGCTCCCAATGGGCCATCCCAAAATATACAACACTCTCTCAATAGTTCCCCTTGTGAATGTATACACATCAGCAATACAAGGAGGCAACATGCAATAAAAACAAGTTGTCATAAGACAACTAGAGAGTGGGTCACTGCTCCACTCATGGAACCAACACAGTGCACCTCTTACCTACATCAAAACTAAAAACAACAAGTGTTTTTCCAGCCACTTGTTTGCTGCCACAAACATCTCATAAGATGGAAACATGCAAATAAAAATTGGTGCCAATGGTGCACACCAAGAAGAATGTGGCTTCCCCCACAAACCATCATGAAAATAGCCACTCCCATTGCTGCAATGGGCCACAAGTACATCATAATAAGGAGCATAAGGAGGTGTGATCATCCTTAGCTCATCAATTTGCTCATATAAAGTAAAGAAAGGTAAATCAAAATTAGAGTATATACCTCCTTTGCCATGTACTCCGGTCCTTGAGCTGAAATGGCTCATATGAATGCTCTCTCTCACCTCCAATGGTTGTGCCAACCTCTCCAAAATCATCTGGGCTATGCATCTATCCATATGTTGATATAGATCATGCTGAATTCCCTCCCAAATGAACTCCTCTAGCAAAGAAAAATATGCATCAGTTTAAGAGGAAGTTCTCATGTGCCGCATGTAGTAAGCTCCTGAGACTAGAAGACATAGTCAAGAAGACTAATATAATAATAGATGACCATATCATCCACCATGTACCCGCCATCTCTATCCAGGTCATCCAAATCAATGCATGCATTTAGATCCCAATATACTCTACCAAAAGTTTGACCTCCCATACGATCAATCCTCCTTATAGACACACAGTCTACAATGTGATGCCTCATGTTATTTCCTCGTTACTTTGACATCCCCTTATGCCAAAGCTCATCCTCCAAAATGCCGCCATGCCCATCATGCAATTGCTCATGCTCAAATAGTGATGGTGTCCTTTGGAAGTTGGCCTCCCGTGAGAAGCTGTCATCCATAAGGAATCTCCCACGCTAGGTCAAAGTAAGCATGAGTGGCCTCCATCCACTCCCATGTGTGAAAGAGTCCTTCCTCAAAGGAAGCATCCGCTTCCTCTCCAAATATGTGGAGCAATCATCCTGCATCATGAAGATGCCATCCTCCATCCCTGCAGCAAACTCTGTCAGCGCAATATAACTGATGAGAGTGGGTGATACTGAAAATGAGAGAGTGTCTCCCTCCTCCTTGGGTTTATCCCAAACTCTCTGCACTGTTCTGGACTCCTCCAATGTCTTCACCTCTCCAGAATCAAAGAGTGGTGAACCAAATGACAAGATGCCCCTCATCAACTCTAGATCAGGTGGCCTCCCAGGTGGAATGCCTCCATATAGTGAGACATCAATTTTAGAAGTGGACTGCATATATAAGTGGACTGATTTGTCCCTCTCTTCACTGTGTTGTACAATCTCCTTCTCTTTTGAAAAGACTCTCCGGAATAGATAAGGAACCCTTGATGCTGATCCTTCTCTTATTCCTCCATCTCACAATCCCCAAAAACTGCTACAAATGGCTCAGGAATTGTGCTTTGGTTCCCACATGTTGAATCTCTTGGAATCCCTTGCATAGAAACAAGGACTTCTCCCATGGAAGCAATGGCTCCCCTCACATCTCCATGTGGTGATGGATCTTCCTCCAATGATACAACACTGTGGGTTCTTCCATGCACATTCTCTTCATCAATATGTGAGTATGCCTCCCCTTCAATGAGAGACCATGGATTTTGGTCTTCTTCTGAAAGAGGGATCTCCATGTTATCACAAATGGAAGAGTACCCTTCATACAATGTGGGTCTTGCCTCTAGCACGTCATCATACATATTTACATCCCCTTCAGAAATATGGAATGGAGTTTGTTGCATGGTTCTCTCCAATGCATGCAAAGTGTTTGATGTTTTGACACATAGAGATTCACAGTTATTTTCATCAAATTTTCTCACCAAAATTTTAGTGAATCCATCATATGATTCTACATTTGCATGATAACATGAAATATAATTTTCAAACCACCAATCATGAGCCATACCTTTGAGTTGCAGCAATGCTCCTCCAATGGCCTCATCTCCTCCCTCCATCCTCCCGGCAATGCAAGTGGGCAATGGACTGCGCTGTGGATCTGCATGTGTGGCTTAATGCTCACACCCAACATGGTCACAGTTAGGGCTTGCTTTATCCACAAACCCTCTCAGAAAACCTTTCCAGTTTTCCCTTTCTATCTCCTCAAGATCTTCAATGATACCCTCCATGGTCCAGAAAAGAAGAAGGGAAACCTCCTCTTCCTTCATTCCTCTTTTTCTGTACATATCCTCTTCTAAATGAGGAGCTTCTCCTTCTAATGGCATATAATCTTGGGCTGCACAGACTAAGCCAAGATTGATGCTTTGATACCACTGTAATATTCCTTTTTAAGGAATTTCTGCAATATGGTCCTCAAGGACGTTGTATAAGGAAGGTAGTGTAAAAATAAGCTGAAAGGGGGCTTGGATCCCCTTGTTAACTCACTAATCACTTCTCTTCCAGAAGTTGAGCTCAAAGAAATAATCCTAGAGGGGTTATTCAGATCTCCCCAAACTAGGTCCCTTAAGAAACTACTCAAATAGAGAGCCTACAGCAATACATGAACACAATCATGAAACTCTGCAAATCTGTACACATCAATAAATGGAATATAATGCAGCCATCATTTTTATTAATATATCAGCTACAATATACAAAAATATCTTGAGGGACAGGCCACTCAAGCTATGAGAACCAATCTCCAATGATCAAGCAATGAAATACATGAGTTGTTGCAACTGCACAAAATGCCGGAGAGCAGTGACAGCATTGTCTATATTATGGTAGTTGCTGCAATAGATACATATACATGAAATATGTCTGAAATATATAAATAAATGCCCAAGAACAGAAGAATGGGCTCTAATACAAGATTTATATCCAATCTAGGAGAGATTGCTAGAAATGTCGGAGAATATACAATGTGACAATTTGACTTGTCACTGAAACTGAATCAAAATATAAAATGAGGCTGTAGCAGATTAGAAATAATGATGCCCTCCTCTAATAGTGTATCTAAGAAAAAGGTTGATCCCTTTACTTAGAAACAACTCCTCCTGATGATCTCAAATGACTCTCCCAGCAACTGCCTACATAAATAACCCAGTTTCTGCCCTTGATTGCACTGTGAGGGATGGTGAGTGATTGGCCTGGTTCCAAAGATCTGAAATGATGCTCGGGAGTCTCCTCTGCTTCTCCTCCAAATAATATGCAAGATCTCCACTGAAGAACAAGCCAAATATTGACTCTATGAGTTCCTTTGTTGCTGCTCCCAACAACACAACGTTTTCTGCCCAACAAAATAAAACTGTAGCTACAGAGATAAGCTTGGCCAAATGCTAGAATGATGAAATGAAGCTCAAACCCTCTCCTTCCTTGAGGATGAGGAAGGTATTCCCAATCGGGAACACCCTTGGGTTCAAGATCACTACAACCCTGCTAAACAGTCCGGGGATGCAAGTCCTTGCAGACCCTACGAAAATAATAAGATAATGCATAATGAAAATGGGTTGCCATTTCCTCCTTATAAAGCAAATGAACTCCTCTCACCATGGGTCCCATTCACACTTGCCACCTAGCTCATGCAAGTGGAACCTCCACTAAAAATGTGTTGTCCAAGAAGGTTCAAAGTATCTAGAAAATTTTAGTTGACTTGGTCAAAATGACTAGATCAAGCATGATCCAATCCTGTTCACACCATGTGGTGCTCAAATCAGCTGATTTATTATTACTCCTTTCACACAAGGAGTGTTATTTCTCCATATAAAGGGGTTAAGGTGTCTCCTTACCCATTTTATTCAACAAAATGAAAATATGCAAACTATAATGTTCCTTTTAGCTGGAGGCTAAAAATTGGGAACATTACAGTAAGAAATTTCATATGCATAAATTTACATAAGCAATCAATAATCGAAGAATACATGTATCAATAACTTGGTCGAAATGCTCTTGATTTTTGTTGGGATGCTCCTGTTGCATTACCCGACTGGATTTACCTCCCAGCCAACTAGGATTTATTTCCTAGCCTAGGGAACCTCCACAGTCTCCCTAGCCCTCCGATCCCAAGTCCAACCAGTGGTAGTGTGTCCAAGTTAAAACTAGCAGCCTCCAATAGATCTAAGTTTGATTCCTATCATTTTCTCTCCATTACCTCCCTTCCCTTTTTTCCACACTCCCCCTCCAAAATAAATTCATCCAATGCCAAAAAAAGACCAAGGATGCTCCCCCTCTCCTCTCATCCTACTTCCCTTTTATGTCTCTTCCTATCATCCACCTCAACTACTTACTATTAATTCCATGACTACCCCCTCATACTTTTAATTTATAACCTTGACTTTCTTACCATATATTATCCAAAAGTAGATATGAATATAGATTATTTATTCAAAAATAAATGGGAGAAGACCATACCTTATCTAAATGTAGATTTGAGAAGACATATTGGGTATACAAATCTAGATATCTGATTTAGAAATAAATGAGAGAAGACCGTAACTTATCTAAAAGTAGATTTGAGAAGACATATTGGGTATACAAATCTATATATTTGGTTTAGAAATAAATGATAGAATACCATACCTTATCTAAAAATAGATTTGAGAAGACATATTAGAAATGAAATAACAAATAATAAAAGTCATATCAGTAAAAATAAAATAAAATTACAAATTCACAAGTGTAGATATTACTCAAAAATTATAAGTCATTATTTACATATTAATTAAACACTAATCAAAATTTGCCTCATAGGATCAAGTGGGGAATTACACTAGATAATTTGAGTAAGAATTTCTTCAACGGTAGGGTATCCAAATGGGGCATTAAAAGTCCACAATATTTCTAACAATCTTCATTTTCCAATATTTAACTTGGACATAAATAGTCTCCCCATGTCTTTGACATCAATGAATACAATATTTCTAAACACCTCCCCCTTTTTCATTATTGGAAATCCTTAGTCAATTTTGCAATAATATTGTAGAACTACCCATTTCTACCATTATCCTTATGCCTGAAACTTCTCCCCCCTTTGACATCAATGGAAAAAGGATACTCCCCTTGAACTTATGCTTCTTCTTATTTGTAAATCATCTTATGCCATGTTATTAATTGAAATGCATTACTTCACTTTCTATTGTTGAAAATATGTGTATAATTTAAATGAAAGGAATGATAAAAAAAAAATTATTGGAATCTCATATGAGTTGGACTGATATGGTAATTGTGTTATAATGTCAGTACCAACCATGAGGAGATCAAAAGAGAGCAAGTGGACAAGAATAACTCTCCTGGTATAACATATTCAGGGAATGGGAAGACAAGGATCTGTGAGAAAACATGCATGGTTCGTCCAATAGAAGGAGTTGCAAAAGTACATTTTACTAAGACGATAGACCCTGTGGTGCTCGGAAAATGTCTACAATCAACTGCTTGATTGAAATTACTCCAATCACATCTTGTAACACAATAATCTATGGGAATTATATCAAAAGCACCTATGGAATGTCAAACATTCGAATTCTAATTGGAGTTTGTCCTCAGTTTGATATTTTGTGCGATGCTCTATAACTTTACATCCCACAACTTTACATCCCACAACTTTACATCTATTTTTCCAGTAAATTCTTAAGTTGTGGGATTTTGGTTTTTAGTCAAATAATACTAGAGGTAACCACAAACCTACTTCAAACTCTAGGATCTAGCCTTCCTAGGGTTCAAAGAGGGCTCTCTCTTTCAAGTTTAAATTTTTTTTAGTTTTGATTATTAGGCTAGTTATTAAAGTGTAGATTTGGTTTTGTTTTGCTGGATTTGGTGGAAAATTTTCACTTGGAGGGTGGATAGAGGGAAATTTACTTGTCCATTGGGATATGGAGTCTAAATCAAGCTAACAGAACTAGGATCAAAGCCTAAAAGGTCAAATGTCTGCAGGGCAAGGTAGATAACCCTTGGATATCTTGGGAAAATTGGTTTTTGAGATGGTATGATCGGGATAAAGGGCACTTAAGAATCCTTAGATCCGGAAAAGGGAAGTAGAAGATAGATTTAAAACGAGAGAGGGAGTAATTAAGAATTACCTACAACGGAAATCAAAATAAAACAAAGAAATGATAACTAGTTAAAAATAGGGTGCTATTAACATGTCCTGAGTAATACTCCTGGTTATACAATCAGATTTAGAATTAAAACACAGATGTATGCATGAAACAAAAGAAGATAAAAATGACAAGTTTAAGAGAGTACTTCAATCCAGATATCTTATCACAAGGATCCTGAAGTATGATGCCAAAAAGGTGATCTAGTCTGCTACTCAAATTCGAAATCCAAAGCCTTCAAGTCAACAAAATATCTATAGTAATCTCCAGAAATTTTATTCCACCCAAAAATACTTCAAAGAGTGAAGTATTTATATAAAATGTATTACAAAATATCCTAGATGACTTCTAGGAATAAACTTAGGAAAATTAAATATCTTACAACAATAATAGTGACAACTTGCTCAACAAATTAGCAAGTTGTCCTATTTTATTCAAAATAAATAGAAAATGTTTCAAGACAAGAAGCAGTTGGCTTGTTATGTGTCTTATTTGCTGGCCTTTTAGATATTTTCAGAATCTAGTTGCCTTCACTGATACTCTTTCTCGTTGATAATCTTTAACACTTATACTCTTTCACTTCTTATACTCTTTACCTTTAGTAAAACTACCTTCTTGCTGTAAAAATCGGTTTTGACTGTGAAATCAGCAAACATAATTTTTCTTCTTCATGTGTTTGTCTTTCTTTATTCATAGCAAATTAGTCAATTCTTACCACTCCTCATTTTTAGGAATTCTAATATTCTTGAGTTTCCTAAAATTCTCATCAGCCTCAGTGTACCTGGAAAATGTGGGCTTGATGACAAATAAATGCTTGATCTCATACTACAAATAAAACAGATCTTCAAAACTTTTTAAAAATACTTTTCTTATGGGAATACCTTGGCCTGTTGGCTTGTTCACCTACTCTTTGGCATGTTCTCTGATCCTTTTTTCATAATCATTTTGAGGCATTAACTTATCATTGATCACCATGATATCAGGAAGTCCCTTTTGTCTCAAATTAGTGAATTTAACCATGAATCTAGTGACAGCAGTGTTCATTCCTTCACATTTCTCTTCAAGCTGCCTCATCAAATTTATTTTGGTGGTTACTTTCCTAATTTCTAGGATAGTAGTTTTCCTATCATTTATTTTAAATTCTTCAAGTTGTTGTTTGTTCTTGTTGTTGAGGAAATTGATCAACCTAACAACCTGTTCTCGTTTATATACCATTTCTTCTTGTGTCTTTTGGCTCTCTTCCTGAGCTGCCAATAGTAACTCTCTCTGCTCAAAAATTACTTGAATTGATGGCCAAACATCATGAATGGCTTCAATTACATTATTCCATAGGTAATTTTTAATATATGATATTTGATCCTTGAGAGTTAATTCTTTCTGGAGCTTCTTTACCTCTTCACTCAATCTGTGGGCATTTTTCTCATGTATTTTAGCATCTATCTGAGCTGCTTTGCTTGTTTTCTAAAGATTTTCAATTATCTTGGTCAATCTATTGATTTCATTGGTCTTCAAGGACATCTCCTCCATTGCCTTTACTAGTTGACTGCTCTCATCTGTAGGTGGCAACACTGTTGTAGAAGATTCAATTACTGAATTAGTTGAAGAAGTCACTGGCACTGCAGCGGCCAATGGCTCTTTTGGTGTCAATTTCTCTGCTAAAGTAGATGGGTATTTCTACTGATGGCGGGATAACGATTAGAATGCACAGTTCTCTTGTCTCTTTTTCTTGGACAACTTGGTCCATTTGTACTTCCATTTCCTTGATTTGAGTTGTTAGTTGAAGTATCAAGCTCATCATTTCATCTTTCTCCTTTTGATCCTGTAAAAATTCCTTTGTTTGAGGATGTTCTCCTTGAGGAAGCTTGATTTGTTTCCTCAAGGCAGCTATGTCCGCATTTTTCTTTTTAACCAATGCTTCAGCTACTTTGATGCTTGTAGGATCATATCCTACCTGCAATACTAATTCTTCTAAGGCCTTTATCCTTAGATCCTTTGCATATAGTGAAGCTTTATCCATCTTCATTTGGTCCTGCATATTAAAAATGGTATTTTGAAGCCTATGAGTACTCATAGCTTTTGTGGTCACTTTGGAATAGAGCATCTCTGATGTTTTCCTGTGAAATTCAATCTAATCCAATTCATGGATTTTATCTGTAGCTACTTCCATATCAACCTTTTTATAATTAGCCACTGTCTTTGGCACTGGTACAGTGGGTTGTAAAACTGACATAATCAATTTTTGAGTTGAATAATCAAAGGCTGATAGGAATCTATTTTTATTACCTGGCTTCTGCTTCAAAAAATGAGAATATATTTTAGTTTTAATTTCCTCATTTTTCAATTTGATTTTCTTGTATTTTTCCTTAATATCTAAATCCTTCTCCTCAGTTGAATGTGAGGAAGAAGCCTCCATACTTTTTTGCGTTTCCATTATCTGTGCATCTACATTATTAAAATGTTCTAGATTCTGATTTGGCTCACTAATGTTAACAGTGGCTACATTGGTATATGTCTGTGTAGTGTTGGTATTCGAGGGTTGTGTTTCCTCAACATCTATTGTTACTTTGCCTTTAACTGTTGTATCCAGTTTTGGCCTCTTATTGTAAATGATTTTAAACTTTGTCTTTGTGGTAGTTTCTACAGTATAACCTCCTTCTTCTCTGATTATTTTAGTGGATGTTTTTGGTTGTTTGGAAACTTCCAAAGGGTGACTAGTATTCTTTTGGTTTACTGCTTCTGTCAAAGTATTTTCAACCCACTCAATTTGATTAGCAAATTTCTCTATATTTGGCTTTGACTCATGGATAAAGGGTGTCAATTTAAATTTTACCCTTAGTTTACTTAAGATCCCTTGTGGATCATAATTCCATGGGAAGCTTTCTTCTAATTTTTATTCCAATAATTGACTTGCTGCTTCCTTTTACGCTTCTCTTTGATTACATATGAAAGGCCCAATTTGATTTTTGAGTTTAAACTGGGTCTTTTTCTTGGCTGCCATAAAATTAATTGAATCTGAATTCAGAATCTACCTAATGTACTCTAAGGAAAATATCCTCATAGATGGATGCTTAGGTAACTTGTAGGGAAACAAGTTAGAACCAAAAACTCTGATTTCAGTGAATTCCTTATATAAATACCAATCTCCTACTTTTCTTTGCTCTGATAGTTGCAAAATTCTCTTCATTTCCTCACTGATTCTAAGCTGCTCTGTTTTTTTCAAAATGGCGGTTAATGAATGTACAAAAAACTCTGCGAACTCTGAATAACTAAATTTTGTGCCTTCTTTTCTGAGTATAGATGAGTATAGAGGTTTTCCTTCCATATCCAATTTCTGAAGTGAAATTGGAAAGCTCTCTGATTGGAAGAATAAAAACAAGTGGAAAAGATAGGAGGTATATATAAATACTCCTTCCAGCTGCAAATTTTTCAATTGATAGTGGATGTTATCAGCTATAAAACCAACATAATAAAATATAACTGAGGGTGACAATCTTGGAGAAAAGGTGGACAAAAATCCTAGGATAGATTCATCAGTATACTCATCGGTGAAATACCCAAGTATGAAGGAAAGCATGGAGATTACATGCCTTGAACCTTCAGGGAACTTGGCAGTTGAATATGGAGGGTTAAATTTTCGAATTTCAACATGCAGAGGCATGAAAGTTTGGAAAATCATAAACCTTTTAGGAAATTCTAAGTTAATATATAACTTAGTGAGGACTTTAATAGATAATGGGACTACTTGGGGATTTGGTTGAATCTGCAACATTTGGTTTACTGATTCTGCTGTAATGGTAAATAGAACCTCTTTGTTTGCATTGACAATAGCTCTTTGTTCAGGAATGTAGTACTGGTGGCAGAGTCTGATAATTTCTCAACAAGGATGAGTCAGGGGGACTACATATTTGGGCAAATTGGATTCCCAAATATGAACATCTTCTTGATCATCTAGGGATTTTTCAAAACACCAGTTGTGGATAGCTAATAAATTGAACTCAACTATAGGATCAGTTATCTTGTAGTCAATGTCAGCTAGGGGAATATGCTCAATATCAACAACTGAGGGTTGCAATGAGTTGACTACAATGGAAGTATTTGGAGTGATGGCAGGAGTAGCTTTAGGAGTCTTGGAACCTTCATATTTGTTTCCACTTTGTGTTTTAGGCATTTTTTTGGCTTCTACAAGTTTAAACTGTTTGCAGAGGAAATTTTACTATAACAGAAGCTTGATTAGGCAATTTCAGCAAAAGAGAAATTATTTTTGGATTTTATGCTTAATTAGGTCTCTCAAATGAAGTGTTGAGGCTAAAACTGGTCTAAAACAGAGAAAAAAAAAAGGGTTTTCTGAGTCTTTTAACTACAAATTGGGCTAAAACTCTGATGAAAAAGGTTTTTCATATGATATAGGGCACCTGCAGAGGATTTCTGGCCTTTTAAAGCTTGAAATTGATCAATAATTGTGAAAAACTAATAAATTTCCTTAAAAATGGTGCGCAACAAACAACTAGGGTTCCTGGGAAAATTTTGCCAGGGTTTTGCCTGTTTCTGGGACTTTTGGGCAAATTAATTTAATCAATTTCTCTATTTTTCACTAATTCGTTTTCTTTTAAAGGTTTTTTGAATTTAGTTGCAGGTTAAATTCTTAGAAAAATACCTGTTTTGATGCAGGTATCGGCTTTTCGGAGAGGTTTATGAGGTTTCTTGGTTGAATTAATTTATTCAGTGATTGAACTGGAGCAATATAGGTCCTCTGTGGTCTTTAACAGGTTTCTTGGGCAATTTCAGAGGTTCTGGGTGTAAAAATGGGTATCCAAGGCTTTTTTGCAGCTTTACACAGTCGGGGAAGGCAAAACAAAGTTTTAAACGTGAAGATAGGTAGAAGAATGCAAAAAAAAGGTTTAATTAAACATTTGATTGAATTAACACTTGGCATTAATTACAGGTCGCGTCAGGCGGGAAGTTATTTCAGTTTACAAAGGATTTGAAAATCCGAGTGGTTTATCGCGTGGATTTTGAGTGGTAAGTGGTTTTAACGAAAACTCACGCGATCTAATCAAAAGGGGCCACGTGGCAGGGAGGGTTCATCACGAAACTGCCTATTTCGTGTGGCTTTTACAATGGAGCGATCAGACATGTTTTCTATGTGATATCACCCGTCAACCGTTGGATTTAGGAAATGAATGTGAAGGGCTGAGATTGCTTTGAGAACTACATCGGCATAGAAAGGTGGGACCGGGCTTTGTATGGGCGGCAATGGTTTAATTTTTTATGAAATAAATAGTTTAAAACACGTTTAAACCATAGTCTATATAGCAGCAAGGGCTTATAATATGTTCAAACCTTTTTGATACGGTCGAGGGGTTAAAAGGTATAAAACATATATAATATGCTTTAAGGATGGTATAAGCATGTTTTATTGTTTTTATTTAAAACATTTGTTTAAATTTTTAAAATATGCGGGTGCAATATATATATATATATATATATATATATATATATATATATATATTTATATATATATATATATATATATATATATATATATATATATATATATATATATATATTTATATAGTTTTTCAACCATTTGGATAGTTTTAGAAACTATAAGGCGGGATATTTGAATATGGATAATCTTTTAGACCAAAGGGATTTTTATTTTGGGTTTTTCATTTATGCACATGGGATAATATACTTTGGTCAAATGTAATATCCCAAAATAGGGATTTTCTACAACAAATAGAATATCTTACGATATTCTAAAGTTGGAGCTTCAGCAAATCATGAGCATGGAAATGTGAATCAGCTCATTAGATGTAAAATAAAATCTCACCAGTATATGAAAGAAATTCAGCAAGAATATGGCCTACATACTCCTTCCCAAGCGGGGAAATGCAGCAATATAAGGCATAAAATGGTTGTATTCAGAAAATAATGCTATACCTATGAGGAATGGGACTTGGATCCCTTATAATACATCATATAAAATGCACATGCAGAATTAGAGGTGAAACAAATCACTCTAGCCAATATAGACATATCTCCCCAAGTCAATATGTCTCAAATAAGCCCAAACCCCATAGCCTAACTCATGCAGAAAGGATTGAAGAAATAAAAACGTTATTTTATTAAGGTTTTATGCAAAAAACAATGTGACATAACATATTCGGAGTCTACAAGCATCCAATGGCTGAAAAAATGGAGACCCCTCCCTCTTTATACAAGATAAGATTAACCCGGCAAGGGTTTCATGAGAGACAAATGTACAAAAGAGAAGATCTGCAGATCTGGATCCGAAAAATGTAGTTAGACTACAAAAATTTATGAATGTAGCTGAAATATACAAATGACAGAAGAATAATAAAGTATAAAGATTTTCGAGAGAAGGGTTGGCCCTTTCTCTAAGGAACAAGTTCACAAGCAAGGGATCAAACCCTGCTACTGCAACACCCTAGAAAATGATGCAGTTTCTGAAGCTAACTGCGCTATGGAAGATGGAAAGTGATTTGGCCACATGCCATGATGTAAAATAAGCTCTGAAATCTCCTGTACAGATCTTGCAAAGCAAGGGGAGCTCCCTCCTCTAAAAGATAAGCTCAGGAGCTAGTGTTGTAAGTCTCCCACTACAACACCCTGCAACACAACATCCCCTACTACAGGAATAATGTTGTGGCTGTAGGAGGATGCTTGGCCTCAAGCCCAGATGTGGGAAATGAAGAATAGAACTCCTCCAAGAGATCACTCAATGAAGGAGAAGGAATCCCTAAGCAGGGATGCCTTGTGCTGAACAACACTACATACTCAACTCAACAGCTGAAGAATGCTCAAGAGTCTAAGTAGACCAGAATCTATAATCCATAAGCTAACCTCAAAAGTCTGCTATCTTCCTCCTTATAAATTTTGTGAGCCTCCTCACCTTGGGTCCCACCCATTAGGGTTTCCAACACCACATGGTTCCTTTCCCTCCAAAACTACGTTGTAGCTCTATCTGGGCTACTCATCCATACTGCACTATTGACTTGGTAAACTTGACTGAATCAACATGAACCTCTTCTTGTTCATACATGGAAAGTGAAAAATCCAGCCACTAGAATGTCCCCTTTTTCACACCAAGAGGGTTTTTTATGCCAATACAAGTTAAATATGGGTCATTTTCCCCATTTATTCATCTACTAGGTGCAAAGATCAAAATTTAATATTCCTATTAGCTGCATGCTAATGTTAGGAATATTATAGTCCTCCCCTCCCAAATGTTTCTTGTCCTCAAGCAACTGCAAGGATAGAACTGGAAAGTCTCCTTCCCTCCTACTGTAGCATCCTCATATGATGAGCTCCTAAAGGATAAGATGTTGTCTCAACAATGAAATCCCATAGTGCCTCTCCCAAGCAAACAAATTAGCATTTGGTGTACATCCCAAATGGATATCATCATGCAAAAGTAACATACTCAAGGAGATAACTATGTGTTGTCTAGAGGTCCTCTCAAGGCATGGGGTTTAAAATGCATGGGAAATTCTCATCCCCAAGTGGAACCTCCACCCCCAAGCTATCATCCATATGAAATGAGTTACCCTCCAACATGGAAACTCATGCACAATCCCCTCTACCTTGAGCTCCTGAAGTGTAGGTGGGCTGAATAAATGTACATGATAGGCAAGAAGGCCTATCCCACACTGTCCTCCTCTCCACTTATGATAAGTGTAGAGGGCATGCTGATCTTGGGCTGGGCTGCAACATGATTTCCCTCCAATGGAAAGAAGAAGATGAGTCTCCAAGGGCCGTTTCTCTCAAGTCATGAGCCATGCCAACCCAAACAATTCCATACAAGATGAATGACACATCATCACCATATGGCATCCAAATCAGAAAAATGTTGAATGTTGTGTGCAAGTTTCGATGGTACAAATGGTTCTCCAAGTGGATGTTGCACAGTCTTCCCAACTGTTGTTTGAGAATATCATGTGGCAAGTGATTTTTCAATGATTTACAAGCTGTGCATGTTTGCCCTTCCACCATGGGGTAGTAAGAAACAATGAATATCAGCTGTACATAATCAAAATAACAATTTACTTGCCCAAATTCATGTATATATGGGATACTATAATTACAGATATTGGCCCTAAAGTGACCATGAAACCCAAAAATACTCTTGCTCTCTTGTGGAGCAATGCACTGTTCATATATGGTGAGAAGATACAAATACTCAATGGAGTAATCAACAAGTGCAGAAATGCATTTCTTACCATACATAAAGAGTAGGCTGAAAGTGAAGTCCATGAATGAGTCCTCCCATGAGAACCTCCCCATAAAATTATGCAAGAAGAAGGGATACATACCCTCCTTGGAATACTCCATCAATAAGAACATGCTCCTATGTGACAACGTTGTAGGCCCTAGTAATAAGGCTCCATGACTCCTCCCTTTGACATTCCATATGCCAAAGCCATCCACCATCATGCTGCTATGTGAGAAGATCTCCTTCCTACATGGCAGTCTCTCATTATCCTTCAATGCTGAAGGGTAGCCTCCTTGCACCTTGAATGTGCCCTCCTTCCCTCTAGAAATTTCATGAAAAGTATGGGAAAATTTCTTCCCATATTCTCCCAAGTGCAACCACAACAACAACAACTCTTGTTGCTTCCTCATCTCTCCCTCATACAAGCCATAGAGTAAAATCATGATGGTTGTCTTGTATGATGCCCCATACAAACAAGTTTTATGTTGTTCTATCATATGGGTGCCATGCCATGCCTCCATCCACCACATACCCCTTGACATAGGGTATGATTCAAGATGGCCAAACTCTCTCAAGAGTAGCCAACGCAACTTTGCTTCTTGCTGCCCTGTGTCATAGATCTGCAAGTGGCTCACCAACCTCTTGCTTTCCATCCACCTCCATTCATCCAAATGTGGATGCCTCCAATCATTCCCTCCTTTGATATCCTCCCAATGAAGACTACCAATCTCCCAAAATAGATTCCTCTCCTTACACCTTATGGGAAGTCGAGATGTAACACCTGGGAGATCTCCTAGAGAAGAACTCTCATCAATAATCCTCTTGAATCCAAAAGAATCCAAGTGTACTAAAGGTAAAAAATCATCAGAAAGTGGACTCAACATGCCCCCGATGTAGAATTTATATACATTAATAATTTATATATCCAGACTCTCCTGATCTCACAATATTTATCTTCTTGCAAAATACAGAATCCTTCCACTATAATTCTTGCGGAAATTTAATCAACAATTGCAAAACACATGAAGCAATAAAAACACACATAACACAATTGTTTAACGGGAAACCCTGAAGCTAAAAACCCCAACTATCATATATTATGTATCATTGATATCATGTGACAATCTCATACAAAGCTTAGTACATCAAGCTCTCAGTAAAATACAATCGTCACACACTATCATGAAGAAATATGCAAATCCATGCACTGATTTATGCCTCCTGGTAGCCTACCTCCACTGTGTAATCCAAGCTGATTACAAAGACCAATTCAATGTAATCCCACTATCCCTGACTGTTTTTTTATCATTGGCAACTCTAATGTATATATAGATGCAATTCATGCATCACTAGTAGTCACAATAGCTAGTCCATCTTTCCCTTTCACCTATCTCTCCATTGGGTCTCCACCGGATCTAACATGCACTGTAGTTAACTGATGTATTGTTCAGTTGATTAATGATTTATTATTTGTGAATTAATTAAATAATTAATTCACTCCACTCTCACTAGTGTATCAATCAATTAGACTAGATACAACTAGCTCAACTGAGTCTAACTGAGTTAAACTAAATACAACTCCATGAACTACTCTTCCAAATCTGTCATAACTTTGCCACTTCAGTTCTAACTGAGTCCTCCATGCATGAACTCCAGTAAACCCTTAGGAATTGCATAATTCCTTCAGTCCATTGATTTGACAAATCTGTATACTGAAATTAAGTGCTCCAAGAGAATAAGTTGTTGTTTATTGTCAGATTATTATTAAGAGCTAATAATAACCGACATGCATCTATTTTTAGATCAGCAATCTATAAATAGACTTCACCCAATCTTCTAAAAATAAAATTTCATCTATTTTTCACATTTGACCAACCATCTACAAATAACATCCTGCAACTTTATAGAATATGCTCACCATGTCTAAAAAATAGACATACACCTAAAAATAGCATGTGTGGGCCCCACCTAGTTTAGGTGATTATTTTCCAACTAGGATCAAGGATGATGTTTCAGGATGCCTCCTTCATTGTTTCTTGTTGCAAACTTCAACACTCCCTCTCAACAAGAAATTATTGTCTTTGCATGCGACATGCAACTCCATGCATTCACTCTGCAACTCTTTGCAAGCGCCCTGCAACTCCATGCATCTACTCTGCAACTCTTGCTGCAACACTTCCGAAACTGAAAGGCTCCAAACAACTCAATCATTCTAATGCATCTATCATCAAATTCTTCGACTTCTGCTTAGCTACTGCACATGTCTTCAAGAACCACTGCGTTGTTGAACTCTGTACCCATGCACTCTGCACTTGTTGTCAACTCTGAACCGTGCTCCAGTATCCGACACTGTCACTTTGATCTGCCTACATCAATCCAAATGATCATGCTACTACTGCTCTGTGGGCACCTTGTATCCAGGTTCAATTCATGAGATCCACACCATCTCAATGAATCCTGCCTAGAAATTTCTTCTTGGGATTACTCATGCATGTCACCCCACCTCTCACCTGGTGGTATAGCCGCATGCACTCCCTCTACCCATCTAGCATGAAATTTCTCTGCATGAGTGGTTGCTCCCACTCCATGATCCTCATCTTGTGGCTGCTCCACATCCCGATGTTCACTCTTACCTACATGCAAATCCTGCTCCATCTCAAGCTTCAATTGCATGTACTTCTTGCACTTCCCAATAGTAGGAAGCTCCGTAGAAATCCCATTTACTTCAAATCTATAAAGATTCTTCTGCATCTCTAGTTGTGGCTGCTCCACAACCTTCTGAGACTATTTCTCAGGCTGCATGTTGAGAGGTTCCCTCTCAACCACCAAGTCACTAACCTCTACTTTTCTCCTCAAATCTTTGCATGCATCTTGTACCTCAATGCATGTAGATTCTTGGCTCGCGCACATTGTAATTGTCCCGTCGCCGCAAAATTTTCTAACAAAAGAGTTGATTTTAAATCGACTCTATCTCCCTCATCCGAGCTCCGATTCGATCGATTTTTTTTTTCAATTTAGGTATTTTTTCACAAGGAATCCAAATATGTTATTTTTTTCTGAAAATATTTTACCAAAAATTTCAGATATTCTCTGAAAACTCGCGCGCCCAAAAATTCCTGCTCTCACTCCATGTATAAAATCTATAACACAGCTCTGATACCATGTAGAAATTATATACATTAAGAATTTATATATTTGGACTCTCCTGATCTCACAATATTTATCTTCTTGCAAAATACAGAATCCTTCCACTATAATTCTTGTGGAAATTTAATCAACAATTGCAAAATACATGAAGCAATAAAAACACACATAACACAATTGTTTAACGAGAAAGACTGAAGCTGAAAACCCCAACTATCATATATTATGTATCATGGAGATCATGTAACAATCTCATACAAAGCTTAGTACATCAAGCTCTCAGTACAATACAATCATCACACACTATCATGAAGAAATCTGCAAATCCTTGCACTGATTTCTGCCTCCTGATAGCCTACCTCCACTTCGCAATCCATGATGATTACAAAGACAAATTAAATGTAATCCCACTCTCCTTGACTGTGTTGTTATCATTGGCAACTCCAATGTATATATAGATGCAATTCATGCATCACTAGTAGTCACAACGGATAGTCCATCTTACCCTTTCACCTATCTCTCCACTGGGTCTCCACTGGATCTGACATGCACTGTAGTTAACTGCTGTATTTTTCAGTTGATTAATGAGTTATTATTTTTGAATTAATTCACTCCACTCTCACTAGTGTATCAATCAGTTAGACTAGATACAACTAGCGCAACTGAGTCTAACTGAGTTAAACTAAATACAACTCCATGAACTACTCTTCCAACTCTGTCATAACTTTTCCACTTCAGTTCTAACTGAGTCCTCCATGCATGAACTCCAGTAAACCCTTAGGAATTGCATAATTCCTTTAGTCCACTAATTTGACAAATCTGTATACTGAAATTAAGTGCTCCAAGAGAATAAGTTGTTGTTTATTTTCAGATTATTATTAAGAGCTAATAATAACCGACATGCATCTATTTTTAGATCAGCGATCTATAAATAGACTTCGCCCAATATTCTAAAAATAGAATTTCATCTATTTTTCACATTTGACCAACCATCTACAAATAAAATCCTACAACTTTGTATAATATGCTCACCATGTCTAAAAATAGACATATACATAAAAATAGCCTGTGTGGGCCCCACCTAGTTTAGGTGATTATTTTCCAACTAGGATCAAGGATGATGTTTCAGGAGGCCTCCTTCACTATTTCTTGTTGCAAACTTCAACACCCCACAATCTTGCACCCCAACTCCTCTTGCTGCATGCAACTCAATAAAGGTGGAAAGGGATGAATGTTTATCCCTTCTTGGATCAATCCCAAGTTGAACAGCATTGTGCAAGCTTGTTGCTCCACATTAATACTGAGTTTTGATCCTTGACCATGTGGAGATAACTCCCCAATATTTACCATAATATTTCTTGAAAGGATAACAAATGGAAATCCATGCATACCTTGGTGAGTCTCGGGAACATCTTGTGTGGTTCCAAGAGTTCCTTCCTCCATTTTGCTGACTGACCCAACTACTACTACAGATGGCTACCCCTCCATGATTGTGACAACGCTGGTACATGGCTCCTCAAGTGGAGAAGAGGACTCCTCCTTCTCTGATATTATACTGTCAAATCTTCTGATTACCCGGTGAGTGAAATATGCAAAAATGGAAACTCTTGCATGACTCACATGGCTGAACCACCAGGTGTTGGCCTTGCCCTCCAAGTGCAGTGCTGAGATCTCCACAGCCTCTTTTTCCATTACTGGATGTAGTAGGAAAAATGATTCTAACTTCATCACCCGATATTCTATTGTACATAAGGGTGATCCATCAAAGGTAGACAATAGGAATCTATTGCCCCTTATCATCCTTTTATTGCATGGCCTCCTTTCTTCTCTCAGTTGGATAAACTGAGGAAGATCTAGGGTCTCTTTGGAAGCCCTAGGTTGGCACTTGTACTCTGCCAAATATCCACTCAGGATCTCATGTTCTAAGTGGTCTTCTTGCTCTCCACTTCCTCTATGAGAAAAAGAAGTGCATGGATCTTCTTCTTCCTCTTGAAACCTTCTAGAGGTCTCACTACAGCTTTCTCCTTCTTGAAACCCTCTAGGAGTTTCATTGCATCTCCCTTCTTTCATATGGTGAACCTCCTTGGAGAGGCTCTTCTTAGATCTGAAAATTGATGAGAGTAATCTCATCATCTCCATAATTTTTTTCTCCTCTTCTTCTTGTCTTCTGATTGGATCTGAAATACATAGGTTGAGTCAAGATAGCAGCACTGATACCACAAATGCCCAACCACTTAGTGAGGGTGGCATCCCAGGGTGTTAAGAGTGGGGTCTTAAGGCCCACCGGAGCATCTGAGGGTGGGGGCCCTTGCATAGCACCCCTCATTACGCAGACTCGGACATGTGGCTACGAGCCCTTCCCACACATGGGAAATTATAGCCCACCATGCTTTGCGAGTCTCGACCTCGAGACCTCGACTTTGATACCACAGTAATATCCCAAAATATGGATTTTCTACAACAAATAGAATATCTTAAGATATTCTAAAGTTGGAGCTTTAGCAAATCATGAGCATGGCAATGTGAATCAGCTCATTAGATTTAAAATAACATCTCACCAGTAGATGAAAGAACTTTAGCAAGAATATGGCCTACGTACTCCTTCCCAAGTGGGGAAATGCAGCAATATAGGGCATAAAATGGCTGTCTTTAGAAAATAATGTTATAACTGTGAGGAATGGGACTTGGATCCCTTATAATACATCATATACAACTCACATGTAGAATTATAGGTGAAAAAAATCACTCTAGCCAGTATAGACAGATCTCCCCAAGTCAATATGTCTCAAATAAGCCCAAACCCCATAGCCTAACTCATGCAGAAAGGATTGAATAAATAACAACATTATTTTATTAAGGGTTTATGCAGCAAACAATTTGACATTACAGATCTAGAGTCTACAAGCATCCAATGGCTGAGAAAATGGAGACACCTCACTCTTTATACAAGATAAGATTAACCCGGTAAGGGTTTCATGAGAGACAAATGTACAAAAGAGAATATCTATAGATCTAGATCTGAAAAACATAGTTAAACTGCAACACTATATAAATGTAGCTGAAATATACAAATTATAGAATAATAATGAAGTACAGAGCTTTCCGAGAGAAGGGTTGGCCCTTTCTCCAAGGAACAAGCTCACAAGCAAGGGATCAAACCCTGCTACTGCAGCACCCTAGAAAATGACGCAGTTTCTAAAGCTAAATTCATTCTGGAAGATGGAAAGTGATTTGGCCACATGCCATGATGTAAAATAAGCTCTAAAATCTCCTGTACAGATCTTGCAAAGCAAGGGGAGCTCCCTCCTCTAAAAGATAAGCTCAAGAGCTCGTGTTGTAAGTCTCTCACTGAAACACCCTGCAACACAACGTCCCCTGCTACAGGAATAATGTTGTGGCTTTAGGAGGATGCTTGGCCTCAATCCCAGATGTGGGAAATAAAGAATGGAACTCTTCCAAGAGATCACTCAATGAAGGAGAAGGAATCCCTAAGTAGGGATGCCTTGTGCTGAACAACACTGCATACTCAACTCAACAGCTGAAGAATGCTCAAGAGTCTAAGCAGACCAGAATCTATAATCCATAAGCTAACCTCAAAATTCTGCTATCTTCCTCCTCATAAAGTTTGTGAGCCTCCTCACCTTAGGTCCCACCCATTAGGGTTTCCAACACCACATGGTTCTTTTCCCTCCAAAAATGTGTTGTAGCTCTATCTAGGCTACTCATCCATACTGCACTATTGACTTGGTCAACTTGACTGAATCAACATGAACCTCTTCCTATTCATACATGGAAAATGCAAAATCCAGCCACTAGAATGTCCCCTTTTTCACACCAAGAGGGTTTTTTATGCCAATACAAGTTAAATATGGGTCCTTTTCTCCATTTATTCATCTACTAGGTGCAAAGATCAAAATTTAATATTCCTATTAGCTGCATGCTAATTTTATGAATATTACATCAAAAGCTTATAATAGTGGGTGTTTTTGGGTTTATTAGATATAATGGAATTAATAAATAGGAAAGGGTATCTCTTAGGGATTTAATAAAATATGTTTAAAAGTTAATATGAGAGGGGAGTGAATATGTAAAACAAAGTACACATTATCTCCTAGTATAACATAATAATCAAGCATTTTCTCATCTTTATATTTCTTTCGATAATACTTAGGATAAATGTGATTTGTGGGTTTTTATGAATGCTTATGAAGGGATGAAATTAATTATTCTAGGGTTACAATTTTACTAAGCAAGAATGTGTGCTTAATTAGGAAAAAGGGGCTTTAATACATGAATGAAGGGTAAATGATGATAAAGATCATTTAACATAAGAACTCAGTATTTTCAACTAACCAGTCATAGAACCTTGGGTCTGGTCCCAAAAAAAGTCAGAGAAATGCTCTGAGCTTGTTTGAATGATAGCTTAGAATACTGAACACTCATGGGGGAGGGGAAATAAGTGATTTTTCCCGATGATGTATTATTTAAATGATTGCTCCACCGCTTTCTACCTACCCAATCTTGTCTTTATAACATTTTTTCTTCATTTTGCAGGTGCATTTAGGCTTGCAACCTTACAACATTTTCTTTCAAAGCATAAAACTAATCTAAATCTACCTTATTTCATCCGAGGGCTCAGATTAAACTGTTGAGCTCCTCATTATTCTCTACCTATCTACTGATTTGTCAAGTTTAAACTATTTGAAAAATCTTTATTCTCTATCTAAAACATGAAATTGAAACATGAATAGTTAAGATTAAACTATTTAACTGATCATGGATTATGGCATTTTTTGACACTCTGCACATAATCATTATTCTTGCAGTAAAAAGTAGTGGCATTTGGATTTTCTCACTTTTAGTTTTTATTTCTCTTTTGATTTTGGGGTATATATTTTTCTAAGTCCTTTTATCTTTCTTTTAGGACTTTTACCGTATTTTTGATATTTTATTATTTTTCATCTTTTCAAAATACGGGAAAACAACTTGCAGAATGCAAGATATGTACATATTTACAAGACTTATCAAAGTCAACTCAAAATTTTATGAACCCTATTATTATAGGACCCTAACAGTGACTCCACATGGGGATGACATTTCCTGGTGAAATATCAAGGACTCTAAGACTTAGTAGCCTTTGAAATTTGACTTGTGATGATCTTGTAAATGTCTTCTAATATCTACAAATTTTTCATATTTATGAAATTTACTTTTCTAATCTTAGGGCCTTCTCTTCGGGCTTCAACTTTTCTAAGGAAACATCCAATCCAATTTAAACTTTGCAATGTATATGTACAATGATCAAAGTGAAAAAAAACTAACTATTGGTTAACTCAGGTGAGTAGTAGTGCTTCAGCATTTTGCCATTAACTGGTCCTTCTTGCAGATTTGTTCCATCCAATTCTTTGAGAAAGAAAGAATTATTACCTCTATATCCATAAATTACATAAGGCCCTTTCCATAGAAAATCAAATTTTCCATGTTTTCCTTAGTCTTCTCTTCTGGAATCCCATTTTAACACCTTATCTCCTATGTAAAAATCATCCTCTTTAGTCTTTTTATCATAGATTTTCTTGATCTTATCCTGAATGACTTGAGATTTGATATAAAATTCTTCCCTTGTTTGTTGCAAGTGAATAGTTTGATTTATCCTTCTTTGGATGTCATTAGTTTCAACCTGTAATTCCTGGATAATTTTCATCACTGGTACACCTAGGGAAGAAGGAAAAACTGCATCCATTCCATAAACTAGTTGGTAAGGTGAAGTACCAATGGATTTCTTAGTTGTAAGTCTATCTGCCCATAAGGCATTGACTAACTTCTTATGCCAAGTCTTTTTATTGTCTTCAAGTAATTTTTGGATGATATTTCCTAGGCTTTTGTTTGAGGATTCAGCTAGGCCTTTACCTTGGGGGTAATATGCAGTAGAGTAGCCTAGGGTAATATGGTATTTGTGGCAAAAGTAAATCATTTTCTTGGATATGAATGTTGCTGCATTATTAGTGATTATCTTTTGAGGGCACCCAAATCTTGAAAGGATGTTGTTTTCTAGGAAGGAAATAATGACAGTATCAGTGGATTGTCTGGAAGGTATGGCTTCAATCCACTTGGTAAAATAATCAGTGGCTGTCAAAATCCACTTATGTTGCCCTGAAGAGGAAGGGTGAATTTCATCAATGAAGTCTAAACTCCATTGTTGAAATGGAACTTCAATTGAAATAGGCTTTAAAGGGACGAGTAATAATTTCTTCTTGCCCTCGAAAATTTGGCACTTATGGCATGAAGTAACATATTTTTTGACATCAGCAAACAAGGTAGGCCAGTAAAATACTAGCTCTCAGGATCTTGTCAGCATTATATTTCCAGTATAAATGTCCTCCACAGTCACCTGCATGAAATTCTTCAAGTATTTTTTCAGCTTCTTCCTTTAGTAAACAATTTGGTAAAATCCCACTATGATCTCTCCAAAAAAGTACATTATCTAAGATACAAAATCTCACTGCTTTAAGTTTCAAAAATCTAGCTTTGGTTCTTGACAATCCAGGAGGAGCTTGTAAGTTTTGGAGTACAAATATTATTGTTGGGTATGTGTTATATTCTTTCCATGACTAAGCACATGCGGGGGGGTAAGAGGGGAGGCGGTAGCCCCCCCTGTCGGGGTCCGAGGCAGCACCCCGGCGAAAATTTTTTGGTCCTTAATTTCCAATGGGTAGTCCGTGCCCATGGTTTTGTGCATGGTTTTGCACATGGTTTTGGGGTACGATGGTTTTCGGCCCCTGGTATTTTTGTAGATCCGGTCAAGGGAACTACAGTTATGTTATAATCCAAGGTTAATGGATTAGGGTTAATGTATGCTTCGGCATGTATATATATGTGTTGTAACACTAAAAGGAATATAATAATGAAAAATCAAGTTGGTCGTCCCGATTTGGGATCCAGGGGAAAATCTCTGTGTTTAACTGTTTTATGTTTTATGCTCTCGCTATTTTTTATTTTATGTTATAATATTCGTGTGTAGATAATTTATGTTCAGGGTTAAAACCTACATTTGGTATCAGAGCTGTTTCGGCTTCAAGGGGACGCATTTGCTGCTGAGGGTTTTTTGCTCAAGCTTGAGGTAGACCCTATTCAGTGGGAGATCTGCGGGATCAATTCTTGTGGTGAAAGAACATGGCGAGCAGCGAGAAGATAGAGATCGAGAAATTTAATGGTCAGATTTTTGAGTTGTGGAAGCTCAAGATGGAGGATCTGCTGGTGGATAAAGATCAATGGATCGCGGTAGATTCAGGTACTAAACCAACGGCAATGTCAGATGAAGACTGGAAGAAATTGGATCAGAAGGCTAAGAGCACAATACGGTTGTGTGTCTCAGATTCAGTGTTTTTGAATATATCTAGGGAAGCTATGGTGAATAATTTGTGGGAAAAACTTTGGACTTTGTACCAATCTAAGTCTCTGGTGAATAAGTTGTTCCTACGGAAAAAGCTGTATAACTTGAGGATGAAGGATGGAGACTTGGTGACAGAGCATCTAAAGGCGTTCAATATTGTGGTAAGTTAGCTATCATCTATTGATATTAAAATCTCAGATGAAGATAAGTGAATTAGTTTGTTGTGTTCTCTACCAGACTCGTGGGACAATCTGGTTATTGCAACAGGTAGCAATACAACTACCTTGAATTTTGATGACATTGTCTCAACCTTGTTGTCGGAGGAAATGAGATGGAGAAATATGGAGGGCCGTAATGGATATGCCTTATCTGTATGAGGAAGGTCCCAAAACAGAAACAAGAATAAGGTTTCGAGTGGGAAATCCAAATATAGAGGGAGATCTAAATCTCCTAGAAAGTTTGTAAAGGTATGTTGGAAATGCGGAAAGGAAGGGCACTACAAAAGGGAATGCAAATCTAAATCTCCTGAGAAAGGAAAGGGATCTAATGATGCTCCTTCTACAGAGGCAAAAACCACCTCGGATGAAGGTGCATCCTTTCACTTTACTCCCCATAGGGAGTGGTTCTGCGAGTATGAGAAATATAATGGTGGTGATGTCTTCCTAGGGGATGATAGGAAGGCCAAAATCATCGGACGTGGAAAGTTCAAGCTGAAGCTACAAGGTGGAAGGATTAGAACACTTCCTGGTGTTCTGCATATTCCTGCATTGGCCAGAAATCTGATTTCTATAAGCAAGATGAATGATGCAGGTGTAAAAACAGTGTTCAAGAAAGATGCCTACAAGATGGTTCGGGGAGCACTGGTATTAATGCATGGAGTTTGGATTGGAACTCTATACAAGCTACAATGTAGCACTGTTATTGATGGGTGTAACAATTCTATGGTTCCTGAAAGTGGAGCGGAAAGCCTAACTGTCTCTAGAGAAAAGACCATGCTATGGCATCAAAGGCTTGGACATATTGGAGAGAAGGGCTTTCGGATACTACATAGAAATGGTATGGTAGAAGGTATGTCTAATTGCTTTCTGGATTTCTATTTCTGTGAACATTGTGTATATGGGAAGCAGAATCGGGTGATTTTTCCTTCTGGTGCTAAGAGGGCGAACAAGATATTAGAACTTGTGCACAGTGATGTGTTTGGACCTATGTCAGTTCCTTCACTGGGAAATTTTGTGTACTATGTTTTATTCATAGATGACTTCTCAAGGAATACATGGATATATTTCTTGAGGAAGAAATCTGAATTCTTTGAAAATTTTAAAGAATTTAAGGCTCTGGTGGAAAACCACACAGAGAAGAAGATAAAGGCGCTGAGGACAGATAATGGTGGGGAGTTCTGCAAGAAGGAATTTGAAGAGTTCTGTAAGAAGTGTGGTATAGCATGGCAGAAGACTACTCCATACACACCTCAGAAAAATGGAGTTGTAGAAAGAATGAACAGAACATTGATGGAAAAGGCAAGAAGCATGCTCAGTGGTACCGGGTTAGGACAAGAATTCTGGGCAGAGGTAGTGGAGACTGCATGTTACTTAGTTAACAGATCACCTTCATCAACGTTGGAGGATAAGACTCCACATGAGGTATGGACTGGTAAGAAACCCTCTCTTTCAAATCTAAGGGTATCTGGATGTGATGCATATGTACATGTTCCAAAGGAGAAAAGGACCAAGTTGGATAATAAATCTGAAAGGTGCATCTTTATTGGGTATAAGGATGGTTTAAAGGGTTACAATCTTTGGAACCCAGAAACAAGGAAGGTTGTGTACAGCCGAGATGTGCTATTTAGAGAGGTTAAATATGTTGTTACACATGAAGTCCTACCAAAGGAACCTAAGAAGATAGAGTTTGAGCTAAAGGAGGATGAATCCGACTCGACAACAAAAGAAGACTCAGAAGGGGAAGAGCTACAAACTCCGGCTGTGAGAAGATCAGCTCGGAAAAGAAGACAACCAGAAAAGTATAGTCCATCTGCTTTCTGTTCAAATTTTTCCTTAACTATAATGATGATGATCCCAGCACTATTAGGGAGGTAGTAGATTCAGAGGATGGAAAACTCTAGAAGGAGGCCATGGTTGATGAAATGGCATCCTTGCACAAAAATGAGGCATGGGATCTGGTGGAGTTGCCGGCTGGAAGGAAGCCCATCGGGAGAAAATGGGTGTTTAAAAAGAAGATGAATGTAGAAGGCAAGATGGAGAAATACAAATCTCGATTGGTAGCAAAAGGTTATTCCTAGGTGCCGGGAATTGATTTTGGTGATATTTTTTCTCCTATTGCCAAAGTTACCTCTATTAGATTACTTTTATCTATTGTTGTTGCATTTGATTTTGAGATAGAACATATGGATGTGAAGACAGCATTTCTTCACGGGGATCTAGAAGAGGAGATCTACATGAAGCAACCTGAAGGCTTTATGGTAAAGGGTAAGAAATAACTGGTATGTAGGTTGAAGAAGTCTCTGTATGGGTTAAAATAGTCACCAAGGATGTGGTATCAGAAATTTGATACCTATATATGGGGACTTGGCTTCACCAGAATCAAGGAGGATCACTGTGTTTATTTTAAATTAATTGGTGACCATGTTATTTATTTGGTCTTGTATGTGGATGATATGTTGTTTATTGTAAATGACAAAGAAATTATCCAAGATTTGAAGACCCAACTGTTCTCCAAATTCAACATGAAGGATCTTGGTGCTGCAAACTATATTTTGGGCATGGAAATTAAGAGAGATTGGGCAAGAGGAAACTCTGGTTAAACGAGAGGAAGTATTTCGAGACTATATTGCAAAGGTTTAATATGCATAATAGTAAATCGGTGAATGTTCCTATTCCTGTAGGTGTAGAGCTGTCTATTGAACAGTGTCCCAAGACACAAGAAGAAGAGGAGGATATGTCCCGTGTTCCATATGCAAGTGCAGTGGGTAGCCTAATGTATGCAATGGTCTGTACTAGACTAGACATTGCATATGCAGTGGGAGTATTGAGCAGGTTTATGTCAAACCCAGGGAAGGAGCATTGGGCAGCAGTGAAGTGGGTTTTCAGATATTTACATGGCACTAGTGATTATGGCTTGTGCTACCAAGGAAGACCAGGATTGGAAAGAATGTTGGACATTCGTGGTTTTTTTGATTCAGACTAGGCTGGAGATCTGGACCAAAGAAGATCTACAAGTGGGTATGTGTTTAGCCTATTTGGAGGCGCATTCAGTTGGATGAGTAAAATACAGACTGTAGTGGCTCTTTCAACTACAGAGGCAGAATACATAGCAACCACTCATGCAAGCAAGGAGGCAATTTGGTTGCAGATATTGTGTTCAAGTATGGGGTTGGTACAACAAGCTATAAGGATAGACTGTGATAGCCAAAGTGAAATTTTCTTGGCTAAGAACCCTGCTTATCATTCAAAGACAAAGCACATTGATGTTCAATATCACTTTGTTAGAGATATGGTTGACACTAAAAGGATGTTGTTGGTAAAGGTGGACACTTTTAAGAATGTTGCAGATGCATTGACGAAGTCTGTGTGCACTCAGAAGTTCTCTTGGTGTAGAGAAACAATGGGTGTTGAATAATTGGGCCAATGACTAAGATCTCTTGTGGTCTCTTGTGGAAAGAAAACAACAAGTGGGAGAATGTTGGGTATGTGTTATATTCTTTCCACAACTAAGCACGCGCGGGGGGGTAAGAGGGGGGGCAGTAGCCCCCCCTATCGAGATCCGGGGCAGCGCCCCAGCGAAATTTTTTTTGTCCTTAATTTCTAGTGGGTAGTCTGTGCTCATGGTTTTGTGCATGGTTTTGCACATGGTTTTGGGGTACGATGGTTTTTGGCCCCTGGTATTTTTGTAGATCCGGTCAAGGGAACTACGGTTATGTTCTAATCCAAGGTTAATGGATTAGGTTTAATGCATGCTTCGGCAGGTATATATATGTGTTGTAACACTAAAAGGAATATAATAATGAAAAATCAAGCTGGTCGTCCCAATTTGGGATCCAGGGGAAAATCTCTGTGTTTATCTGTTTTATGTTTTATGCTCTCGCTATTGTTTATTTTCTGTTATAGGATTCGTGTGTAGATAAATTTTTTTCAGGGTTAAAACCTATAATGATAACTATATTCCAAGGTGAGTGTGAAATGGCTTCACTGATCAATGGAGTCGCCATCTCTTCCTAATCATCTACTTGAGCAACGAAATTTATATCTAAGGCATTACAATTGGATTCAGCCATAAGTCTGGCTAATCCTTGACCTTTAATGAGCTTGGTGGGTTTTATCTCTATTTCATATTCCAAGATAGTGGCAATCCACTTACCTCTTCTTCCATCAGGACCATTCTGAGTGAGAATGTCTTTAACTACAGAATTTGGGACATAGGCAATAATTTGTGAGTAGAGAATATAAACTTTGAAGTCTTTAATAGCCTTAACCAAGGAAAGGGCTTGTTTTCCATAATTTTGTACTTCAAAGGGGCATCTATAAGGAATTTAATAAAAAAAGCGATGGGTTGTTCAAATCCTTGATCATTTTTCTGCAGTAAAACTGCAACAATGGTGTGTTCTGAAGCAAATGAAAAAATCATGAAATCTTTCTTAAAATCAGGACTTATTAGGACTGGAGTTTTAGTTAAGGCTTTTTTAATAGATTCAAATTATTGTTTAGCCTCAACAGTCCATCTAAGAACTGAGTCTTTCTTGAGCATGTTATTTAATTCTCTAATTATCTCAGCTAAATTAGATATGAATCTTCTTTAAAAATTTATCTTACCTAAAAAAGCTTGTAATTCTTTAATGTTTCTTGGTGGGTTGATATTCATAATTGCTTCTATCCTAGAAATATCTATCCTAATTACTTCTTTTGAGATTATATGTCCAAGTAACTTACCTTCTTCTAGTCCAAATAGACTTTTCTTAGGATTTAAAGAGATGCCATATTTCCTACACTTAATGAAAACTTGTCTTAAATGATCCAAGTGTTCATTATTTGTTTTGGAAAACACGGTAATTTCATCTAAGTAAATAACTAAGAACTCATGTATTTCCTTTGAAAAGGCTATGTCCATAGCCCTTTGAAAGGTTGCTCTTGCATTCATTAGGCCAACGAGCATTTTTACATACATAAAAGTGCCCCAAGGAGTGGTAAATGTCGTTTTAGCTTGGTCTTCTTCTTGAACTAGGATCTGGTTGTATCTTGAAAAGCCATCTAACAATGAAATCCTTGAAGAACCTAATACCTTTGTAATATGTGGTCCATTTTTGGTAAAGGTTAATTATCCTTTAAAGATACTTTGTGAAGATTTCTAAAGTCCACACACAATCTAATTTCTCCTATTTTCTTTCTTGTAGGAACTAGGTTTGAAACCCAATCAAAATATCTGATTGGTGCAATGATTTGGGCATCATACATTCTTTTAACTTCTTTTTCAATCAAAGGTAATAGCACAGGGTTAATCCTTCTCAACTTTTGTTTGAATGGCTTTTGATCTTCTTCTATTGAAATTTTGTGATGGATTATGTTTGTATCATAAGATTTTAAATCTTCATAACTCCAAGCAAACACATCTTGATATTCCTTTAAAAGTTCAATATATTTATCCTTTTCTTGTTGAGGTAAAATTTTGGACAGTTTGATTATCTTTGGTTTTGATTCTGTACCAAGGTTACATTATTCTATGTCAAATCTTACTAGCTTTATTTTTTGTTTTCTAGCTACATCATTAGAGTCAAAAATATTATCTAAGGGAGTTAAACCTTTAGGTAAAAATTATCCTTAAGATTCACTATATCTGATTCATATTCAACAATTTCTTCAATCTATACTTTCTCTAAGCTATCTATGTCAGCTTGACTAAATCTAGTGGGTTTATCAAACTTTATTTTATTTACATCTAAGTCACTTAAATCTATTTCACAATCCAAATCATGATTTAATATACAATTTGTATCTATAATACAATTCTGAAATTCTCCTTCATTGTTCATAAACTTGTAAATCTATTCATCCTAAGAAAATATTTGTCAATACTTAAGATTATCTGGAATTATTGGCCTATGTTTGACTTTAGCAGTATATCTGTGATTAGGTTGGAATGGTAAATTTCATGTACTAGCAAAATTTGCAAGACAATGAGCTTGTATATTTTGTTTTCTAGGTATAACAACAAAATTACATTCCAATAAATCATCAGTTAAATCTATGACAGTGTCTCTATATCTGCTCAGTCTAGGATTGTAAATAGAATAAACTCCATTTACTTATTTTATGATCAAATCTGAATCTCCCATGATTAAAATTATTTTTCCTCCTGAGCTTCTAATGATTTGGAGTCCTAAGATGAGGGCTTCATACTCGGCCATATTGTTTGTACATGTGAAATTTAGCCTGAAAGCATGACCTTCAGAATGATTGGTATCCATATTTTTTATCCAAACTCCTGCTCCTACTCCTAACTTATTCATTGAACCATCAAAGTCTAAATGCCATTGAGATTCATGAAAAATGTTATTATTGTTTGGTACTCGTTTTTTATCTGCTAGTTCAGTTTGGATTTCATTTGTTACAGAGTTAAAAAGAATGAAAGAATTAAGGTCAGTTGGTGTAGAGTAAATTAGGTATTTTATAGATCTTTCAACACTACTAACCATGTACTTCATTAATGTTTCCCTATATAACTTTTTAGGCTGGCCAAACACTGAGATAGTAGCATAAGACATGTCCAATTGCAGATATTCCTGCAATTTTGCTCCCCATGAGCAAGAAAGTAGCATACCATATTTTAGTGGGATATCAGTTACTACAATTTCCATTAATATACTCTTACCAGGATATTGAACTAGTGTCACACACAAATCCTTAATTAAACCTAAGCACTTAACCTTACTGGAATCAAAAGAAAACAAATCTTTGTATGGCCTTGTAATTTCTAGATTCAGAGTTTCCATGATGGCTTTTGGCATTAAGTTATGGGAAGCTCCTGAATCTAGCATTGTGTTATGTAGAATTTGATCATGAATGGTTAAACTGATATAGAATGGAGGAACTGCACCATCTGCATGTTTTCCATTTACATCTGGGCCAAAAATCAACTCTGACTGATCATCATTTAGATTTATGGAGTCTTCTCAATCATTCATATTTAATGTTTCAATTATGGTTGATTTGTACAAGTCATTTTTTACCAATTCAGTGAAAGGAATTGCTATTTTAAGTTTTGCAATTTCTGATTGTATGTTGAATGCAGGTTGAGCTTTACTAATTTGAATCATTTCTTCTTTGGTAACTATAGTTTGTGTTGGTTTGTCTTGCTTTTCTATAGTTATTTTTTCATTGTCATTTGTTTTAGGATTCTCTGTTTTTGTTTCTTGTGTTTTACTACTTCTAACTTTATTTTCAGGGATTGTTTGTGAAGCAGTAGATGTTCTTTCTATCTTAGAATTTTTAGCAGATGTTTTTGAAGCAACAGCTTTTGGGTCTGCTGTTTTAGGATCAGCAGAAGGCTTTTTGGGATCTAAATTTGTTGTTTTTACAGAATTAGAAACTTTAGTAGCAGTATATTTTGGAGGATCTTTTGCAACCTGAGCAACTTCATCAGTAATGTCAACAATTTTAGGGCCTGATGCTTTCTGAGGACTAGAAATATTTTGGGAGGAATTTGAGTTTTGCTTATTTTCCCTTGGGAGAATTTGCAGAAATATTGTTTTAGGGGCTTCTATTGTTTTCTGATTTTGATTTTGGGAAGGTTCCTTAGTAGAAGACTCATTATTTTTCTTGTTTATAAGGTTATACTGGTTGTGTATTTCATTTATTGCATAGTCATAACCTTGCTTGTAATCAAAGGATTCATTAGAATCTAATTTAAGCTGTTGAAGTTCAAACAATTCATGATCTTCCTGAGTTAAGAAAATGGTATTGTTGTCATCTATTCCCATTAGATTAATAGTATCCTCCTCATCATCATTATTATTCTGAGACCTTTCAGCATAGTTCTCTTGGAACGGTGGCCTAATAGTTTGGTCCGGGGATGTTTCTTTTCCTTTTCCAGAATTTATATTTTTTTCTAAATTTGGGATTTATGATATGATGTTGGCTATCCCACTGAGGTCTTCTCTCCATATTATCTAATATATCAATCACTCTTTCTAAATTTTTAGCTATAACATCCATTTTTGTGTCTAAATTTGCATTTTCTTCTTTTATAGTAACTCTTCTTTCATTTCTAAGTCTAGCTTTTCTAGCTAGGATGTTCACTTCTACACTTATTGCAACAGTTTGCATTTTTTATAATGTATATCCATCTCTTTCCCTTAATTGGTAAGCCATATCTGTGTCAAATCCATCAAGGAATTTGAGCAGAACGGAATAAGGAGTAGGTTTCATATTTGCAGGGATAGAATTATAGACACTATTATACCTGGTGTAGTAATCTTGAACTGACTCATTTGGAGCTCTTTTTAAATTGTCAAATTCAGAAAAAATTTGGAGGGGGTTCTTTTTCTTTTCTCATTTATTTAAAAACAAAGTAAGAAAGACAGCCAAATCATTTACACTACCAGCAGCTAAATCTTTGAACCGCTTCTTAACTGCTCCTGTTAAAGTTTGAGCAAACAGTCTCATTTGAACATCTGAATCATCAATTTCATAAATTTCAAAGAAGTCTGACATCTTAGTAATGTGTTGTTGAGAAGAATATTGGGTAGTGCCATCAAAAAATGGTATTTTGTTTTGATAGTCTTGTGGCATATCATGAAATTGTTGTGGTAGGACAAGAGGAGCATATCTAGCAGCCATAGCTTGAAGCTTAACTTAACTAGGAGGTAAGGTTGAACTGCTTAGAGCTGTGATGGAAGTGATAGTGGATGAACTAAAGATAGTATTTGAAGTGCTGGGGAATGAGGATTGTGTTTTCAAGAAATCAAAAGGTGAACTAATGGATATAGTGGATGAAGTGATTGGTGGAAATAATATTCTGGGTTGTAGAGGTAGTTTAGGGATAAATGGATCTATAGATGAGCTAGTAGTATAATTTATGAATGATGTAACAGCATCAAGAGATGAATCTATAGTTGGAATTATTGTGATATGTAATTGGGAAGCTGAAGGTCTATTTGCATAAGTCAATAAATGAGCTAATTCAATAGCTTCATCAATATCCTTTAGAATAGTAACATTAATTTCCTCAACTTTGGTTTGATATTCAAATTTCTTAGATCTAGAATTTACTATAATTTATTAATGTTTTGCATTCAAAAATGAAATAAAAGTAGTATCTAAAACAGTTGTTTTTAAATCATTTTCAGATTTACTTTTAAATAATGAATGCTCAAATTTCAGATCAAAATCAATGTCTTGCAGACTTTCTAATTTACTGGGTAATTAAATTACTCTTATCAATGAGATTTCAACCTCTAAATTTTCTTTTTATTTTTTCTTTTTACCAATTCGATCTGGGATATCTACTATGACAGCAGGCTTAGGATTCGGGTTAGACCTAGTATAGTAGGTTTTCCTAGAAGCCACAATTCCTATTTTTCAATACCCACAACCTATAAAAGCAATCTTAAATTAAAAGGATGATTTAAATGATTCCTTTAAAACTAATTTTATGACTGATGACTGATCATTTTCCCAAGTATGGTCGCAAGTAATGTTATCACTCCAATAAATTCTTAAGTTGTGGGATTTTGGTTTTTAGTCAAAGATAACTAGAGGTAACCACAAACCTACTTCAAACTCTAGGATCTAGCCTTCCTAGGGTTCATAGAGGGCTCTCTCTTTCAAGTTTAACTCTGTTTTATTTTTGAATATTAGGCCAGTTATTAAAGTGCAGATTTGGTTTTGTTTTGTTGGATTTGGTGGAAAATTTTCACTTGGAGGGTAGATAGAAGGAAATCTTCTTGTCCATTTGGCTATGGAGTCTAAGTCAAGTTAATAGAACTGGGACCAAAGCCTAAAGGTCAAATGTCTACAGGGCAAGGTAGATAACCCTTGCAGATCTTGGGAAAATTGGTTTTTGAGATGGTATGATCGGGATACAGGGCACTTAAGAATCCTTAGATACAGAAAAGGGAAGTAGAAGATAGAGGTCAAATGGGAGAGGGAGAAATTAATAATTCCCTACACCGGAAATCAGAAGAAAAAAAAGAAATGATAAATAGTTAAAAACAGGGTGCTATTAACATGTCCTGTAGTAATACTCCTAGTTATACATTCAGATTTAGAATTAAAACACAGATGTATGCATGAAACAAAATAAGATAACAATGACAAGTTTAAGAGAGTACTTCACTCCAGATAGCTTATCACAGGGATCCGGAAGTATGATGCCAAAAAGGTGATCCAGTCTACTACTCAAATTCGAAATCCAAAGCCTTCAACTCAACAAAATATCTATAGTAATCTCCATCAATTTTATTCCACCGAAAAATACTTCAAAGAGTGAAGTATTTATATAAAATGTCTTACAAAATATCCTAGATGACTTCTAGGAATAAAATTAGGAAAATTAAATATCTTACAACAATAATAATGACAGCTTGCTCAACAAATTAGCAAGTTGTCCTATTTTATTCAAAATAAATAGAAAATGTTTCAAGATAAGAAGCAAATGGCTGCTTATGTGTCTTCTTTGCTGGCATTTTAGATATTTTCGTAATCTAGTTTCCTTCACCAATAATCTTTCTCGTTGATACTCTTTAAAACTTATACTCTTTCACTTCTAATACTCTTTACCTTCAGTAAAATTGCCTTCTTGCTGTAAAAATCTGTTTTGACCGTGAAATCAGCAAACATAATTTTTCTTCTTCATGTGTTTACCTTTCTTTCTTCATAGAAAATCAGTGAATGCTTGCCACTCCTCATTTTTAGGAATTCTAATATTCTTGAGTTTCCTAAAATTCTCATTAAACAATGTTACCGATGAAATAGGTAACCGCAATGTTACCTACTTTTTTTCGTAGCATAAAAAGCACCCGATTTTGAAAAGTGGTGATGCAGAATCACCATTTTTTTTTTGGTGCACATTTTTGACACTCTAATATTTTTATTTATGAAGTACGAATATTTGTTTTAAAATGTTAGTGAATTTCATGTTAATTTTGAAATGTATTGATGCAGCATCAACTTTTTTTTTTTAGAGCGGTGATTTTCATGCTAATTTTGAAACGTATTGATGCTGCATCAACTTTTTTTTTTTAGAGCGGTGATTTTCATGCTAATTTTGAAACATATTGATGCTGCATCAACCTTTTTTTTTAGAGTGGTGATTTTCATGTTGGTAATAAAACACGAAACTTAGATAAAAAATATATATAAAAACAATAAAAAAAAAACCCAATAAAAATGTAAAAAAAAACAAAAATAGCTCGTAAAAATAAAAAATTTAAACAAAAATAAATAAATAAAAACAAAAATATTTGAAAATTATATCAAAGGAAATGACAAAATTTGAAAAAAAAAAACACATAATTTAAAGAAAAAAAACAAAAATTGACCAAAAAAATTTAAAAAAAAAAAACATCAAAAACATTTTTTTCTAACTTATTAAAAAAACCATATAAAATAAATAAATTTAAATTTAAATTTTTAAAAAAAATTTAAAAATTTAAATTAAAAAAATAAGAAGAAGAAAAAAAAATACAAATTTTAAAATTAACAAAAAAAAATTAAAAGAAAAATAATAATAATAATAATAATAATAAAATAAAAGAAAATTAAAATAAAATAAAAAAACTAAATAAACTAAAAAATTAAATTAACTAAATAAACTAAAAAATTAAAAAAACCAATTAAATTAAATTAAAATTTAAAAAATTTAATAAATAAATTTTAAATTTTAAAAAATAATTAATCTATAATATTAAATATAAAAAAAATAAAATTAAAATTAAAATTAAAATTAAAATTAAAAAAAAAAAAAAAAAATTTGATTTTAACATTAAAAAATAAAAAATAAATAAATAAAAATTGAAATTAAAAAAAAAAAATCAAATTAAAATAAAAATATTAAAAATTAAAAATTAAAAAATAAATAAATATATATATATATATATATATATATATATATATATATTAAAAATTAAAAACAAAAAAAATAAAATAATAAAATTTTTAAAAAATAAAAACAAAATTTAAAAAAAAAAAACAAAAACAAAACAAATTATATTTTCAATAAAAAAAATTAAATTAAAAAAAAAAAAAAAAAATTGAAATATAAAAAAATTAAAAATTAAAAAAAAAAAAATCAAATTTAAAAAAAAATCAATTTAAAAAAAAATCAATTTAAAAAAAAAAAAAAAAAAATTAAAAAAAATTAAAAAAGTGGCGGTGTTGGGGCGGCAGCAGCGGCGGTGGGGCGGCGCCACCGCCGCCCCACCACCGCCGCTTTTTTTTTTTTTTTTAAATATAATTTGTTTTGTTTTTTCTTTAATTTTGTTTTTATTTTTTAAAAAAATTATTTTTTTTTGTTAAAATTTTATTTATTTATTTATTTTGTTAATAATTTTTATTAAATTTTGATCTCTTTTTTTTATTTAATTGATTTTTTCTTTTTTAAATTTCATAATTTTTGTTTATTATTTTAGTTTTTTAATATAATTTTATAAAATTTAATAAATTTTGTATTTTTTTTAAATTTATTTGAATTTAATATTGTTTTTGAAACGTTTTACTTTTTTATTAATTTTTTTTTTGTTAGTTACATAAAATTTTTATATTTTTTTATTTCAATTAAAATTGTGTATTTAAAATTAGATTTTTTTTAATTAAATTTAATTTTTTTTAAATTAATTTGTTATTTATTTGTTTTTATTTAATATTATTTTATTTTATTTCTTATTTTTTTCAATTTTCCATTTTTAATTGATTTTTAAAGTTTTTAAAGTTTTTATTTTAACAATGTTTTTTTTTTCTTTTATATTTAAAATTTATTTTTTCTTTCAAAATTTATTTGTTTATTCATTTATTTATTAAAATTTAATATTTTTGTTTTTAAATTTAATTTGTTATTTTAGTATTAACTTTTTTTTTTTAATTTAATAAAATCTGATATATATACATATTTTAATTTAAGTTCATATATATATTTTATTTTTTATAATTTAAATTTAATTTATTTTTTATAGTTTATTTGTTTTTTTAATATATATTGTTTTAAATTTAATATTTTCATTGTATTTTATTTTTATTTTTTATTTTTAATTAATTTTTCATTTTTTTACTTTTAATTTAAATAACGTTTTTTTTTTTTTTTTTAATTTTTAAATTTATTGAAATTTAATATATTTCCTTAAATTTAATTTTTTGTTTTAATTTTTTTTTTTTTTTAATTTAATAAGCATTTTCTTTTTCTTTTTTAAATTTAATTTCTATATTTTATTTTTTATAATTTCCTTCTTTTTTTAACTTGTTTTTTTTTTTAATTTAATATTTTTACTTTGTTTTTGTTTTTATTTTTTAAATTCTATATTTTTTTAAATTTTAATCTTAATTTTTTTTTCCTTAAATTTTAGGTTTTTTTTTAATGTTTGAATTAAAATTTTTATTTTGTTTTTATTTTTATTTTTTTATCTTCATATATTTTTAAATTTTAAGTTTTTAAATGTTTTTTTTTTTTTTAATTTATTTTTTTCTTAAAATTTATATTGTTTTTAATGTTTGAATTTTAAAAATTCAAAAATGTTACTTCTATTTTTAAAAATGCCAAAAATATGACACAAATTTTTTTTTTGTTATTCTAGCATCAACTGGTTTTGTTTTGAGGGTGTTTTTTCAATCTTTTTTTCAAGAAACAATTTTGTTTTTACCATAATTTTATAAAATGTTGAAATTTGACCTTTAAAAAAAACGAAGTGCATTCTAAAAGACACACTTTTTGTTTTTGGGGTGTTTTTTCATGTTTTTTGAGACTTTTTGGGCTAGAGTTCCCGTTTTGAGGTCAAGTTACCTATTTGATCGATAATAGTGTTATCAGCCTCAGTGTACCTGGAAAATGTGGGCTTGATGACAAATAAATGCTTGATCTCATACTACAAATAAAATAGATCTTCAAAACTTTTTAACAATATTTTTCCTATGGGAATACCTTGGCCTGTTGGCTTGTTCACCTACTCTTTAGCATGTTCTCTGATCTTTTTGTCATAATCATTCAGAGGCATTAAATTATCATTGATCACCATGATATCAAGAAGTCCCTTTTGTCTCAAATTAGTGAATTTAACCATGAATCTAGTGATAGTAGTGTTCATTCCTTCACATTTCTCTTCAAGCTGCCTCATCAAATTTCTTTTGGTGGTTACTTTCCTAATTTCTAGGATAGTAGTTGTCCTATTATTTATTTTCAATTCTTCAAGTTGCTGTCTGTTCTTGCTATTGAGGAAATTGATCAACCAAACAGCCTGTTCTGATTTATCTTCCAATTCTTCTTGTGTCTTTTGGATCTCTGCTTGAGCTGCCAATAGTAACTCTCTCTGCTCAAAAATTACTTGAATTGATGGCCAAACATCATGAATGGCTTCAATTACATTATTCCATAGGTAATTTTTAATATATGATATTTTATCCTTGAGAGTTAATTCTTTCTAGAGCTTCTTTACCTCTTCACTCAATCTGTGGACATTTTGCTCATGTATTTTAACATCTATATGAGTTGATTTTCTTGTTTTCTCAAGATTTTCAATTATCTTGGTCAATATATTGATTTCATTGGTCTTCAAGGACATCTCCTCCATTTCCTTTACTAGTTGACTGCTTTCATCTGTAGGTGGCAACACTGTTGTAGAAGATTCAGTTACTGAAGTAGTTGAAGAAGTCATTGGCACTGCAGTGGCCAGTGACTCTTTTGGTGCCAATTTCTCTCCTAAATTAGATGGTACTGCTGTTGTGATGACTGGGATAATAGTGGGAATGACTGGTTCCTTAACTGTCTCTTTTTATGGGACAACTTGGTCCATTTGTACTTCCATTTCCTTGATTTGATTTGTTAGTTGAAGTATCAAGCTCATCATTTCATCTTTCTCCTTTTGATCCTGTAAAACTTCCTTTGTTTGAGGATGTTCTCCTTGAGGAAGCTTGAGTTGTTTCCTCAATGCAGCTATGTCTTCATTTTTCTTTATAACCAATGCTTCAGCTGCTTTGATGTTTGTAGGATCATATCCTACCTGCAATACTAATTCTTCTAAGGCCTTTATCCTTAGATCCTTTGCATATAGTGAAGCTTTATACATCTTCATTTGGTCCTACATATTACAAATGGTATTTTGAAGCCTATGAGTACTCATAGCTTTTGTGGTCACTTTGGAATAGAGCATCTTTGACGTTTTCCTGTGAAATTCAATCTGATCCAATTCATGGATTTTATCTGTAGCTACTTCCATATCAACCTTTTTATAATCATCCACTATCTTTGGCACTAGTACAGTGGGCTGTAAAACTAACATAATCAATTTTTGAGTTGAATAATCAAAGGCTAATAGGAATCTATTTTGATTACCTGGCTTCTGCTTAAAAAAATAAGAATATATTTCAGTTTTAATTTCCTCATTCTTCAGTTTGATTTGATTGTATTTTTCCTTAATATCTAAATCCTTCTCCTCAGCTGAATGTGAGTAAGAAGCCTCAATACTTTGTTTCCTTTCCATTATCTGTGCATCTTCATTATTCAACTGTTCTAGATTCTGATTTGCCTCACTAATAATAACAGTGGCTACATTGGTATCTGTTTGTGTAGTGTTGGTATTCAAGGGTTGTGTTTCTTCAACATCTATTGTTACTTTGCCTTTAGTTGTTGTATCTAGTTTTGGCCTATTATTGTAAATGATTTTAAACTTTGTCTCTGTGGTAGTTTCTGCAGTATAAGCTCCTTCTTCTTTGATTCTTTTATTGGATGTTTCTGGCTATTTGGAAACTTCCAAAGGGTGACTAGTATTCCTTCGGTTTACTGCTTCTGTCAAAGTATTTTCAACCTACTCAATTTGATTAGCGAATTTCTCTATATCTAGCTTGGACTCATGGATAAAGGGTTTCAATTTACATTTTACGCTTAGTTTACTTAAGATCCCTTGTGGATCATAATTCCATGGGAAGCTTTATTCTAATTTGTATTCCAGTATTTGACTTGCTGCTTCCTTTTATACTTCTCTTTGATTACATATGAAAGGCCCAATTTGATTTTTGAGTTTAAATTGGGTCTTTTTCTTGGCTGCCATAAAATTAATTGAATCTGAATTCAGGATCTGCCTAATGTACTCTAAGGAAAATATCCTCATAGATGGATGCTTAGGTAACTTGTATGGCAACAAGTTAGAACCAAAAACTCTTATTTCAGTGAATTCCTTATATAAATACCAATCTCCTACTTTGCTTTGCTCTGATAGCTTCAAAATTATCTTCATTTCCTCACTGATTCTAGGTTGCTCTATTTTTGTCAAAATGGTGGTTAATGAATGTACAAAAAACTTTGCAAAGTCTGAATAACTGAATTTTGTGTCTTCTTTTCTGAGTATAGATGTCCAAAAGACAACTGATAGAGGTTTTCCTTCTATATCCAATTTCTGAAGTGAAATTGGAAAGCTCTCTGATTGGAAGAATAAAAACAAGTGGAAAAGATAGGAGGTATATCTAAATACTCCTTCCATCTGCAAATTTTTCAATTTATAGTGGATGCTATCAGCTATAAAACCAGCATAATAAAATATAACTAAGGGTGACTGTCCTGGAGAAAATGTGGACAAAAATCCTAGGATAGACTCATCAGTATGCTCATCAGTGAAATACCCAAGTATGAAGGAAAGAATGGAGATTGCATGCCTTGAACCTTCAGGGAACTTGGCAGTTGAATATGGAGGGTTTAATTTTGGAATTTCAACATGCAAACGCATGAAAGTTTGGAAAATCATAAACCTTTTAGGAAATTCTAAGTTAATGTATAAATTAGTGAGGGCTTCAATAGGTAATGGGACTACTTGGGGATCTGGTTGAAGTTGCAACATTTGGTTTATTGATTCTGCTATAATGGTAAATAGGACCTCTTTGTTTGCATTGACAATAACTCTCTGTTCAAGAATGTAGTACTGGTGGCAGAGTTTGATATTTTCTTGATAAGGATGAGTCAGGGGGACTACATTTTTGGGCAAATTGGATTCCAAAATATGAACATCTTCTTGATCATCTAGGGATTTTTCAAAACACCAGTTGTGGATATCTAATAAATTGAACTCAACTATAGGATCAACTATCTTGTAGTCAATGTCATCTAGGGCAATATGCTCAATATCAACAACTGGGAGTTGCAATGGGTTGACTACAATGGCAGTATTTGGAGTCATGGAAGGAGTAGCTTTAGGGATCTTGGAACCTTCATATTTGTTTCCACTCTGTTTTTTAGGCATTTTGTTGGCTTCTACAAGTTTAAACTGTTTGCAGAGGAAATTTTACTATAACAGAAGCTTGATTAGGAAATTTAAGCAAAAGATAAAGTCTTTTTGGATTTTATGCTTAATTAGGTCTCTCAAATGAATTTCTGAGGCTAAAATTGGTCTAAAAAATAAAACAGGAGTTTTCTGAGTCTTTTGACTGTAAATTGGGCTAAAACTCTAATGAAAAAGGTTTTTTAGAAGATATAGGGCACCTGCAGAGGATTTCTGGCCTTTTAAAGCTTGAAATTGATCAATAATTGTGAAAAACTGATAAATTTCCTTAAAAATGGTGCGTAGTAGACAACTAGGGTTCCTGGGAAAATTTTTCCAGGGTTTTGCCTGCTTCTGGTACTTTTGGGAAAATTAATTTAATCAATTTCTTGATTTTTGACTAATTCATTTTCTTTTAAAGGTTTTTTGAATATAGTTACAGGTTAAATTCTTAGAAAAATACCTGTTTTGACGCAAGTATTGGCTTTTTAGAGAGGTTTCTGAGGTTTCTTGGTCGAATTAATTTCTTCAGTGGTTGAACTGGAGCGATATAGCTCCTCTATGGTCTTTAATAGGTTTCTTAGGAAATTTTAGAGGTTCTGGGTGTAAAAATGGGTATCTGAGGCTTTTTTGTAGCTTTACACAGTTGGGGAAGGCAAAACAAAGGTTTAAACGCAAATATAGGTAGAAGAATGAAAAAATAAAGGTTTAATTAAACATTTGATTGAATTAACCCTTGGCATTAATTACAGGTCGCGTCAGGCAGGAATTTGTTTCAGTTTACAAAGGATTTGAAAAGCTGGGCGTTTTATCGCGTGGATTTCGAGTGGTAAGTGGTTTTAATGAAAACCCGCACGATCTAATCAAAAGGGGCCACGTGGAGGGGAGGGTTCATCACAAAACTGCCTATTTCACGTGGATTTCACAATGGAGCGGTCGGGCATGTTTTCTATGCGATATCACCTTTCAACCATTGGATTTGAGAAATGAATGCGAAGGGCTGAGATTGCTTTGAGAGCTGCGTCAGCATAGAAAGGTGGGACCTGTTGAACCCTTAGTTAAACTGAGAGGGGGGGGTGAATCAGTTTAACACATTCATGATATTTTAAACTTTCTATTAAACCTTATTTACACCTTCATTTCATATCCAACTTAATATGTGAGTAATCTTAGAATGTGAGCAGCAAGTATTAATATAATATAACAGTAGACTTAATATGAGAGCAGCAGGTATTAAGCAGATGATATAAATCAGATCAACACATAAACATCATGTACAGAGACTCCAGATATAAGTGGAAACCCATAAAGGGAGAAAACCACATCTTATTATTGTTGTGATGCAAAGGTAAGCTCCAACTCCCTCTCACCACTGTTTTTCTGCAGGCACCAACCTACAGGAGGCTCCTACCTCAATTCTGCAAGCTACAACTTGCAAGGAAGCACCAACTCCCTTCAATTTGCTATAGGCACCAACCTACAAGAGGCTCCAACCTCAGTCAGCTACAACTAAAAGCTATCAAGCTGCAACTTGATAGGGAAGCTCCAACTTCCTCAATTTTTCAAACTGAATGTTTGTTGATTTACCTCAGATATCAGCTCTATTCTGTAGCTTCTCTTTCTGCTCTTCTTTTCTTAATCTTCTCTGCCTTACACTTCTATACTCTGCCTTCTCTATATTTTCTCTCTAAAACCTTTTTTTTTGCATATCAAGATGATATTATTTATAAGGATTTCCTTGTGACTTTTAGCATTCCTTAATGAATTTGGAATGGACAGCCATGCCTCTTTGCCTTCTTCCTTCTCATTTCTTTTCCAGCTCACTCAGAAAAATGTAACTGTAGGTGCTTAATTTTAATCTAACAGTGGGATTTTGTTTTCTTCCGGAGACTTGCCAATGCATCACAAACAATAAAAAATTCAATTACAATATTTACATTCACATATAATGAAAACTTCAGCTCAACTCATTTAGTCTTTTGGCTCGATGTGCATTTGTCTTTTCTTTGACTGTGTCTGTCTTTTCTGTGACTGTGTTTTATCTCTTTTCAGCTCTGTTTTCTTTTTTTTCCTCTGTTGTGGTGTAACTGTTGCATACGTGTAACTGAGCTATTTATATCAGTGCATTTTGTAAATATGTGTAACTGCTGACTGTAATTCTGGGTAAATTCCAACCCTTTACATGCAACAAGTGTCTTGTTGATGTGGGAGTTCCGCAGGCGGAACATACATGCATCAAAATCGTTTTATATTACAAATCACCCTCCACCTTAAGCCGACGCTCATGGGCTCACAAACCACGCGGCATCTTTTAATACAATCGCAACAACGCGTTATATATATATACCAACGCCTTTATATATATATATATATATATATATATATATATATATATATATATAATGTAATTTCAATTCTCGGCATCGTTATACAACGTTTTAACAAACAAACTGCCATGTCCACTTTAACACTGAAGAATCATATTTAATACATAACTAATGCCCTTTCAGGCCCACTTTCCACGCTTTCTGATGCACTATGCTATTCCTCCAGTGATTTCCGATTGCGATTGATCACAATCGCAAGTTGCCTTGCTCCGATGCGATTGATCACTGTTCACTGTTCTTTGCCGATGCGATTGGAACTCAAATTCTTATTAATCAAAGTTTATAAGCCCATCGGGTCCAGGCTTCAATCGCAATTGCAAGTATTTTAATATATGTTAAGACGGTCTGTTTCTTTCCGATGTGATTGACCATTGTTCACTGCTCTTTGCTGATGCGATTGGAACTCAAATACTTATTAATCATAGTTTATAAGCCCATCGGGTCTGGGATTCAATCGCAATCGCAATTCTTTTAATATATGTTCCAACGGTCTGTTTCTTTCCGATGCGATTGACCACTGTTCACTGCTCTTTGCCGATGCGATTGGGAAGGGTCCCACCTTATATTACTACATTTCTTTGGATCTTGTGCTGCATATGGCTATATATATATATATATATATATATATATATATATGTTTTGGTCCTTTGAATATAAAGCGCAATACTTTGCCGCTGGAGTATACGATTCCAGGAATGAAATTTATATTAACTATGCATTACATTTCCGCTTGGGTTATGATTCCCGGAATTATATTTATGATATGTGTAACACCCGGCTAGGTAAAGATTCTCGGAATTGTATACTTATATCCTCCGGCTGAGGTAGCGATTCTCGGAATTTAGTTATATATATATATATATATATATTCACCAGGTGGGAACAGCGATTCTCAGAATAATAGTTGTTTCTCTACAATAATAGCTATGTCTCTGCCTCTGTAGCTTCTATCGCTCTACCTCTGCCTTTATTGCTATGATAACGGTTCTGCCTCTATTATATTCTCTTCCTCTGCCTCTGCCTGTCTCCTTTCTTCCTTCATTTTCTTCTTTGCTGCCTCCATTGTCATGATAACAGCTCTGCCTCTGTATTCGCTGCTTCCTTTGCCTGTCTCTCTCTTTGCTGCTTCCTTTGCCTATCTCTCTCTTTGTTGCCTCCTTTGCCTATCTCTCTCTTTGCTGCCTCCTTTGCCATCAATGACAACATTTCCAACAGTCTCCCCCTTTGGCATTGATGGCAATACACTTTCTCTATGGTAATACACTTTTTCTGTGGTAATATATGTATATATATGTTTTTTTCCTTTGAATATAAAGCGCAATACTTTTCCACTGGAGTATACAATTCCCGGAATGAAATTTATATTAACTATGCATTACATTGCCGCTTGGGTTATGATTCCTGAAATTATATTTATGTTATGTGTAACGCCTGGTTGGGTAAATATTCTTGGAATTGTATACATATATCCTCTGGTGGAGGTAGCGATTCTCGGAATTTAGTTATATATATATTCACCAGGTGGGAACAGCGATTCTCGGAATAATAGTTGTTTCTCTGCAATAATAGCTGTGTCTCTGCCTCTGTTGCTTCTGTCACTCTGCCTCTGCCTTTACTGCTGTGATAACGGTTCTTCCTCTGCTTCTGATAATGGTTCTGCCTCTATTATATTCGCTTCCTCTGCCTCTGCCTGTCTCCTTTCTTCCTTCATTTTCTTCTTTGTTGCCTCCATTGTCATGATAACAACTCTGCCTCTGTATTCGCTGCTTCCTTTGCCTGTCTCTCTCTTTGCTGCTTCCTTTTCCTTTCTCTCTCTTTGTTGCCTCCTTTTCCTATCTCTCTCTTTGCTGCCTCTTTTTCCATCAATGACAACATTTCCAACAGGATCGGGCTTTGTATGGGTGACAATGGTTTATTTTTTTATGAAATAAATAGTTTAAAACATGTTTAAACCATAGTCTATATAGTAGCAAGGGCTTATAATATGTTCAAACCTTTATGATACGGTCGAGGGGTTAAAAGGTATAAAACATATATAATATGCTTTCAGGATGGTATAAGCATGCTTCATTGTTTTTATTTAAAACATTTATTTAAATGTTTAAAATATGTGGGCGCAATATATATATATATATATATATATATAGTTTTTCAACCATTTCGATAGTTTTAGAAACTATAGGGTGGGATATTTGAATATGGATAATCTTTTATACCAAAGGGCTTTTTATTTTGGGTTTTTCATTTATGCACATGGGATAATATACTTTGGTCAAAAGCTTATAATAATGGGTTTTTTGGGGTTTATTAGATATAATGGAATTAATAACTAGGAAAGGGTATCTCTTAGGAATTTAATAATATATGTTTAAAAGTTAATATGAGAGGGGAGTGAATATGTAAAACAAAATACACATCATCTCCTAGTATAACATAATAATCAAGCATTTTCTCATGTTTATATTTCTTTCGATAATACTTAGGATAAATGTGATTTTGTGGATTTTATGAATGCTTATGAAGGGATGAAATTAATTATTCTAGGGTTAAAATTTTACTAAGCAATAATGTGTGCTTATTTAGGAAAAAGGGGCTTTAATACATGAATGAAGGGTAAATGATGATAAAGAGGATTTAACATAAGAACTCAGTATTTTCAACTAACCAGACATAGAGCCTTGGATCCGGTCCCAACAAAAGTCAGAGAAATGCTCTGAGCTTGTTTAATTGATAGCTTAGAATACTAAACACTCATGGGGGAGGGGAAATTAGTGATTTTTCCCAATGATGTATTATTTACGTGATTTCTCCACTTCATTCTACCTACCTAATCTTGTATTTCTAACATTTTTTCTTCATTTTGCAAGTGCATTTAGGCTTGAAACCTTAAAACATTTTCTTTCAAAGCTTAAAACTTAAATCTACCTTATTTCATTTGAGGGATCAGATTAAACTGTTGAGATCCTCATTATTCTCTACCTATCTACTAATTTGTCAAGTCTAAACTATTTGACAAATCTTTATTCTCTATCTAAAACATGAACAATTAAGATTAAACTATTTAACTGATCAGGGATTATGGAATTTATTGACACTCTGCACATAATCATTATTCTTGCAGTAAAAAGTAGTGGCATTTGGATTTTCTCACTTTCAGGTTTTATTGGATTTGCTCACTTTCAGGTTTTATTTCTCTTTTTCTTTTGGGGTATATATTTTTCTAAGTCCTTTGATCTTTCTTTTAGGACTTTTACCCTTTTTTTTATTTTTTTTTATTTTTCATCTTTTCAAAATGTGGGAAAACAACTTGCAGAATGCAAGGTCTGTACATATTTACAAGACTTATCAAAGTCAATTCAAAATTTTATGAATCCTATTATTATAGGACCCTAGCAAAAGGCATGCCAAAACCTGACATTAAATTTAGAAGCAGCTCATATGTAGCCCAACAAATATAGTGGAGGAATGAATTTGTGTCTTAGTGTCGCAATATCCATTATAGGATATCCTAAACTATATTTCTTTGATGAACTGCAAGACAGACAAGACGAGTTAAGGATTTCATACATTTAGTTGAGTCTTTTGATTCTTCAGGAAGTGTTTTTTAGCATTTCTAGGAAGGCAAAAATTGATATTACATCTGTTGAAGGAAAATTTGCTACATGGGACTTACTTTATTATAAAACGGTTCAAAAATTTATCTCGAAACCAATATCCAACATAAAAATTGGTGTACACAAGACCTCATAGAAATATCAGCATAATCTGGAACTGAAATGTTATAAATATAGAAGCATGAGATCCAGCCAAATCTTAAAGGTGAGAAGAAATATGTTGAACGCATTGTCAACATAACAAGAACGCATTACATATACATTACAACGATGCTCGTTGCCAAGCATTTAAAACTTAATATATATGAACATAAATATGTTGCACTTCTTAGACAACTAAAAACCAATGAAGATCTTAAACTTTGCTTGATATATAAATGAGAGCATTCAAATTCACAGAAAAGAAATTCAATCAAACTTAAGTTCAATTTTTTTTAATCCTAAACCTTCATAAAATGCGTGAAATGTAGAATTTCAATTGCCAGGTAGAGCTCCCCTCAAACCAAATGAGGACAACACAAAATAAATATAACTCCCACCTTATGCACACCACTAGCCTGCAATGAAATCGACCTTCTACACACCACTAACCTGCAATCTATGAGGATGATATTTTTAATTATCACAAGATAGATGTTGATTTTTTTTATCTCTATTAAAGAAATAGATAAATGTAAATGTAAATTCTTAAATACAATAAGACATATAGAGGTGGAATCACTTATGTCTTCTTCTTCTTTTTTTCCTTTTTTAACTAGAAAATAGATATACGTGCTTTTGTTTTGTTTTGTTTTGTTTATTTATTTAATGATTTTCTAACATAGTGGGTCCAAGTAACTATGGTTTGTTCTAGTGGTTTTAAGGCACATAATTTGAACCTGGATCTAATACCATATGTGAGAACCTATATCTGAGTGCTTTTAACTAACCTATAATTATCATTTAAATTAAACACAATGTGAAGTAAAATAGCATATTTATAGGTCAACACTTATTTTACAATAACATACAAGTAAAAATTATTTGCAACATATTAACAAGTAAAAAATTTCATATGCATAAATTTACATATGTAATCAATAATCGAAGAATACATGTATCAATAGCTTGGTCGAGATGCTCTTTATTTTTTTGGGATGCTCCTGTTGTGTTACGTGACTGGATTTACCTCCCAGCCAACTATAGGATTGATTTCCTAGCCCAGGAACCTCCACAGGCCCCCTAGCCCTCTGAGCCCAATTCCAACCAGTGATAGTGTGTCCAAGTTAAAACCAGAAGCCTCCAATAGATCTAAGTTTGATTCCTCTCATTTTCTCTCCATTCTCTCCCTTCTCCTTTTTCCACACTCCCCCTCCAAAATAAATTCCTCCAATGCCAAACAAAGACCGAGAATCCTTCCCCATGCCAAAACAAAGACCAAAGATCCTCCCCCTCTCCTCTCATCCTCTTTCCCTTTTATGTCTCTTCCTCTCATCCACCTCAACTACTTACCTTTAATTCCATGACTACCCCCTCATACTTTTAATTTATTAACCTTCACTTTCTTACCATATCTTATCCAAAATTATATATGAATATAGATAATTTATTCAAAAATAAATGGGAAAAGACCATACCTTATCTAAATGTAGATTTGAGAAGACATATTGGGTATACAAATCTAGATAATTGATTTAGAAATAAATGAGAGAAGACCATACCTTATCTAAAAGTAGAATTGAGAAGACATATTGGTTATACAAATCTAGATATTTGATTTAGAAATAAATGAGAAAGACCATACCTTATCTAAAAGTAGATTTTAGAAGACATATTAGAAATGAAATAACAAATAATAAAAGTTATATCAGTAAAAATAAAATAAAATTACAAATTCACAAGTGTAGATAGTACTCAAAAATTATAATTCAATATTTACAGATTAATTAAACACTAATCAAAATTTTCCTGATAGGATCAAGTGGAGAATTACACTAGATAATTGGATTAAACATTTCTTCAAAGATAGGGTATCCAAATGGGGCATTAAAAGTCCACAATATTTCTAACAATCTTCATTTTCCAATATTTAGCTTGGACATAAATAGTCTCCCCATGTCTTTGACATCAATGAATAAAATATTTCTAATAATCTCCCCCTTTGTCATTGTTGGAAATCCTTATTCAATTTTGCAATAATATTGTAGAACTACCCTTGTCAACAATTCTCCTTGTGTATGCAACTTCTCCCCCCTTTGACATCAATGGAAAAGGGATACTCCCCTTGAACTTATGGTTCTTATTTTTAACTCGTCTTATGCCTATAACTTTTCTTAGTGACTAAAACTACTCCCCCTATTTTTTATATCTACTTATATCTACATATTCTCCCCTTTGAAATCAATGGGAAAGATTTTTTTTACTTATGACTGCGATTTCTCCCCCAAGGATAATAACACAAATAATTACTTCTTCTTTGTTTGTAACTAGGTTCCCCCTGTCAAGGGTGTACCCATATTTTATTGCATGTAACATTTCCTCTTTTTTATCTCTACCCTTGAGACTACTCCCCTTGTGCTTGAAATATATTTTACTTCTTCTTTTTTTGGATGTCTCCCCCTAGGCTTATGCTTCCTTTTTCTGCAAATCAAATCTTTTGAATACAATAGAACTTCATTTGATAGTAACTTCTCAATTCCCATAACTTTACCTTTTTTCATCAAAAGGATGTCCCCCCTTTTCTAATATCAAGGGAAAGATGTTTCTCCCTATGAATTCATTCCATGTTATTAATTGAAATGCATTACTTCACTTTCTATTGTTGACTATTATCTTACAACCTTTCCATTTCACCATTCCCTCCTACAACCCACTCACAAAATTTCTCATCTTATTAATGTGTTGTAGTCTCTTAGTTTGTTTTTTACAGATGATTTGTTAGACATTTTACTCCCATGAAGAAGTTTTTCTTTCTTTTATTTCCATTGAGGACATATAAATTATCTAAAATTCTAGTTTTTTTTTACCATTAATATTCTATAGCCTCCCTTCCTTATTTTACAACCTTTATAACAAAATGTGACCTCATGTCCTTTAACAACCATTTGACTTACACTTAAAATATTGTGATTTAAATCTTCAACAAACATGACATCTTCAACTTTATCTTTTTCATTATCAAGGCTAACTATTCCTTTTCCCATTATTCTCGATGATGTATTATCTCCAACGATGACACTGCAACCTTTGACTTCCTTTAGAGAGAGAGAAATCTTATTTTATCTCTTGTCATATATGTGAACATCCACTATCTATATTCCATTGGCTTTCTTCTTTTTGAACACATGGAGCTAGACCACATTATTCACAATTCTTTTGGTTCTTTATCCATATTTTTGTTCTTTGATTTATATGTATGACAAAGTATTCTTATCTACTTTGATTTGGAGGTATCAATGTACTGCTTCTACAATCACAAGCTTTGTGCTCAAAATTATTGCACTTAAAACATCCAACATCATCTAATAATGGGGCAAATGTATTGTAATTTTTTACAATAGTTTCATTAAAACTTCTAGGATTGTTTATTATACAACCATTCCTTGAGATATTGTATGATACCCTATTCATGTCCCTCATATATTAATTTCTTACATATGCTCTGGAATCTATTGCCTTATGACCAAAATTTTAACATGTAAAATAATACCCATAAAAGAGATTTTTATATCTAGATGTAAAAGGATTTCTTGGGGGAATTATTCTTTTGAAATCATTCTAGGGTATTAGTTGGTCATCACTTCCTTGTTTGGTGTAATTTAAGGATTATATCTCTATTGGTCCTCTCCTTGTTTCCTAATTATTTTTTCATTCATAAATATTTTGAGAAAAATAACATAGCTTTCAGGTTTTTTTTTTTTATTTTTCTTCTGATGAAATTGAGATTGATTCTCCCTTGGAAATTTCATGATATACAAGGCCTGATTTAATAAGAGGAGATCTCTAGAAATTGAGTTAATGTTATCAAATGATTTGGCACCTTTTACAAACTTTAAGTTTAGATTCAACTAAGCATTTGAACTATCTAGATCCTTTCTTAAGGATAAATCCCATGCTTCTAGCTTCTCACAGTTTCTTTCCTTTTCTTTTAATTGATTATCAGTGTATCCTCTATTTTATTAGCCTATTGTATTTTTTCTTTTATGGGGATGATTGGCGCTTCATCAAAATCATGAAATTTCTTCTCATATTTTTGTAACAACTCCTTCTGCTTTTTGTTCTTTCCTCCGAGTCTCTTTATTTCTTCTAGGGCACTCACTAGATATCCTTCAAGATAAACTTCACCTTAAACTTCTTCCTTTGAGTCTGAATCATCATTTTTATGATCATTAGCTTGAGAATTCATGGCTAGGAGATCTTCTTGTTCATCACATTCTTCGAATTTTTCATATTATCATTTAGAAATAAAATTACCTACTTTACCATAATTACAACAAAATGGTAGCTTACCTTTGGATTTTCTAGTTCCTCTTGAGATATATTGTACTTCTTCTACATATGACACATTCCTACAGTAATCAAAAGCTTTGAAACTCCTATATTATTTGAATCTTTTAAGGTTTCTTCCTTTCGAGCTAGCTTTTATATCTTCATTTCATATGTACTGTACATTTCATCTCCCTCAGATGCTTTGTCGTTTATCCAACATGTATTTTTTTTTTCATAATGAATCACATTATCAAAATATAATTTTTATTGGCCACTCAATATGGAATTCATGGCTATTTCATTATTCTTATCGTCCATCCTTCTATCCTTCTATCCTTGGATCTCTACTTGTGTAAGATTCAGCTTGACTAACCATGGACCCTTTAGATCTTATTTCCAGTGGTTATACATATTTTAAAGGAATTTTCTTTGATTTCAATTATTGGATTCACAATTATACTAAGAGGAGGAGTGAAAGAATATAATTATAATTTTTACTTATTTAAACATTTGGACATCATAAAACATCAATCGCATAAATTGAACAAGTAATACAAGATATACATTGAAATCTTAACGAGATAAAACCACAAAACTTATTTATATAAAATATATATTACATCAATTTATAGGCACCAACCTATAGGAGACACCAATACCCTATGTTATTTTGTAAGCACAAACCTACAGGAGACACTAATTCCCTCTTTCTTTGTAGGAACCAATATATAAGAGATATCAATCCCCTATGTTTCTTTGTAGGAACCAAAATACAAGAGACACCAATCCACTCTACTACTTTTCAACCAACATGAGACACCAATCCACACTGCTACTTTTAAAACAACACCAATACCCTTTGTTGTTTTATGGACACCAATCTATATGAGACAAAAATACCAACTACTATAATATTTGTAGGAACCAACCTATAGGAGACACCAATTCCCACTGCTATAATATTTCTAGGCACCAACCTAGAAGAGACAACAATCCCCACTGCTAAAATATTTGTAGGCACCAACCTACATGAGATAGAAATCTCCACTATTGCAAATATTCATAGGCACCACCCTACTTCACTAATTCTATTTTCTTCTTCAAAATGTATATTATCTAATTCTACTTTCACCAAGTCTAATTTTTTTTTTCTGCCTTCACTAGGTATGTTAGTTACTTATGCCTTCACAATTTCTACATGTTTCTTCTTTATTCATCAAATCTACTTCTCCCAAAACTCGTTATTTTTTTATTCTTTTCAAGAATGAATTTTCACAACATGCCATGTATCCAATTTTTCAAATATGGTTCTAAAATTTATACCACATGTACCTAGAGATCTTTTCTCTATCTCATCCAAATTTCATAGTTTGAAACATTTCTGAAAGAAATTATAGAAAAGATGACAAGCTAACATGTTTGAAGAATGTTTCATCTACATTCAGGATCACTAAATTTTTGAAATAATATCTTCTAAATTGTTTTTATTTCTACCATATATACCTTGATATTTATCCTCTGTCTCCTCCAAATTTTAGATTCAGAAACATCATAGAAATAAAATTATAGTGGAAATACCAAGTTGACCCATTTGAAGAAAATTTTAGGAGCACTCAAGAAGCCTAAATTCCTTAGACCATATCTCCAATATTGTAGTGAACAAAGGTCTGATATTTCAACCACATGTACATCATGATATTCTATATGTATCTTCCAAGGCTCATGTTCTTAAACAGCCCAAATATATATATATATATATATATAGCAAAAATTCCAACCTAATATATTTGAAGAAAACTTTAGGAGCATTCTAGAAGCTTAATTTCCTTAGACCATATATGTTATGTTATAATGAACATGGGTATTAAATTTTAATCATAGGTATATGAATATATTTTATATGTATTGTCCAAGTTTCACATTCTGAAACATCCTAGAACAAAAGTTATAGCAAAAATCCCAAGCTAACATGTTTGATGATCATTCAGGAAGCCTAACTTCCTTAGACCATATCTCTAAAATTATAGTGAAACAAAGTCGAAAATTTGATCCACTTGTACATGAATATATTCTATCTATAACCTCCAAGTTTCTTGTTCTAAAACATCCCAAAATAAAAGTTATAGCGAAATTTCCAAGATGGCTCGTTCACCCCATAAATCACTTTTTGGCATCCACCTTTAGCCTCCAAGAATCACCCCAAAAAATATACCTCGGTTCCTCTTGTCACTTTAGATCTCTTCTTATTTGGATTTTTTACGAACAAACTCATATTCCCTTTATTTATAGTATTTGTATGTTCACTTATGGTGATCACTTGTAAAACTGGTTAGGTTGGTCTGTTTGTACTTTGGTTGGGTCATCCTAACAAAATATTTCATATCTCCTCATTTCTATGGAATTATATGAATTTCCGTATACCATTTTAAAGGTATTAAAATAATAAATTTAGCCACATATCATGTTATCTGATTTTAGCTAGGTAATTGAAGTAAAAATGTCTTCAAATATTGGGTACCCAAATGGCGATCAAAAGTCCAAAAATATTCATTTTCCAATATGTATATTAGGCATAAGTAGTATCCTCATGTATTTGACATCAATTAAAAAAAAAATTCCAAAACAACATAATTTTTTCTCAAGAGGTCGTAGGATTTTCTCCTTCTTCTACTCCACTTTTAGGAATAATGGAATTGTTGCATCCATCACTAGTAGATTTTCCTAGAAGCTTATATAGAGTTCATATCAGAATTTCTCCTAGAAATTCCATTTCTCCTTGAACAATCCTACATGTTTCCTTTTAAAACACTATTTTTACACTTGTTTCACTCATTTTTCTCACGAAAATCAAAATTTTGGCCAATCCTAGGATGTACAAAACATTGAGTATCCTAATCCTACCATTTTATGAGTCTCAAATTCCACCTATCCATAGTACCTCCCAAAAACCCTCTGAGACCCATTTACCTCCATTTCATCCTTCATTTCCCTATACTTTGTTTCTTTTCCTATCAGTCTTATGCTTTTAATGAAACTCAAGTGCTAAGGTGATTATATATCATTATGACGCATTCCTTCACTAAGTTGGTCTATATTCTAAGCTTAATTGGCTACCTAATTACTTTGGGACATTGAAGTTTCTTTGTCCAAGTTATAGGAAGAATTATCATTGGTTACCATAATGTTATGGCCATGTACATCAAGCTCCAGTTACCGAAAGAAATCAACAATGAAGTTACCAGAAGTATAAACACACAGACAGTCACAATTCAACCTAGACATTCACACCAACAATTTTTCTAGCTAAAATCAATCTTGATTTCATTGTTTAAGAATATTTTAAGTGCCAAACGATATTCTTATTTGAGAAGATAATTTTATATATGTCTTGTTAGTTGGAAGGTCGCAATATTTTGTTATGATTTTTTAATATTTGGAGGGACATTTACAATTGTTTATTTTTGTATTTTGACCTATAGTACTCCCAGTTAGGTAGGCCCCCCTGAGCTGGGATGAAATTTCCTTCTCATAGATGTTTGGATGTGTGAATAAGAATGAGTGTATTTGCAATGTTATATTTATAAGTTCTTAATTGAATTCTTCTATGTTAGGAGTAAATACTTATGTTGTTTATGATTACTTCTACTAATACAAATTGAATTGTGTTATTGAATGGAATAAGGGCCCTTGTGTTGAAGAATCATGATCCAAGGATCCAACGAAGGTTGTGAGTGCAACTCCAGGACTCAAAGTTAGACTCTTCAATTGACTTGATTGTTTCATATCCAACGTAGTGTGATTTTATATGCATATTATTATTTTTTTCCAGTTATTGGATTGATCACATGTCCCTTTGATGCTCATGAATTGAATGAATTTTGAATGTCATTATTTAATTCGCTCATGTGACATGTGAGAGATAAATTTTAATTTTGTTACAATAGATTAATTTTAGAATGTTGTTACCTTTAATCGAGTGTTGACCAATTAATATATTTATGCATATATTTTCAAGTACCTCATCAGTTTACAATACCTCATTGACAATTTAATGTACAACAATATAAGCAATTAAATTTCCCATCATTTTTGGTGCCCTTGCTAGGAAGGTGCCAAGTAATTAGATTTTGATTCATTTTATGTATGATTTGGTCTCTTGGTATACAATACCTAGGTACCCTAGAATACAGAGTCGCAAGGACTGTAAGACGAGAGGTAAGAACCTGCACATCCACTTTTGTGGGTTAGCTTGCCTCAATGGATATAGATGATGCTAGTACTATATGAGCCAAGTGAAATGTAAAAATTTTAGGGGTAAGGTAAATTTTAATACTCCAATTAGTGAATTCAAAATATAAATACCACCCCCCGTCCCAAATACTAAATTGGTAGCTAATAACGTGGATAGGGGAGGAAAAAGTGGAGTGATGGAGAATTTGCAAGGAACATCTGTAATTGGGAGAGTGATTCACACTACTACTTCTTTCATTGGTCCTAAAATTGAAACATTATTGGGAGTAGGACCTGAGTCATTATTTAGTAGCAACCAAACTACTAGAATATTTCCCCTAGATCTAAGTATATCTTTTTTGGAGGAGATGGAATGGATGAAGGTGAAGGTGGGACGAATCAACCAAGGAATGATGATGAAACAAATTTCAGCTTTCCAATCGCTAATCCAACTTCCAATGTGCATATGAATAACAATTCTCTTGTGGTACTCCCACCATTTCAAGGGTTGGTAAGTGAGGATACTGGCACTTTCTTATTTGAATTTGATTTTTTATGCTATAGCATGAATTATTTGACTGACACTCAGAAGTTGAAGCTATTTTTGGCTACTCTTAAATAGTCTACCCTGCAATGGTTCATGACACTACCAAAAAATAAAATTACAACTTGGGAGTACTTGAGAAAGGAAGTTCTCAAGAAGTATCAGGATTACTACAAGGCTCAAGAATTGAAAGAGGATATTTTTTTATCGTGTAGAAGGAAGATGGAAATATGGAGGATTATTTGGAGATACTTTTATATAATATTCAATGTGTTAGGAAACATAAGCTAGATCCTGACATTAAGAATTCCTTTTCTTGAAGGGTGTGAAGGAAGAATAAATTAATATGCTTGATTTGATGGGAGGAGGTGATATATCTATGTTTATTTTAATGTAATTGTTCATGTTTTTAGGAGATACTCTCATGGACAAGGGAGAACAGTAAATATCTCTTAGGATCTCCTTAAAAATAAGAATTCAACCTCAAACGGGGTAACTAGAACAGAATTAAGGAATATCTTGGAGGATTTTAAAACATATATATATATATTACTCTCAGTTTATAGCTTAAAACTTTGAGGTTTAAGAAGAAACATGAAACATAACATGTCGCCCTCACTATTTTCTTCCCCAGATGCCAGAAGAAGCACCACGGGAAAGATTTCCCTCTCAATAACATCATCGTTTGTGCCATCTATGCAGAATATCACTCCATGGATGTTTTTCCTTCTTTACCAGGACTTAAAGTAGTGTACCACAAGAATGAGGCAACAATGGAGCAGTTGTATTCATTAGAAACCAACAATTCGTGGAAACCAAGGCCTCAATGTACTTATTTCAATATTACTACTATGAATTTTTCACATTTTTATAATCCAAAATATACACCATGGAATGTCACCACACCATGGAAAATGTGGCCACAACAACCACTTTAGAACGAATCTTGGCAACAAGGTTGGCAGGGATCAAGTTATGGACCCACACCATTGTATCCTTATCCACCACAACCTCAATACCATTCATAATCTCAAAAATTATTGAAAAGCTATAAAATGATAGCATCTACTCAAAAAAAACTATGAATACCCCACTATACTTTCCTTCCACCCAACCCTCTAGACTGAACCAGCTGCATATTGAACTTGTCACTAATTTGAATAATAAAGTAGATTAGCATGTTTTTCAAGCTGAGTTGAAACCCTTTTCAACCTATGTCATTACTCCTGTAGAAGTATAGGATATTTATTTACAGTCAAGTAAGGTGTTTCCATATTTTGGCCTCATTATTGTAAAATAACAAAGAAAGGAATAAGTTCCAACCCCTGTAGAAATAACTAGTAGTTCTATAACCCCTCAGCAAGATAATAGGCCCTTGAAACAACTATTAAACCCCCCTTGTCCTGAGAGGTTGAATGAGAATGAATTGGTAAAACCTCTTGAGTATGATGTGATCAATGGATTAAGAAACATTTGTGTTAAGATTCCCTCACTACAAGCTATCTGGGATATACATATTTATGCCAAAATAGTGAGGGAATTGTGTTTGAATAAGATAGGGAGGAAACTAGGATCCATTAACTATTCGCCTTGTTGGGGAGTGTGTTGATGCAATCACTAGAAATAATTTAGCAAAGAAATATATTGATCTTGGAAATCTTATTGTTTCAGTGGACATCAGTGGAGTATGTATTCCTAATACTATAACTGACCTTGGAGTAGCCAATAATAATATGATTGTACATACAATTAAACTGCTCAAACTCAATGATATTCATCCTACCCCGGCCATCCTTGAACTAGAGAATAGGTCCAAGATTAAGCTGGAAATATTTTTGGACAGTTGTGATTGTTACCTTGGATTCAAGGTAATATCCAATGGATTTCATAGTTTTTAAAACTGAATAAACAATTGCAGGACATCCTATAATCTTAGGGAGGTTGCAGATGCATTGATATGATGCAAGTCTAGTAGCATGTTTATTTATCATGGATTTATAAAATAGATTAAGTTATACCCTCTTGTGAAGTATCTCATGGAATGAGAGGAAGTCCCCTAGTTTGATGATTTAGTAACTGACAAGGAAGTGGTTTAGTCCATGTGCACGTTTGATTAGGTAAATAATTTCCAAGAATGTTCTGAATAAAGTCAGCTTAATTATTTTTTATGTAATTCAAGTTCTTGTGGTTATGATAATCATCCATTATATTAGGTTTTAAAGAGTGATGTATATGAAATGAATGATCTATCAATTTTGCATTCATTATGAAATTCTACTAAATTTTCATCACAAGAAACGGAACCATACTACATTTCCATTGAAGTCATTCATGGTTAGTTTTTTCATTATATCAGTAGTGAAATTACGGACAAGTAGTCAAAAGAATTAAAGCATGTTCTGCAAGAACAAATAAATGCCTTCACATGGGATTACCAGAACATGAAGTGGATTGATCATGTCATTTTTTCCCATCATATTTATACATAGTTCGATGTTGGTCTTATCCGGAAACCTCAAAGGCATATGATTCCAACACTCAAGGAGTTAGTGAAGGAAGAGTTACAAAATCTCCTTGATGCGAATTTAATTTACCTGATATCTGAAAGAAAATGGGTTTTCCACTTAGTTATGGTACCTAAGTCTTCATGGAAATGGCATGTGTGTGTGGAATTTCATGAGTTAAAAAAAAAAAAAACTACTATGAAGAATTATTTTCCCGTTTTTTTTTTAAATCGAGTCCCAGGCACCCTATCAGGAAATAAATACTTCTCATTCTTTGATGGCTTCAGCAGGTGTAACCAAATTCAGATAGATATAGAGGACAAAGAGAAAATCACCTTCACTTGTCTATGGAGAAATTTTTATTATCGTATTTTTACCTTATAGGTTGTGTAATTTCCCAGCCATTGTTCAAAGAGTGATACTGGGAATTTTCTTAGATTTGATCCATTACTGTGTGGAAGTGTAAATGGAAAATTTTACTATTTATGGGGATTCCTTTGGAGAAGATTTGGTAAATCTTTAAAAATTATTGATTATATTTTAGGAATCACACCTCACCTTGAGTAATATAAAATTTAAAATGATTTTAACTAAGGTAATAATACTTGGCCATGGTGTTTATGTTGCAGGTATCAAGGTTGATCCCACTAAAATCAAGGTCCTATTTCAATTACCAATTCCTACAACACAGAAAGAAGGTGAGAAGTTTCCTTGGTTTTGCATGGTATTACATATGCTTTATTGAAGGTTTTATGAATATTCCCATGCCTATGTTGAATTTTTTTTCTAAGGATGTCACTTTCTTGTGGACTAACTAGTGCCAGCATGTGTTTAAGACTTTGAAATAAAAAATCTCAGCTGCCCCTATTTTTAGAGGGCCCAATTGGACGTTACCCTTTCACATTTCAACGAATGCCTTAGATATTTCTTTGGGATCTATCCTTGGAAATAAATATGACCTGCGTTACTATTCCATTTATTATACTAGAAAATACTTAACCCTCGTCGAATTGAATTATATTGTGACAAGGAAGGAGTTCCTAGCAGTGGTAAATTCTATAAACAAGCTCAGGAATTATATTATAGGTTATGAGGATTTCATCCACATGTACCATGCAGCTATTTGGTAACTCACTAATAAACCAATAACAAATGGTCAAATCTTGACATTGATTTTGTTAATACAATAATTGATCAGGAGTTCATAAATTTTTCTCAAAATTGAAAGTGCTCAAAACTGTACCAAACCTGAGTGACCGGGTAGATCTCGTCTTCTTGATTCTGGCACCGTGAATGGTTCAAAAAACTGATGTCGTATGAGGGAGATATCGTGTTCTGATCTATTTCCCAAACAGCTAAATTTGTGACAAGTTTGACTAGGATGCCCAGTCAGCATGCAGGTGCACAGTCAACAAAAGAGGAATATTCTTAAGAATATTCCTTTTTCTCAAGCCAGTGAGAGTCTACCAAGTGGCACGTTTTGATTCATGGATGTTTGTACAAGTTTGGTTTTTAAGCCAATGAATGGGTAACACGTGGCCAATCCTTAGGCCACCACGTGTCCCCTGTACAGTGTATTAAAATTTTATGAGGTCCGGGGGGTTCAACCCAACGACCTCCGGCCTGCATGCAAAGATTTCCACCGCATGCGCTACGTGTTGTGACTTAACACTTAAGGGTTGCATGTAATACTTATTGTTTACAAACTTTGCATTCGAGGGTTAGGACTGCCAACAGTCCCAACTCGCCGATGGCCCCAACGGTGTGATCACATGGTATGAGCCAAATCACAGCATCAAAGTTTATGCGACATTTAAAAAATTGCGACATTAAACTATAACTGCAACCCTTGTCACATTGCAATTCCTTCTTTGGTGATTATGGCTATCTCCATGCGGTTGGATAACTCCAACTTCAAATTTAACTTAACCACAATCTTCGACATTGGTTCCGCTCCAATTAAATGTGACCGCGGGGTTTTCAGGGGTTGGCATGTGGCCACCCCCTCCCCTTAACCTTAAATTTAAATGCTACGGTTGGGAAACTGGTGAATATTAAGTGTGCCACCAAAAATTTCGAATTGTTGCCTATTATAACTATAGTTAGGTGCAGCTCTCCACATTTAGTGGAGGTTTTTTAGGGGTTTTTGGGAAAAAGGCTAGGAAGGTCAATTTTCGACCAATCTAGGTGAAACAAGAGTCTACCTATACTAATTGGAGCATTCTGGAGCCATTGGAGCAGACAAAAAATCCATTAGAGGCTTTTAAACACATGTATTTGCAAAATTTTGAGCTTAATGAAAGATGGACATGCCATTGGAAGTTGGATGAGCAGATGTAGCCCATGAGGGGTGAACTGCTTCATCATGACTACTATGGAAATGTTATCTGTGGTTTTATTTCTTTGTTATACACTGTTGTTCAATTTTATTTTCTCATATTTCATGTTTCTAATTGACTAAAATTCACTTATATTTCATGGTTAAATCCTCAATAATTAAGCAAACAAACAAAGACAAGTATGTACATGTTTATTAACTAAAAAGACACTTAGCACAGCAAAACTAATACAGTCCTTTCAAATCAAGTTGGCATCAGAGCTAGAGTTTATTCCCTGATGTTTTTGTTTGCAAAGATTTGTTTAAATATTTGCAAGTTTCACATGCTTACTAGGCTCAAGCTCAAGAGAGGAGAAGGAAAATTGGTGGAAGCAAGAGTGTCTCAAAGTGAGCCACAACAAAGGAGAGCAAGATTTCCATATTCTCCACCACCTATTTCACCTCCTAAGGAAGCAGAAGCAGCATTAAGCATGCCTCCGGAGGAAGAATAAATCCATCAAGAAGTGGATCCCAAACAGGTAGAAAGAGTATTCAGGAAATAATTCCTTGACATGACTGAGATGGTGAGAATCCTTTATTAATAAAGGAATGAGAAATTGGAAGGAGAAGGATCCAAACTTCACAAGGAAGGGCATGGATCATTAAGAGGTCACAATGATGAAGGTAAGTCAAATAAAGGAAATGGAGGAAATGGAGGCAGTGGAAATTCACCATCCTCACCCTCTTCATCCTCCTCCTCTACTTCATTTTCAGTACATCAGTCTCACAAGTCAAATAACACTGTTAAAATTTCATTTCTAAAACTTGATGTTAAGTTTGAATTACCAATTTTTAATGGTGAAGTCAATGTAGAAAAGATTTATAATTGGATTAGGTAATTGGAGGTCTATTTGAGAATCCAAAACCTTCAAGATGATGATACCAAAATCTAATTAGCTTCATTGAGAATGGAAGGTGCAGCACTTGTTTAGTGGGAAGCCAAGACAAAGGAGGAGATCAAGAAACATGGCAAGATTATTCTATCATGGATTGATTTCATTTCTGCAATAAAATGACAGTTTTATCCATTAGGTCATATGCAGAAATCTATAATGGACTGGAAAAAATTTAAACAATTGAAAGGACATAATGTACAAATTTACACCCAAGAATTTAGGAGAATATCTCTCTTATTAGGGGTAGATTTTCAAAGCCAAGATACTTTTCTCAAGTGCATAGGACGCTTACATAGCTACCTAAGACATACTATTCTCATATTTAACCCTACAATTCTAGATGAGGTATGTATTCAGGCCACACATCTAGAAGCTAGAGGAAAAAACATTTATGATGCGGGTAGAAACAAACCTTTTAAGGGGAAAAACAAAGAGAAGACCTAAAAATTTAAGGGAAAAAATAATGAATCTGTTAAGAAAGAGGGAGAAAAAGTGGTTTGTAAACATTTTTCAAGAGAAGGCCATAATTAAAATCAATGTTGGAAATTACATCCTGAAAAAATACCCAAGTATCTCAGCAACAAAGGAAAATAGAAAACTGCGGCTACAACTCAACATGATTTAGGAGAGGATTTAGGTAATGAATCTAAAATTATAGCCATGGGATTGAAGAACATGAAAGGGAAATAAATTGAAACTAAACCCAGTACTAGTACATCAAATTGTCACATACAAGCTCCAAATGAAGAAGAAAGAATTGAATTGTTTCATGTGAGGGTCATATCCAAACATACCAAGATTGACACATTGTTTGACAGTGGGTCGCAAGTAAACTTAATCTCTGAAGACTTGGTCAAGAAACTTAATCTTGAGACCATTCAACATCCAAAACCATATCCACTTGGTTGGATTTGTAAGGATGCAAATTTACAGGTTTCAAAGAAGTGTGTATTGCAGTTTGCAATAGCTGCACATTTTGTCGACAGAGTTGAATTAGATGTGGTTCACATGACATAACAAGTATTGTGTTTGGTAGTCCTTACTTGTATGACAGGAAAGAAATCTTCCATCACCATTAGAACAAATACCATTTATTCAAATATGGAAAGGAGTACATTTTTAGAGCACATCGCAAGAAGAAAAACATTGTTATGGTAAATGCTAGACAGGTAAAGAGGCTGGTAAATTAAAGTAAGAATTTTGTTATTATAATGATTAAGCCTAAATATGATGTTAATCATGAATCATTTGAGGATTTTGATCCTAATTTGAAATAATATTTATATGATGTAGTTGATGCACATCATGAGATGTTTCAGGAGCCAACAGGATTGCCTCCAAAAAGGGATATTCAACATGAGATTCAGTTACAGCAAGATTGTTCTCTTCCAAACATTGGCATGTATCACATGTCGATAATGGAGAATGATGAAATAAAGAGGAAAATCAAGGAGATGTTGGACAAAGGACTCATAAGGCCAATCACTTCGCCATGTGGTTCACCCACCATCTTGATTTCGAAGAAAGATGGGACTTGGCGCATGTGTGTAGACTAATCAAGAAGAAAGATGGGACTTGGTGCATGTGTGTAGACTTCATAGGTTTGAACAAGATAACGGTAAAGAATCAATACCCAATCCCAAGTATAGATTATTTTCTTGATCAGCTGAAAGAAAGAAAAAAATTTCACTAAGTTATATTTATGAAGTGGATATCATCAAGTAATAATTGCAGAAAGTGATATATGGAAGATTGCATTCAAAACCAAACAAGGACTCTTTGAGTGGTTGGTTATTCCATTTGGTTTGTGTAATGCACCGGAAACTTTCATGTGTGTTATGGATAGTGTTTTGCACCCATTTCTTGATGACTTTGTGATTGTGTATTTAGACGACATATTGATTTTCAGCAAAACAAGAGAAGAACATGTCTTGCATGTGAATAGGGTTCTTGATGTTTTGAAGAAAGAGAAACTATTTCTTAAGATGTCAAAGTGTGAGTTTGGAAAGAATTATTTGGTTCATTTGGGACACATTGTAGGAGGAGGCGAGTTGAGAATTGATCCTTATAAAGTGTAAGCCATTGTGAATTGGCCCACTCCCAAAATAGTAACCAAGGTAATAATTTTCTTAGGTGCAGCTCATTATTGGAGAAATTTTATTGCTAACTTGTCTTCCATCGCAGATCCTATGCATGCAATGACAAGTGTGAAGAAAGGCTTCCAATGGGGAGGCAAAAAACAACAAGCTTTCGAATCTTTAAAATACAAGATCAGTTCAGCTCCAGTCCTTGCATTATTGAATTTGAGACAGCCATTTGAGATACAAACTGATGCTAGTGATTATGCCATGGGCGTAGTTCTTTTGTGGCATGGTAAGCCTATCCCTTTTCATTCAACATTCAGTGGTGTTGTAACTAATTATCCTACATATGAAAAAGAGTTGTATGCATTGGTACAAAGTGTCAAGAAGTGGAAACACTACTTGATGGGTAAAGAGATGATTATACATACCGATCACAAACCATTATAGTACTTGTAGTCACAAAAAAAATTGCAGCAATCACGACATTTCAGGTGGATCAGATTTCTTCAACAGTTTCACTTGGTTATAAGGTACAAGAAAGGAATTTTCAATAAAGTTGCTGATATTATTTCACGACCAATTATAAGTGCTTCTACTTTACTCAAAAATGATTATATTGTACATGAGAATTACATAGAATGATATGCACATCATGTTGATTTTCAAGATGTGTATGCTAGTTTGAGTGAAGGGAATAAAGTTGAGGAAAAAAATTATCACATGCATAATAGTTTGTTGTTTCATTTTGGCAAGTTGTGTATACCACAAGGAGAGAGGCAAAGTGTCATGAGAAGAGCTCATTCGTCTCTTAACTCTGGACACTTTGGGGTAAGCAAAATAGTGGCGCATCTATAGAGGTATTGCTATTGGCCTCACATGATAGATAGTGTGTCGTGTTTTATAAGAGGTTGTTCTATGTATTCAACAAGAAAGCCTAACATTAGGAAGATTGGGTTGTACACGCCACTAACGGTACCATTAAGGCCATGGGAGAGTATCTCCATGGACTTTGTTGGAGGTATACCTATGTCAAGAAAACAACATGATTATATTTATGTATTTGTGGATAGATTTAGTAAAATGTGTATACTTATGCCATGTAAGAAAACCATTAGTGCTGAAAAAACGGCTAAGCTTTATTTTCAACATTTATGGGTTAATTATGGATTGCCAACTTTTATTTTTAGTGACAGGGATTCCAGGTTCATTGGGAATTTTTGGTCCAATCTTTGGAGTATGATGGACACAAAGTTGAAAAATAGTACTTATTTTCATCCGCAAACTGATGGCTGAACCGAGGTCATGAATAGAACCGTTGTGTATCTATTGAGAGGATATTACAACAAACATCCCAAGTTGTGGGATGAACAATTGCATTACATTCAGCACACATACAACTGGGAAAAGCACTCTTCTACAAATACATCACCTTTTGAAGTATGCTTTGGGTATTTTCCAAAATCTCCATTAGACTTCATCTTTGAGAAGGATGTTGAAATTGATGGGCATAGTAATATTGAAAAGGCTCGAAAGTTCATTGAGAAAATTAAGATTATACATCAACAAGTTCAAGAATAGCTTGAGAAGAGTCCAAGAAAATACAAGGAGAGGCATGACAAACATAGAATTGATCACAAGTTTCAAGAAGGAGATGAGGTATGGTTGCACATTAGCAAAGAAAGGATGCAAGGGGAAGGTAAAAAGCTCAAACTCATTTGCTATGATCCATTCAAGATCATAAAGAAAGTTGGTAACAATGCATTTCAACTTGACTTTCCTTCATATATGCAAATGTATTCAGTTGTTAATGTTGAAAACTTACGTTTGTATGAGCCACCTTTGATCGATGATCAAGGAAGTGATGTTCAACTGCCTTCTATTGAATATTTCTCACCAGAATTTATGGATGAGCTCAAGACAGATACAATTCTTGACAGGAGGACAAGAGCATCCAAGAGGGATAGTGTTGACTACCTTCGAGTTGGGCTCAAAGGAAGTAAGCGAAGCAAGGCAAAGTGGATGGAATTTGGAAAGGTGAGGGAGTTGTACCCTCATCTACTGAATAGGTAAGCAAATTCTTTTTGAGTACAAAAGCTTCCCAATGGGGAGGTGTGATCAGGAGTTCATAAATTTTGCTCAAAATTAAAAGTGCTTGAAACTGTGTTGAACCTAAGTGGTCGGGTAGATCCCTTCTTCCTAATTCTGGCACCATGAACGATTCGAAAAATCGATGTCGTATGAGGGAGATATCACATTCTGATCGATTTCCCAAACAGCTAAATTGCAACAAGTTTGACTGGGATGCCCAATCAGCATGCAGGTGCACAGTCAGCAAAAGAGGAATATTCTTAAGAATATTCCATTTTCTCAAGCTAGTGAGAGTCTGCCAAGTGGTGTGTTTTAATTCTTGGATGGTTGTACGAGTTTGGTTTTTAAGCCAATGAATGGGTGACATGTGGCCAGCCCTGAGGTGGCTTGCCCCCTATACAGTGTATTAAAATTTTATGAGGTCTGAGGGGTTCAACCCCACGACCTCCGGCCTGCATGCAAAGCTTTCCATCGTCTATGTTGCATGTTGTGACTTAACACTTAAGGGTCGCATGTAATACTTATTATTTTTCAAACTTTGTGTTCGGCAATTAGGACTACCAGCGGTCCCAACCCACCGGTGGCCCCAACGGTGTGGCCACATGGTATGATCCAAACCACAGCATCAAATATTACGCGATGTTTAAAAAACCACATTATTAAACTATAACCGCAACCCTTGTCACATTACAATTCCTGCTGCGACGGTTACGACTATCTCCGCGCTGTTGGATAACTCTGACTTCAACTTTAACTTAACCACAATCTTTGGCATTGGTTCCGCTCCAATTAAATGTGACCGCGGGGTTTTTGAGGGTTGGCATGTGGCCACCCCCTCCCCTTAACCTTAAATTTAAATGCTATGGTTGGGAAACTAGCGGAGATTAAGCACACCACCAAAAATTTCGAATTTGTGCCTATTCTAACTACAGTTAGGTGCAGTTCTCGACATTTAGTAGAGGTTTTTTAGGGGTTATTAGGAAAAATTCTAGGAAGCTCAATTTTTGACCAATTTGGGTGAAACAAGAGTCTACCTAGACTAATTGGAGAATTATGGAGCCATTGGAGCATATAAAACAACCATTAGAGGCCTATAAACACATGTATTTGCAAAATTTTGAGCTTAATGAAATATGGACATGCCATCGGGAGCTGGACCAGCAGATGTAGCCCAGGAGGGGTGAATTGCTTCATCAAGCCTACTGTGTAAATGTTATGTACGGTTTTATTTCTTTTTTATACATTGTTTTTCAGTGTTATTTTCTCATATTTCATGCTTCTAATTCACTAAAATTCACTTATATTTCATGGTTAAATCCTCAATACTTAAGCAAACAAATGGAGACAAGTATGTATATTTTTTTTAACTAAAAAGACACTTAGCACAGCAAAACTAATACAGTCCTTTTAGATCAATAATTTAATGTTAGAATTATGGATCAACCTGGTAAAGAAAATTTAGTTTTCAATTTATTTTCTAGTTTGCAACATGAAGAAAACAATGTTTGTGTAAATGTATATTTTCCAAATGAACCACTATTTGCAGTTTCTACTCATTTGCCTTGGTTTGCAAATATTGAAAATTATATAACTAGATGAAAACTACCGTAGAAGTTGCCTTCTCATGAGAAGTGAAAGATATTAAATAGAAGTGCCTACTATTCCTAGATAAATGGTGATTTATTTTTTACATTCATAGATCTTATCATCAGAAGGTGCATTCGGGAGGATGAAGTGCCAAATATTTTAAAATCCTTCCACAATGAGCCTTGCAAAGGTCATATTTCATATAAACACACTACCTATAAGGTATTGCAATTCATGTATTGTTGGGCCTATTTTTTCAAATATGTAAAGAAATATGTATGCCAATGCGACAACTACCTGAGGATGGGGAGGCAAGTTCAAGCAGACGAAATGCCATTACAACCATAGGTATTAGACAAACCATTTGAAATGTGGCCACTATATTTTGTCTGTTTGATCACACCAATGCCTCGAAAGAAGAAATATATTCTGGTGTGCATTAATTATGTTATGAAATGGGTTGAGGCTAAGGTGTTGGCTCGAGCAAATGAATAAGCAATTACCAATTTTCTTTATGAGGATATTTTTACCAAGTTCGATGTGCCATGAGAGATTGTTATGGACCAAGAAACATAATCCATGTCCATAGTGATCAAAGTAATCATGGAAAAATATCATATTACGCACCAGACTTCTACTCCTTATCATCCACAATAAAATGGGAAATTTGAGTATAGTAATAAAGTGTTGGAGGAAATTTTCATCAAGACTATTCAAATTCATATTAAAGGTTGGGTGGCCCGGTTAATTGAAACTCTTTGGGCCTACAGGATAATGTGGAGAAGTACTATAAGATGCACATCATATGAGTTAGTTTACATAAAATAGGTCCTTCAACTAAATTATTTCCAAATCCATACTTTTCGGACCGTTACTCAGTTGGGATTGGATTTAAGTGGATGTAGGAGAAAATATTGCTACAACTGAATACGCTAGATGAAATCAGAAAGGACATGATTCAACAAACCCTATTGGAGCAGGAACACAAAAAGAAATGGCATGATAAGTTTATTTGACATAAGTAGTTCCAACAGGGGGATTGGGTTCTTCTTTTTAATTTCATATTTAAGGATTTTAAGGGGAAATTCACAACCTGTTGGCTGGGACCATATGAAGTGGATATTTTTTAGAACAAGTCAATTAAAATTAAAAGAATTGATGAACAACAAACATATTTTCTTTTAAATGGACATAGGCATAAGTTATACTAGAAACTGATGTCTAAGGTAGAATTTGTAGTAGAAATTTGTAAGGACAATGGGATGGAGGTAGTAAAGCAGGGAGATTATCTTCTTGCCTTTATTTCCTCTTCTTAATACTTCTCTCCTTAAAATAAAAAATAAATAAAATAAGAATAATAAGAAAGGGACCTAATTGTGAAAATCACTTTGTGGCATGGTTAGGTTGATAGATTGTTGTTATTTCTTTTTCTAATCATGAATCTTCATAGTAAAAAATTGTTCCTGGGTTAGTTGATGAGGGATTCATTAAGGCCCTCCTTCTAATGGTATTTCTCCCAACATCTTTAGCACACTATCTATGATAAAATATTAGTGATCCTTTGTAGTACCTTGAGGCTTGCAAACATTAGTGGCAGTTTCTCTCGCGAGTGAACAATAGGAATATATCAATGTCTCTTGGCCATTGAATCTTACATGTGGCTTGACTTCAACACATTTATTTGTACCTCACAAGATGTATGGGGGTACCTTGGCTTTCATTGACATTAAAGGTGAGTAGCCTCACATAGGTTAATAATATACATTAATGACCAGTGATACGATGATTCTCTCATATGCTCAACTTTTTCACCTTTATTCACATAATGAGAGATTGTTCCTAAGATGGACGGGATGTAGAAGAATTGTGATTTTGTTTTTGATGCAACAACTACCAGATTTAGGGTTGGTGACAGGAATTACTGCACCTCACTATTAAATCATAAATCAGTCCTCTATTTGAAGGAATAAAAGTCTATTGTGTAGAAGATGTAAGCAACATCCATCAAAAGAAAAAAAACAGAGAACCAAAAGGAATAACTATCACAAGGTGGGAATATAGTTAGAAACCATCTGCCAGATTTTTTAGAGATGTAGTGGTTATCAGGTGAGAGGCGCTTTTTGATGGTTTCACCCTCTAGTAATTGTATGAAAACATGGGACCAAAAGTGGCTTTTTTTGGATGTAACTATCATGCACGCAATGGAAATATGGATAGTGTAGAATTTAGTATGTACATTCTAAATTTCTCATGAAATTTACTAAATCATAAGACTAGAAGCTACTCTAATGATATGTGAAATCAAATTCATGATCAATAACACAAAACATTAACATGCATTAAGATTAAACGCACACACACAAATATATATAAGTGAAAGAAACTACTCAAAACCCTACTATTTGTATTGCATTAATCAAAGAATCTGGATGAATAAAATATTCTCTATTAAAACTTGGGTACAACCTGCACTTGTATCTTCTAACCTCTTCCTAACAGGCTGACTTTGGCCAACACTTATCCAATTTCAAGTCCTCCAAGCTCCTAATTCCTTTTTTTGTTTCCTTGGGAGTTAGGCCCATATTAATTAGGAAATTCCTCAATGATAATTATGCAATTCCTTTAGGCCTTCCTTTGACGGAATGCATGACCTGTACAATTTGGAAAATTCTACAATTGATAGTACACTGCCCTTGAACTCCACTATCAACTGGGTAACTCTAATTTCATGCATGCATGATTTAATTTATTTTGATTAATCATTTAACTAGTTAAACACTAAATATGTGCCCCACTACTTTACCTCCCACTAGTTCCTCCAACAGATGGAACTAGTTTAACTGGCCTTAACTCAATTTAACTTAATTAAATTTTTATAACTAAAATTAATTGAACCTGGGCTCCTAAAATTTAGGAATAATTGTACACAACTCAATGTCACCCTCCATCTTGAATTAACTAAGCTAACTAAGTGATAATAACTCAATTAACTCACTCTAGTTGTTTGTTGATATGGAATTTCGATTTTCTCCTAATTTAATCAAAGGTAAAATTAAATTAGAAATTTCTTGCTGCATTTTTAACACTCCCTCTCAGCAAGAAAGGGATTATCATATATCCCAATCCTACTTCTATGGAACTCAAATTTTCCTCTTGACAATGCCTTTGTCAAAATATTTGCATCATGTTCCTTTGTCAGAATGTACTACAACAACATGATCCACCTATGCACACAATCTCGTAGATGGTGGTACCAGATATCAATGTGCTTGGATCGATCGTGATAAATTGGATTCTCAGAGAGTTTGATACAACTCTTATTGTCACAGTGAATCACAGTAAGATCCATCATCTAACCAAATAACCCAACAAGAATCTTTCTCATCCAGATAGCTTCAAAAGCTGCTTGAATGACATCCATGTAATTTGGTTTTGCTAAGCTAGGTGCAATTGATCTTTATTTCCTGTTGTACCAAGAAACTTCTACTTACCCAGCATTGAAAACTCCTCCTAAAGTTATCTTTTGATATGATGGACTACCCGCCCAATCTTCAACTGTGAATCCTTATAGCTTCACTCCATCTGTCCATTTGTACCAATGTCCAAACTGGGTGGTGCCTCTAAGGTATATTAGTACATGTTTAGCAGCCCTCCAAAATAATTTGTTCAGTCTAACCATGGCTTGCTCAAATGATTGACCACATAACACATGTTTGGTTGTGTGTTCACCAAATACATTAGAGAACCCACCAACTGCATGTACACGGTAGCATCCACTTCCTCACCTGAAGTGACATCATCTTACCTCCAGTTGGTCGCTAGAGGAGTCTCCATGGGTTTTCATATGTCCATGTGGAAATTATGAAGTATCTCATTGGCATATTTTCCCTAAAAGAAAAAAAAAATACCCTTCTCCCTGCCATACTTCCAAACCAAGGAAACAGTGCATCAACCCCATGTCTTTCATTTCGAACTCTCTTGCAAGATCCTCCTTGCAAGACATGATAATTTTTTCATCACCAATAAAAATCAAGCCATAAACATATAAAATTATAATTAAAAATTTACCTTCTATAAAAATTTGGTAAAGGTTTGCATCTGCTTCACTTTGGTGAAGCCAAAACTAGTGAGGTGGTTATCGATCCTCGCATACCAAGAACGAGGTGCTTGCTTCAGCACATAAAACTCTCACTTGAGTCGACACACATGTGATTCTCTGTTAATGGCCTCAAATCCTTCAAGTTGTTCAATGTACACCTCCTCCTCAATCACTCCATTCAAGAATGATGTCTTCACATCCATTTAGTGGATTTTCCACCCCATCTATGCATCGATAGCAAGAATTGATCTGATAGAAGAGTACCTTGCTACAGGAGCAAAGGTCTCTTCATAGTCAATCCTTTCTACCTGAGAGTACCCCTTGTCCACGAATATGGCCTTGTACTTCTCGATTCTTTCGTTTACTTCATGATTTACCTTGTAAATTCATCTTGAACCCACCACTAAATTGTTTGCAGGTATTGGGACCACTTCCCAAACATTTTTTCTAAGAATACAATAATATTCCTCTACCATAGCATCAAACCATACCGACTGCTCTAGTGCTTCCTCGAATGAGTTTGGTTTTGTCTCTATTGGCTGACTCATCAGAGGCATGTAGCCTGTGTACCATTTTGGTGACCTCCTCTGCTTATGTTGTGATGTGGGTGCTCCTGCATTCTCTCTAGCATCCTGTAATAATTTTTCAGACTCCCTGATTCACTTCCTTCCTTCCCTGGATGTCTCAACTTGAGTGGTTGTCTCCACTCTCTACTCCTCTACATGTGGTTGCTCCACATATTCTTGAGGTTCTTCCTTTGGAGTCAAAATCTTCTGATATGCATGCAACTAAATCTCCCTCTCAAGGGAACACTTCCTTGCCTTCTCTTCATTAAACTTCACATCTCTACGAACAAATGTCATCCTGAGAGATGGAAGGTACACTCAATAGTTGTGAGGTGTATCAGTGAACCCCACAAATATTCCCAACTCAGTTTTCGACTCTATATTTTTTCCTTGCTTCCTTGGAAACATGGAAATATACTAATGATCCAAAGATCTTGAAGTGTTACACATTTGGTTTCTTCCCTAAACAATATTCTTCTGGTGTACTCATCCTGAGAATCTGATGAGGACTCTTGTTTTGCACATATATTGTTTTGTTTCATACTTCGACCCACAAGTGCAAGGGTAGGCCCTGGTCATGTGTAGCTCCCATAATACCTTTGTCCTTCCTCTCATCCACCCCTATATATTGTGGGTTATGGGGTGTTTTCAACTCCCTACGAATGCCTTCCTTTGTAGAGAAATTTTTAAACTCATTCAGCACATATTCACCATCATTATCGCTCCTGATAGCCTTCACTTTGCTACCAGTTTCCTTCTCAACAAGTGCTTTAAATTCAACAAATTTGGAGAATGTCTAGTATTTCTTCTGCATGAAGAAAATCTAGCACTTACGTGAGAAATAATCTACAAATATAACATAATAGATGTTCTTATCCATGGAGGTTGTCAAGAAAGTTCCAAAAACATCAGAGTGGATCCTTTCAAGGATTTCATGTGCCCTATTATCCCGATCATTCACGATGGGTTCTGTGTACTTCCCTAAGGTACAACCTTTGCATGTATTCTACTACTTTAGTGCTCCATTGGGGAGGCCTTTGGTGATCTGATGCATGAGCTTCAAATCTCCATGGTGAAAATTTCCAAGTATTATATGCCATAATTCGTCAGCATCTTAGCTCTACACCTTCTCTTCCTTTGTGCTCAAAGAAACATAGTATGCCACATCCAACCTGTAAAGGTTATTCACCCGAACACTGATATGCTTCACTTGTCTCGTGGCAATATGCCTTAGGAATTCATATCCTTTACTGAATATCACATCGTAGCCATGATATTCCAACACTGCAATGGAAACCAAATTCTTCTTTAGACCCAAAGCAAACATCACATCCTTGAGCCTAAGAGGGGAGCTAAACTTTGTCTGAAAATTAACTGTACCGATGTTGGTTGCATTATACCTCCAATTATCTCCCATATCGATGTGCATATGGAGGTCCTTCTCCTCCAAGTCACTAAATAAATATTTGTTCCCTATCATATTCAATGAGGCACCACTTTCAGGATACCAAACACTTCCCATCAATGTGATTGCCATGCATGCAATAAGGGTAAAATCAAGTTCGAATTGTGAATAAAGAGCTTCACCTGCTACTCCTCCTAAGGTCTTCTTGATTGTTTTCTTGTGTGGGAATTTCGTGGCATAGTTCCTGAATTAATGAGAGTGAGAGAACTTGATTTTGGACAAGTCCTTTTTCTTTCCTCCTTGACTGGAATCTCCTTTGGATTTGTATTTCTTCCCTTTCCCTTTCTTTTCCTTTCCATCCAAGGCATAGTTCTTCTCATCCTCGGCCTTGGATGAGGTCCCATATCTCTTGCTACACCTTATTTATTCTTGCACTAGATCAGACCATAACAGTTCCCACTAAGGTAGTTTCTCTCTACCATTTGAAGAATATTGATAACTGTGCTAAATCTTGGGCATACCCAACAGAACTAGAGCTACCAAATATTCTTTGGGAACAGTAACACTGACCCTGAAAATTTCATCATGACACTGTGTAAACCTACTCATGTACTATGAAATTGTTTCATTCTTTTGCATATTTATGTTTTGAAGCTTGTCCTTGAGTGCCAACTTCCTATGGTCTCTACTCTTCTGGAACAAATCTGTCAGTGCTTGCCACATTGCATACGAAGTCTATTTTCCATAGATATTTGAGACGATATGATCTCAAAATCCCTCCAACATGATTATGCTTTCCATAGCAACACACTTCCTCCATTCTTATAGATTCTAAGCATCAATTGTTGCTAGTTTCGTAACATCATTATCAATGTAGTCCTTCAACCCATTATCCTCTAGTATTTCCTCCATTCATTCCCTCCATGCAGCATAATTTAATATTCCCTCAAAGGCATACTCGATCCTTAGTCCATCAAAATTCATCTTCCTGGTCCTAAATAAATCCTGCAACGTGATCTGCGACCTCGAACCTCCTACAATGACAACTTGGAATTCTCTTCTCTACTATGAATCTAGCTTTGAGACCATGTATACTTTAATGTGTAGAAGTTAAACTACTCATGTAATTTACAAAATCACAAGATTAGAAGCTCTTTACTGATCTGTGGAAGAAAATTCACGATCGAGAACATAAAATATTAGTATGCATCAAGAACCATGTAGTAGATCTGATAATAAAATGTATAAAAATGGAAAATATGCCCAAGAAATAACACCATTGAAGACAAAACTTCAGATCTTCATTAATATCAAAACCCTTAAGGTAGGGCAACACCATACATTCACTCCTTAAGGAAGGAGATCACTCCACAAGCCATATTCTTACCCATACAATAATCCTTGACATCTCTCAATGGAGAGTCTCTAGCCTCTATATAGGTTTCATACATGCAATACCATGGGTAGTTACCATGGGTCTCTCTATACCATACATCCAATACAATGGGCATATCACTTTATTCCCTAGCTACATGTGGTCCCTTACATAATGTGGGTTAACCACTTTATTTATTAACTATGGTCCATTTATTTATCATTCTTATATTATTACATCATATTATTCCCTTGGGTACCTCCCTCTGTACCCTATATTATCCCCTCTATGTACACTACATTACACCCCCCTTAAACATGTTTCGTCCCCGAAACATGAGAGGAACACAAATAATAAGATATACTCAAAAGAGTATTCCACTGATACCATTCATGTGCATCTAGCCATCCAAGGGAAAGGCGAACACTTGATCTATTCGGTGCCTTGCTCGCTTGAGATGGAAGCGGGTTCTGGTGGTTCTTCCTTGTTGATGTGTTGTTAGTGGATTGTCGCACCTCTCTATGTGTCGTCCAGGGGTTGTTGTCCTTGTTGCTAATTTGTTTCCACCTTGCTGGTTGTTGTCTTTCTGGGTGATGCAGGTGGTGATATGTTGAAGCTTTAACTGATGTAATATCTTTCATTAATTCCTCCATGATTGGTGATGGAGTGGTGTCTGGTTCCTTTATTGGTACTTGCTTTGATGTCTGTGTTTGGTTGTCTACCATCAAAGGCTCATCATCTGATGTGTCTATGTCATTAGATATTTTTGCTTCTTCCTCCTCGGTCTTTGCATGGTTCCTAATGCAAATATCATGCAATGTGATTTTCTTTTTTTTATACCAGAGCTTCATGAATTTCTTTTGCACATTAAAATTGACAGTACCAACGGATTCCATCCAAGGATGTCCCAAAACAACATCCACAACAGCCATATATGAAGCATAAAAATCATAATGCAACACATACTTATCCATAGAAATCTTCAAATCTTTATAAATTTGAACATCTTCATTATCAACCTGTGTGTTTTCAATATGCTTTGTTGGAACTTGCAATTTTTTAGCCAAATTCACATTGATACAATTATGCTTGCAACTAGGAATGATAGACACAACGATGTTCTCTTTCTGAATGCTTCCATGAACCCGTAATATGGAAATATTAGTATAAAATAAGTCTTTATGGCTCTTGCTATCCTTCTTTCCGACTTGAGACCACTTGTCCAAAAGGACTTTTTCAAGTTTTTTCTCGGGAAGTTTCCTCACTGAGCTGTCAAGTGAGGTCCACCATTTATTTGCCTCATCTTTCATATGAAGCCCTATGGAGCATATCCAAAAACTTCGATATTGAGCCTTGAGATGTTGTAAAAAATCTTCAATAGTAGGGTCATCATCTTTTCCTGTAAACTTCATCTTGCGAGAATCCATAAAATAAAGTAAGGGTTTTGAAGAAAATCACTTACTTTGGCAAAAATTTAAAATGGACATTACTTGGTCAATATAACTCAGAATCCTTAATATAACCTATTTTCGAAAATGGAATAGCCATTCTGCATCTAACCATATGGCTGAAATCCCGATCTAGGCACTCTGGAAACACAAATTTTCGTTGCAACTGCCCCGGTGTCACAAAATTTCTGAAAAAATGGCTGATTTTAAATCATTGATAACTCCCTCATCCGGACTCTGATTCGACTGATTTTTTTTTTTTGAAATTGGGTATTTTTCCATAAGGAATCCAGATCTGATATTTATTTCTGAAAAATTTTCACCAAATTTTCCAGATCTGCTCTACAAACTCGCCGCCCAAAAATTTCTTTGGCAAAAATTTAAAATGAACATTACTCGGTCAATATAAATCAGAATCCTTAATATAACATGTTTTCAAAAATTGAATAGCCATTCTGCATCTAACCATATGGCTGAAATCCCGATCTAGGTACTCTGGAAACACAGATTTGCGCTGCAACTGCCCCGGCTCACAAAATTTCTGAAAAAATGGCTGATTTTAAATCAGTGATAACTCTCTCATCCGAACTCCGATTCGACTGATTTTTTTTTTGAAATTTGGTATTTTTCCATAAGGAATCCAGATATGATATTTATTTTTGAAAAAAAATTCACCAATTTTTCCAGATATGCTCTACAAACTCGCCGCCCAAAAATTTCCTGCAAAAAAAATGAAAAAAAACAAATCTCCAAACTCTGCCCAAGAAAGTGCTCTGATACCACTTGTAGTAGATCTGACAAGAAAATGTATAAAAATGGAAAATATGCCCAAGAAATAACACCATTGAAGACAAAACTTCAGATCTTCATTAATATCAAAACCCTTAAGGTAGGGCAACACCATACATTCACTCCTTAAGGAAGGAGATCACTCCACAAGCCATATGCTTACCCATACAATAATCCTTGACATCTCTCAATGGAGATTCTCTAGCCTCTATATAGGTTTCATACATGCAATACCATGGGTATTTACCATGGGTCTCTCAATACCATACATCCAATACAATGGGCATATCACTTTATTCCCTAGCTACATGTGGTCCCTTACATAATGTGGGTTAACCACTTTATTTATTAACTATGGTCCATTTATTTATCATTCTTATATTATTACATCATATTATTCCCTTGGGTACCTCCCTCTGTACCCTATATTATCCCCTCTAGGTACACTACAAATCAACACACATACACAGATATATATCTATGGTAAAGAAACTATTAAAAACCCCTTACTATCTGTATTGAATTAATCAAAGAATTTGAATGAATACAATATGCTATGCTTAATCTTGAGCACAACATGCCCCTGTATCTTCTATCCTTTGCCTAACTGACTGACTCTAGACAACACACAGCCAATTTCAAGTCCTCCAATATATTAATTCCTTGTGTTGTTTCCTTGGGTATTAGGCCCCTATTAATTAGGAATTTCCTCAATGAGAATTGTGTAATTCCTTTAGGCCTTCCTTTGACTGCATGCATGACCTGTACAATTTGGAATATTCTACAACTAATAGTACATTTCCCTTGAACTCCAATCTTAACTGGGTAACTTGAATTTCATGCATGCATGAATTAATTTATGTTGATTGATGAGTTAATTAGTTAAACATTGAATATGCACCCCATTTTTAGACCTCCCACTAGTTCCTCCAATAGTTGGAACTAATTTAATTGATCTTAACTCAATTTAACTGAATTCATTTGTTATAACATAAATTAACTCAACCTAGGCTCCTAAAATTTAGGAATCATTGTATACAACTCAAATTCACCCTCCAAATCGAATTAACCAAGCTAACTGAGTGATAATAACTCAGTTAACTCATTCAAGTTGTCGGCTGATGTGGAAATTTGATTTTCTCCTAATTTAATCAAAGGAAAAATTAAATTAGGAATTTCTTGTTGCATTTTCGACAGCGAGAAAACCTCCATTCATGGTAATAGTTAGTACTTCACGCAAATATAGGTACGTTGTTTTGGTAAGTGTGACTTTTGTGGTAATTATGTTAAGTCATTTTACACTATAATATGTGACTAATTTGTTAAAAGTGTGATAATTATGCTAATCATTGTACTTGTAATATTTCATAGCCTCTCGATGCCACCTTATCTAATCATCATGCATCACACATGTGCAATCCATCCATGCATTAGTATGATTTGGAATTGGTCTCATCTGTGTAATCTCTATCATAAATCATCATAATAGAAATCATACTAATTTTTCCACCATTCACCACCTTTCTCACCTAGGCATGCATTGACTCTAGGAAATTGAGCTTCCATTACTCTCCTAATGTCATAGGTAGTATGTCAAAAGCTATAGTGCCATGCTTCAAGCCTAGCAGTGTTGAATTCCTAAAGGAGTATCTGTAAGGACATAAAGGTTACGAGGAATCGGGTCAGTTTCCATTTTGTGAGAAGTTACAGGGTCAAAATTTTAAGGTCACTGGGGACTTTTCGGAGAATTTCATTGGAACTACGGCCCAGTTTAATCAAATGGAAATATTTTTTTCGAATATTCAATTGTGTTTTTCATGTACCTTCCCTCAAATTAGGGAATTTTGGTTTAATAACACCTTAACGGAATTTGATTGTATCCAATTCTTAGTACCTTAACAACGAAACCCGAATTGGAGCAAGGGAATTCCTCGTTCATGGGTGAAAGAAGAATGGCATGAAGTTATGTACCTAGTCCATAAATACATTAAATATTAGGGTAGGTATGAAATAACCTTTATGTATCACTTGAGATTCTCATTATGTTTCAAGGATAAGAGCAAAATCAATCTTGTGTTTTGTTTGTTAAGAACTCTATCGAAAATGGCTAAAAATGTTTAAGCTTGTCCTGAACATGCGAAAACCAGTATATTTCATCATGGGCTTATTAATATTTTTGTAGAATATTAGTTGAGAAAATAGGGAAATACATGGGATTATTTCCTTTTCTATGGAGGGTTTGGCCAAAAAACTCTCTTGTCTGGTATTAAAAAAGGGGTAATATTGTTGGTCTAAAAGGAAGAGGAAAATTTTATAAGATTAATGTTCCTATGAATATTTTATTTTGGAGGAAAAGGATCAAGGTTATGGTGAGGCCTAATAAACCCCAGTTTCTAAGAAAAATAACTTTTCGTTGAACGAGGAATAAACCCTAGTTGGTCAGGAAAAGGAACCCTCTACTGAGAAGGAAAATATTACAATTAACAAAAGGAAGGAGAGGAAGAGATGAGATAGTAAAAAGGATAAATAATTGCTTATGAAAAAATAAATTTCAGTAGAGGTGGAGAAAAATCCTCAGAAAAAGGACCATTAGAATAAGAACAAGAATACAGTATCTGCATCGAAGAAACAAAAGAATCGGGGAGCAGAGAAGAAGTATGGATCTAAGGAATATTCAAATGAAGTGGTGGTGATATATATTTTTCCTCATCGACTACATACTCATTCATTGGATTGTCAAAGTGTAAGCTCATAGGGTTCATCTGGACCTAAAACCACTCCCTTGAGTATTGTCGCAACACCAAACTTAGTCAATTGAGCCTAGCCATGAGCTATGATATAGTAGAAAGCATGGTGTCTCAGTTATGTAAAGTTATTGATCAAAATTTGTTCAATTTTCCTTATTTTTATTTAGAGGATGAATAATATGAAAAATTGTTTATGGAATTTGAGTCTATAAATGTGACTTTACACTAGACATTCCTAGATGTAAGGTTGTTTATAATGTTCAAGTGGTTGATAACCATGGAGTCAAAATAGCTAAGGAAACCCAGGAACCAAGTTTTCCTAAGGTTGAATCAGTGGAGAAATCATCGGTGTTAAAAAACCCTAGAATTGACATGAAATTTTTTGATACCCTTAAATATAGGAAGACCGATGGGATGACAAAACTAGCCTCAGAGTTGTATTCTTTTAAGACATAGGTTGAAATACTTCTTAGGAAACAAGTGGAGTTGTGTGTACCATTGCAACTCAATAAAATAGAACATGTGAAGGAAAGAGGATCATTAACTATTTCGGAGGGTAAACAAGTGAAGTTGCAAAAGGATTCTAAAGGAGTAATGGAATTACAGGAAGCTCAACAAGCCCTTGAACTTGAGGGATTGGTAATGACTAGGGAGAAAACAAATAATCCAAGTTATAGTAAATGATCTAAAACAAATAATATTCATAACAGGGTCAAAAAGTTTTAAAAAAAAATTTCTCAACTAAAATTGGAAAATAAAGTTTTGACGAAGGATAATGAGCACTTGAGGAAAATTCAAGAATGATTGGTTGTCTAGAATCAGATTTTGGTTAATAAAGATGAGTCTTGGAAAGCTAAGTTCAAACGCATGATGGAGCCTTATAAATGGATGAAGCTTAAGTATTCATACGAAAAATAAGGGGGAAGTTAGGAAAATCTTGATCTTCTTGTTCAAGTTGCAGAAGGATCCGAGCACAAGGACATGCAATTGTCTGGGCATGGGGGAGATGATGAGTCTCAGATTCCACCTGTTCAAAGTACCTCCCAAACACCCTCTGAGACCCATTTACCTCCATTTTTTCCTTCATTTCCCTATACATTTCTTCTTTTCCTACCAATCTTAGGGTTTTAACGAAACTCGAGTGCTAAGGTGATTATATATCATTATTATGAATTTCTTCACTAATTTGGTCTATATTCTGAGCGCAATTGGCTACCTGAGTACTTTGGGACATTGTAGTTTCTTTGTCCAAGTTACATGAAGGATGATCATTGGTTACTATAATTTCATGGCCATGTACATTAAGCTCCAGTTACCGGAAGCATTTGTCAAATAAGTTACCAGAATAAGAAACACTTGGAGATTCATAGTTCAGCCTAGACATTCACGCCAACTATTTTTCCAACTAAAAGAAATCTTGATTTTAATTTTCTGAGAAACTTTTAAGTGTCAGGAAAGCTTCTTATGAGAGAATATAATTTTATATATTTATTTTAGTTGGACTTGTTAGTTCTTTTTTTTTATGAATTTATAATATTTGGATGCACAGTTACTACTATTTATTAATTATTTCTTTTGACATGAGCTTTAGCTCTTTTGAACTATATATTTTTTTGTAACAAGTCGAACAAGGTTAGTTGTGATAATAATTGTGAATTGTTGTTGCAAATAATTTATGTCATTCTGAAACTTTTTACTTTCCTTTCAAATGTTTTATATATATATATATATATATATATATATATATATATATGAAGATATGTTTTTTGGTTTCTATCGCCACATAGAGTTCATTTACACTTGTAGTGCTCCCAGTAAGGTAGGCCCCCCTGAGTTGGGATGTACTTGCAATCTCATAGTTGTTTGGATGTGTGAATAAGCATGAGTTTGTTTTCGATGTTATATGTTTAAGTGCTTAATTGACTTATTCTTTGTAAGGAGAAAATACTTACGTTGTTTATGATTAATTCTACTACTACAAATTGAATTGTTTTATTGAATAGAATAAGGGCCATTGTGTGGAAGAATCACAACACATGAATCCAGTTGAGGTTTTGAGTGCAAATCCAGGACTTGGATTGAGATTATTCAATTGATTGGATTGTTTCATAGCTAACTTATTGTGATTTTCTATCCATATGAGTTTGTTGTTTCAGTTACTAGATTGATGTAATTTCCCTTTGATGCTCATGAATTGAATGAATTTTGAATGTTAATATTTAATTCTTTAATGTGACACGTGAGGGATAAATTTGAGTTTTCTTACGATAGATTAATGTTAGAATTTTTTTACCATTTATTGAGTGTTGACAAATTAAAATATTTCTTCATATATTTTTTTAGCACCTCATCAGTTTACAATTCTTTAGTTCATAATTTAATGTACAGTAATTTAAGAAATTAATTTCCCATCGCAATCCATAATATTCAACTTGAATTTTACTTATCCTATCATTTTTTTTTCAAGTCATCTCTTAGGAAAAAATCACTATCAGCATACCTTTTGTAACCACCCCCTCCCACATTTACCCTATTTACTGGCCTACCAAGGTAAACATGAGACGAAGAGCTACTATGACATGACCTGACCTCCAAGCTCTAGTTGAGGAAGTGGAGCCTATAAATAACCACAAAATGACAAATCAAAACATCCCACGGGACTAAAAGACACTTAGAGGCCAAAGGACCATCCCAGGAGGAAAAAACCTGAGTTGGGGCTCTTTTCACTGACCTAGACTCCCAACTGCATGCATAACAAGGCCTCGATGCAGTTATAGGCCTCCAAATGCATGCACAACACTAGCTCCATGCAGTTGTGACCCTACTTGGCTAGTTCACAGGGTCTGGTCCCGAGATCTGAGCCACAATTCCAATTCACCCTCCAAACCACTTCCCAAAACTGCCTGTGACTTCTCAAAATTATAAATGACATAATGACAAATATTTTCATACAAAACTTGAAAAATACTGACTGAGGACACGCCTAGTCCATAGTAAACATTTTTTCAAACACGTGGAAAAAATGTAAGTTGCAGGCCATTGTTGGCTTAAGGGGTCCTGACCCAGGTTAAGAGTTTATGGATAAACCAAAAAACCCTCCAACTACTGGCCCTTTCGGCAGTGATATGCTTGCGCAGACCAAAGTCTCACCAGTGAGACCTGGTATTGCACCAAGAGTGCTGCAATTATCAGGGGCTTCCCTACTTTACTTTATCAACCCAGGGTTCATAAAAACCTTGAGGTAACAGTGTTATATACACAGAAAATTCATTTTGTTCATGTCATCCTCTTCTGCTTTGCAAAAGGATGCTATTTCTTAAATGAAGGGAACAACTATAAAGTAAATTGCTGGAAGGAAAAGACAGAAAGGAAACTAAATTAAATCGATGAAGAGAAATGACAAGAATGAAACTAATTTAATTTGCAGAAAGGAAATGACAGAAAGAAACTAAATCAAATTGCACTTAAAGTGGCCAAACGACTAAACTATCCTATGATCTATCTACCATGCTCTTTTCCATGAAACTAAACTATCCATGACTTAATTCTAACTAAAAAGAGTTAATTTTCAGCTTGGAGGAAGAAAAAGGGCTGAAAGAGGCTAATGGGAGGTTCAACACATGAAATGAGGTTTGGAAGTGGAATGAGGCGGTTAAAACCTTAGAAAACTTGAGTATAATGTGAGAAATGACTTTGTAGTGGAGATAATTGAAAAAGGCTTAGAAGCGGAAGGAGGGGGGGTTTAAAACTTTATAAAACCTTATAATATGGCAGAAATAGCATTGGAGTGGAAATGAGTGGAAAAGTGCGATGGCGGAATGCGATGAAGGTAAATGTTGCAATATGCGATGTCAGAATCGCAATTTCTCAAGTTTAAATGGATAGTGGTAAGGACTTAACGGAATGAACTAAGATGTGCGGCATGCGATTTTCACTGTGGTAAAGGTTGTGGGCTATGGTGTGCGATGCATGACTTGGCGAAGGGTGACGTGGTGGAGTTATCACATCGGTGGAATAAGCAGCAAGTGTTATGAAAAAAGGTAAACGATGTGATCTGTGATTTGCACGATCACAATATCGCAATCGTCCAAAACAAGCGGTAAGTGATTAAAGGTAAGATATGAATGTTGCGATTTGCGAAATGCGACGTACGGTGGAGGGAATTTAGAGGAGAAAGGCAGAGGTCATTTTTCGATGGTTTTTCAATCGTTTTGCATTAAAATGAGTAAGGTGAAGACGCTCGATAAAACAAAGGAATACGAAGGGAAAATGGCAAAGGAGAGCGGTAAGTCTTCAAGACAAAAGGTAAGCAGTGCAAAGTGCGATTGTGATGTACGCAATATCACGATCGGTGAGAAGAGTGGTAAGTGTTAATGGGAATGACTTAAATAATGCAAAGTGAAAAATGTGAAGTACGGTAGCAGGGATTTCGAGGAGGAAAGGCGGAAGACGGGTTTCGATGGTTTTTTCAAGCATTTAGCATTATAAAGGTAAAGGCGACCGTGAATAATAAAAACAAATAAATAAGGCTTTGAAGGGCTAAGTGCGTTAGGCAAAGGAAAGGTAAGTACAGCATTGAGATGAGAAGAGAAGAAGGGTAATGGAGGTGTAAGAGCAGTGCTCAGAAATGAAACACACTTGCAGATTCTGCACAGGAGACAGACAGAAATGCAGGATGAAACAATGAAGGAAGGGCTTGGACTTGGTAACAAAAATTCTTCCCAAAACTCAAACAGAAAGCAATTTTTGGCATGTGGGAAGGTCTGCCCCTACTCTAACTCTATTCATAGAGATGAGAGCGGGGAGACTTGACCACATTTTTGGAGTTTTTCCTCTATTTTTCTATGCATAAGAAATTGAAACTACAACAAAACAAAAACTAAATAGCAATGAAACTTATTAGAAGTAGATCTAACTTAAATGGCAGAAGAAAAACTAGCTAAAAGGAACAGATAATAACAGCAGAGAATTTGAGGCACATGGATTGGGCCCTAACCCACGAGCCTAGCCCTCTGAACTTAAATCAATCAAATGGAATCACTTTGCTCTTTTCATAAAAGAATGACTTCATACATCTCTTGAAGTTTCAATCCCTGAATAAAACAACAATCTTCAATAGTTCACAACAATAATTCTGAATGGAATCAAGACTAGGATATACTAAATCTTCCTAGATCTAGCTTTGCTCTATTTATTCTACAGGGAAGCTACCAACAGCTCCCTAGAAAAATGGTGATTGAGTCCACTGGACTCCAAGTAAACCAAGATTTAGTTCTCTCCTCTTTGAGTGACTCGGCTGACTCTGGAATTCGAATTGCTCGAGAGAAACCTCAGGATCCTTCGGCTGCCTTTGAGGGGGGATAATCCTCCTATAATTTCTCCTTGTTGTCTCCTCCAAGACTTTGTGATAAAATCTTTATAAAAGTGGTTAATAAATCATGATTTTCTACACTCAACCTTATATTAGGCACTCAGAGTATGTTAGCCTTAATCACCACCTATACTAGCATCATAAACCCAAATAATAATAAAAATGCAAGAAAAAGATATCTAAGAAGGCAAAAAGGTGACTATTAACCCCTCCAAATATGTCTAATTTTGGAGCTCATCATCACCCCCTACTGAATGGTTGCTCATCCTCTAAGTAAATAATCCTCCTCAATTTCCTTGAAAGCTTTGATAGCCCCCCTGACTTCTTGAGGAAGAAGTTTGGGAGTTTCCCCAAGGGGGTAAAATCCATCATTATTTTCTGCACTATCCCATTCTTTATCTTGTGCATCTATGTCCTCTTCATCAGTCAGCCCCAACAGCAAAGGTGGGATGAGCTTCAGTCCCAACCATCAAATCTTTTTCACTTGCATGGCCCTCTTGTATAATGGTGCCCTTTCCAATGCACCCCTAAGTCTTTCTGGAGTATGATACTCCCTATTCTTGAGGCTATGTGGGAGGTTGTTCCATCTCCTCTAGCTGGCCATAATGCACTCCTCTTCTATCTGCCTAGAAAAATCATCAAAGTGGCCTATCACCTGGTTTTGAGCCTGAAGATAGCTTTCAACCAGTGCAGGGTCCTTTTCAATCTCTCGATGGTTAAGGATGACTCCTCTTGGGCTGAACACTTCTAGTCTGAGATATAAGGGTTCACTATTTCTTCTTCCCATGACCTTCCATATTTGTTTGGCTCTATTGTCCTCATTCACCATCTAAGATGCTAGAGCCATTAACTACATATCCCCCATTGTAAGATTGGGGTCCCAAATCTCTAGTTTTTTCAGCACAAAATTATGCATATAAAATTCTATCATCTTTGCCTGATCAGCTATGTTGGCCTGCTTGTAGAACTTCATGAATTGCCTACAATCTTGGAAAGGGAATGATTCATGGGAGGCTAGAGTGTTGATTTGAAACAGGAGCCATTTTTCTTTGAGGTACATAGCATATGAGTCAGAGGGGAATCTATATTGAAGGGCTTCTATGCATAAGTCCGCCATGGTGGCCACTTTCTCCTCTTTTTGCTGCAATTGCACCTTTAGTGCTACATTCTTTGCCTGTGCCTTCTACAGCTGCTCCTTCAGAAATATTTCTTTGATTATTTCCTCCCCCCTTGGTGATTCTTCAATGATGATCGAGCTTATGGGAGAAGTTTCTGGCTTTCTCTAATTCTTGTCAGCTCTGGAATACCTAGAGGCCTGCCTTTTTATTTTTGCGCTCAGAGGAGCCATGGTGGAAGTTCTCTTTTTGTAGTGAGAGGATGTGACGTTGGATTGTGAGTATGTGTCTCGACCACTTTCATCTATCTATATGACTTCTATGGCCATCTCTTATGTTTTTCTATGGCCCTTTGTCTCTCTCTCTTCTTCCTCTAGTTCTTCTTGTTTTTGTTGGTTCTTCCTCTTCTTCTTTTGGTTCTTCTTGTTTTTTATGGTTCTTCCTATTCTTCTTTCTAGTTCTTCTTCTTATTCTTCAAGCGTTATATTCTTTTGTCGGTCCTCTCCCTCTAAAAATTGTCAATTCACTGGTTTGGATGAGACAACATCTCCTTTTATTATATGACATAGCTAAATTTGGAGTTCCAATATAACTCCACTTAGCTCAAGTTTTGTCGTAGACAATTAGTTCCTCCTCCCTGTTAATTCAGGATGGATTGCATGTTTTCCTCCACTCGTTCTCCCCTACTCCACTGATTTAAATTTTTTCTTTTGCATGCCTAGGTAGAGTGTACTCCCAGTTTTATTCTAGTCATACCTCACGGTGGTGGCCGAGTTAACTAACCACCTTTCTTCCCCTTAAACTCTAAGTCTGCAAATTAATTATTTATGGCTATTATGAATGCGTAGTAAGGGGTGAGAGCTTATACCTGAGTTTACCTGTTGTTTCCAAGGTAGTTGCAGGAGTTGGTGGTTTGAGAAAATCCTTTTTAGATTATGTGTTCTTCACCATATTCATGTTCTCTGAGTGAGGAGCGTGCTGAATGGGAAACTTGTTGAATGATGAGCTTGAGATGAATGAACAACGTGTTGAATGAGGAGCTTGAGATGCCTTGGGTGGATTTCTCGTTCTCGTATATTTTGTTATGCAGATTCCCTTGTTGTTGTTCTTGGTAGTCCATGAACAGCTATGTTTTTTAAGGAACTTCTTGATTTTTGTAGTAGTATGTCTATGTGCTACTTCTCTTGCTACATTGTGCTCAGGAATGGAGGAGTGTGGTGTATGGAGGTCATGGAGGAATTTATGAATATGAATGGATTGAATTATGAGATGGACAGAAAGATAGAAGAATGGAAAAGAGGATGAATGATTCCATGTTTTTCCAAAAACCACTAACAAACTACAAAACAATAAACACAAAAAAACATAGTGATGCAGATGCGTTTTTTAGGTTTGTTCATTTTTTTTTTTTTGAAATAAAGTGGGCTGCCTCCATGGTGGTATTCAACCCACAAACTTGCCTTGGGAAACTCAGAGAGGTTTTCACCCATGGATCTTTATTTTTTCTTTTTTCTTTTTTTTTTCTTTTTTTTTGAGAACAAGTGAGCTGCCTCCATCGAGGTTTTCAACCCACAAGCTTATTATTTTTTTCTTTTTTTTCTTTCAGGAGGTGTGGGAAACTATGGAATTCCCCATAACATACACCTCTCTACTTATTGAATTGATGAATTCTTCCCTTGACAAAGGCTTCTTGTAAATTTTAAGTCTGTGACCATTGACAAGCAAGGGGATCCCTTCCTCATCGATGGCCCTGATTTGAACTGTGCCATTATCAAATCATTTCTCCACTGTCTAAGGCCCAACCATCTTGTCATCATCTTTCCTTTGAAGTATTTAAACCTTGAATCTTACAACAGTGCCCAATCTCCTTTCTGGAAGGTCTTTTATTTGATGTTCTTGTCATGCCATACCTTCCTTTGCAGCTGAACTACCTCTGTGTGAAGAAGTGCTTGCATTCTGAACTCATCTAATCCATTTAGTTTCAAAAACTTCTCTTTTTAGGCATTTGTTAGATCTAGATTTAATTCAGCTTTCATTCTGAAAGTATTGAATTCAAACTCAACTGAAAGTAGAGCTTTCTTACCATAGACTAGTTCATAAGGAGTGAATCTTGTTGTTGTCTTCCAAGTGGTGTTGTAGGCCCAAGTAGCTTCTACCAATATATCTGCCCAATATTTTCTGTTACTACTCACAACCTTGGTGAGGATGCTCTCTAATGATCTATTAGTTACTTATACTTGGCCATTCGCCTGAGGGTGATAGGCAGTAGAAGTTCTATGCTTAATCTTGTGCTTTCTCAAAATATTCTCAATGAGGTGAGAGTTGAATTGTGATCCCTAATCAGTGACTTTTCTCTGGGATATCCAAATTTGTAAAACACATTCTCCCTTATAAATTATGTTATTTTTTCTTCGGTTGCTACCTTCACTGCTTTTTCTTCAGCCCACTTTGTCAGGTAATTAGTGCAGACTATGATATACTTCTTTTATCTGGATGGTGGATCGATGGGTCCAACAAATTCCATGCCCCATTTTTCAAATGGCTCGAGAGCCACCTGAAGGTGTAAACAAATTTCATCCCTTTGTGTGGGTTTCCCCATCCTTTTGCACTGGTCACACCTACTGGTGTATCTTCTGGAATCTTGTTGAAGGTTAGGCCAATAGTAACTCGACTGCAAAAATTTGTAAGTAGTTCTCTTTGCAACAAAGTGGCCTCCACATGGGTTGTCATGACATTCAAAGAGGATATCAAAAAATTCTTCCTCCCTCACACATCTTCTTAGAATTTGATCAAGGCCTATCTTGAAGAGATTCCCCCCAATCCATGTGAAAGGGCTGCCTTTTCTGATGATTCTTCTCCTCTCCATGAATGAAATATTAGGAGGGAACCTTCCAGCAACCAAGTAGTTGGCTATATCAGAAAACTATGGTGAGAGTGCTGATATGGCAAAGAGGTGTTCATCTAGCAGCTAGTCATCCACCATTCCTTCTTCACCTGCAAGGAGAACTAACCTGGACAAAAAATCTGCAACAACATTTTCCTTTCTAGTTTTATCAAAAATAGTCAAATCAAATTGCTGCAAAAGTAACAAAAATCTAATTATTATAGCATTAACATCCATTTTTTTCATTAAATACTTGATGGTTGCATGGTCAGTTTGAACAAAGGTCTGATATCCTATGACATAATTCCTGAATTTGTTTAATTCATGGACAATGGCCAACATCTCCTTCTTCGTAACAATATAATTCAACTCAGCTTTGGACAAATTATTGATGATGAAATAAATGACATAAGGGATTATGTCATCTAATTGTCCTAATGCTGCCCCTACAATGTTTTCGGATGCATCAGTGTGGATGTGGAAAGGCAGAGTCCAATTTGGACCTCGGAGGATGGGGGCGGTAGTCAAATGCTTCTTAATGAGCTCAAAAGCCTCTTGACAAGGACCGGAGCAATTGAACTCAGATTCTTTGGCCAATAATCCAAATAATGGTGAAGCCATCTTGCTGTAATATTTAATGAACCTTATATAGTAACCAGCTAAGCCTAACAAACTCCTGACATATTTATGCTTTTGAGGAGCTAGTACCCTTTTGATGATAGTGATTTTGTTCGGGTCTACTTGTATTCCTGCTTGGGATATGGACTTTTCTAATACAACCCCTGCTTTTGTTGTGTAACCAGCTCCAAAAATAGAAGAAAAGAGATATCAACGCCTTAGAAATAAGCCACTTCGAGGGGTCAACCTCCAATACATTACATGAATGAAAAATTCTTGGATGATACAATTTACAAAACCTCCTTTCTATATATAGGAGTCCATGTGGCCATAATTTAATCCTAGTGGGCCACAATGTAATCCTAGCCGACCTAACAATAATAATTTAAGGGCACAATAATAACAAAATGGGGTTACAAGGGTACAATAATAACAATAAGGGGTTTACACTAACAATAATAAGGGACTATACTAGTGATATAGGGACCTAACATGCCCCTCTCCTTCAAAAAAGTGTTGTCCTCAATGCTTGAGTAGCTCCAGGTGCTTCTGTATAAAATTCTCATCCTCCCATGTAGAATCTTCGGTGGGTAAGTTCTTCCACTTGATGAGATACTCTGAAATTGATCGATTTCGTAGCTGTCGAGTTCTTGTTTCCATGACCGCTTCAGGTTCCAATATGATTTTCCTTCCTCATCAAGTTCTGGCAATATTGTTTGAACTGGAAGATTTTCACCTATAACCTTCTTTAAGCATGAAACATGGAAAACTGGATGTACTCGCGAAGAAGCAGGAAGCTCCAATTTGTATGCCATAGTACCAATCTTTTGCAACACCTTGTAAGGACCATAGTACTTTGTCGATAATTTATTATCCTTCTTTGCTTGCTTGAGGGACATTTGTTTGTATGGTTGTAGCCGTAAAAATACCCAATCTCCTACATCAAAACTTCTCTCGCTACGATGTTGATCTGCCTGTTGTTTCATTCGATTTTGTGCCAAATTCAGGTTATCCTTTAAGAGTTTGAGAACTTCTTGCTGATGCTCGATGTGATCTTCCACTACTTGAACCTTCGAATTTTCTCTTAAGGATGATGCGATGGATGGTGGCTGATATCCATAAAGTGCCATAAATGGGGTCATTTTTGCTGCAGTATGGAAGGAAGTGTTATACCACCATTCATCAAGAGGTAACCACTTGACCCATTGTGTTTGTTTATCAGATACAAAACAACGAAGATATTCTAATAAAAAATTTATTTACTATCTCAGTTTGACCATCAGATTGAGGATGATAAGATGAGCTATGAGCTAATTGAGTACCCAAACAAGAAAATAACTCTGTCCAAAAATTTCCAGTAAAAATGGGATCTCTGTCGCTCACAATAACCCTTGGGTTTCCATGTAGCTTTTGAATTGTGTCCATAAATTTAGTAGCAACTGTACTTGCTTTAAATGGATGAGATAATGCACAAAAGTGTGCATACTTGGTAAGTCTATCAACTACCACCATGATGACACTCTTTCCTTCGGACTTAGGTAAACCTGTGATAAAATCCATTGAAATCTTCTCCCAACGTTGACTTGGAATGGATAAAGGTTGTAGAAGTCCCGGGGTCTTAATTGTCTCCACTTTATTCTGCTGGCAAACCAAACATTCCGCCACAAACTTTTGAATATCAGATTTAAGGCCATCCCAAAAAATTTCTTTCTTCACCCTGTGGTAAGTTTTTAAAAATCCTGAGTGTCCTCCTAAAGGAGAAGTGTGCAATTCCAGAAGAATCTTTGGTTTTAGTTGGGAATTCTTACAAAGATATAAGCGATCTTTGTACCATAAGGAATCATTTTTCCAACTAAATGTATCAGATGTACTAGGATCTTGCTGCAACTTTTGAATGAGTGTCCATACATCTTTGTCCTTCTTCCATTCATCTCTTGCTTCGGTTATCCAATCTGGTTGAATAATAGAAATGGCACAAAGCAATGCTTCCACCTCTTCATTCTTTCTTGAGAGTGCATCTGCAGCAACATTAAGCTTTCCTTTTTTGTAGATTATTTCAAAGTCATAACCCAACATCTTTGTGACCCATTTTTGCTGCTCTTCTAAAGATAGTCTTTGTTCCAAAAAGTGTTTAAGACTATCATGATCAGTTTTTACCTTGAATTTTCTTTTCATTAGGTAAGTTCTCCATTTCTTTAGTGTATGAAGTATCGCTAACATTTCCTTCTCATAAATAGATTTCTGTAAATACTTTCCTTTGATTGGACGACTTTCAAAAGCAATGGGTCTTCCTTCCTGCATTAAAACAACACCAATTCCATTTCCTGAGGCATCACATTCCATAATAAATGTTTTTGTGAAGTCTGGCGTAGCTAAGACCGATGCTAGGCACATTGCCTGTTTAAGATGTTCAAAGGCCTTAGTTGCTTCAGGATTCCATGAAAATGCATCTTTCTTCAACAATGTTGTTAGAGGTGTTGCTATTCTCCCATAATTCTTAACAAACTTGCGATAATACCCTGTTAACCCAAGAAATCCTTGCAACTTCTTTATGGCTGTGGGGACTTTCCATTCCTTAATGGCTTTAATTTTGTTAGGGTCTACTTTAACACCCTCGTGAGATACAATATGACCCAGATATTCCACCTCTTGTACTCCAAAGAAACATTTAGATGTTTTTTCATATAATTGTTTCTCCTGCAATAGTTTGAGCACCCTTTCAACATGTTCAACATGATCCTTCCAAGACCTGCTATAGATTAGTATATCATCAAAAAATACTAGCACAAATTTTCTAAGGAAGGGTTTGAAAATGGAATTCATCAACCCTTGAAATGTAGAGGTGCATTGGTAAGGCCAAAAGGCATGACCAAAAATTCATAATGACCCTCATGAGTTCGAAATGCTGTTTTTGGAATATCTTCAGTCTTCATTCTAATTTGATGATATCCTGAACGAAGATCCAACTTTGTAAAATAAATTGCTCCATGTAATTCATCCAATAATTCATCAATCACAGGAATGGGAAATTTATCTTTAATGGTGAGCTTATTGAGCTCCCTATAATTCAGACACATTCACCATGATCCATCCTTCTTGTGTACCAATACTACAGGAGCAGAGAAAGAACTTTGACTAGGTTGAATTATACCCGCCTCTAACATTTATGCAATCATACATTCAATTTCTCTCTTTTGGAAGTAAGGATATCTATAAGGCCTGATGTTTGGAGGAACACTTCCTGGAATCAAATGAATAGCATGATCATGATCACGAATAGGTGGGAGTCCTTTGGGAGTTTCAAACACCTTGGAATGATTGTCAAAGACTTGTTGGAGATCTGCAGAAATAGATGATTTTGATGTTGAAACTTCTAGTGAGCATAATTGTGCAATTACGCCTCGTTGTTCTTTCTTTAGAATATTTTTCATGAAATTAGAGCTTATTATCTTTCCCGGCTTCCCTGCAATACCCCGTAATTTGAATTTCTTTCCTTCTGAAAAAGATTTCAAGAAAAGTTCTTGAAAATTAAAATCTACCATCTCCAAAGATTGTAACCATTGTACTCCTAGTACAACATCAGCACCTCCCATAGGAATGGAAAGCATTGGACTAGTCAATACATATTCCCCCATGGTTAGCTTGATATTATGGCATTTCCAAGAGCAATTTATAGTTCCTCCATTTGCAACCATCACTTGGCATTCTGGTGCTGGGTATAGGAAACAATTTAATTCCTTGGCTACCTTACAATGAATAAAATTATGGGTGCTACCTGAATCAATCAACACTATTACCTTTTTCTTCTTGATATGTCCTTCTATCTTGAGAGTTTGAGGAGTGGTAATTCCTGCGAGTGCATTACACGATATGGTCGGATTCATTTCTTCCTCTTCTAGAGCTGGTTCCTGGTGTATATCCTCTTCTTGTTCATTTTCTTCTTCCTCTTCACAATCTATGTAAAATAATTTCTTCTCAGCACACTTATGACCTTTAGTGAATTTGCTATCACAACTGTAGCAAAGCCCTTTTGCTCTTTTTTCTTCCAATTGTTGTGGTGTCAACCTTGTAGGTTGTGGAAATCTAGGCGTAACAACACTTCCTTCTTTATAGAATTGAGTGGTAGGCTTCCTTGTCGCCATAATTTTACATTCAATTTTTCTTGCCAACCTGAATGCCTTCTCCAATGAATCAGGTTCCAGAACGCGAACTTCATGTTGAATGTTATCCTTTAAAGTGCCTATGAAGAGATCAATCATGTGTTCCTCTGGAATATCAGTTACCCTTGTATTCAATTTTTGGAAGTCCTCAATGTGCTGCCCCACTAAACCCTTTTGTTTGAGATTTATCAATTGGCTAAAGAAGGTGTTGCTCTTTGTATCCTCATAATGTGCTATCATTTCCTCAGTAAAAATTGACCAAGTGACAATTTTTTTACGGGAGCAAAGCCATCGATACCATACAAATGTATTTTGTTCTAAATGTAAAGTTGCAATGCATACCTTTTTTGTGTTTTTCACATTATGGAGATCAAAATATTGCTCCATCTGTAGTATCCATGTTACAGGATCCTTTCCATCAAACTTCCTCATATCCATTTTTGGAATATGGTGGTTCTTCCCACCAACATTAGAGTTTATGAAATCACGATTAACATTTATTTTGTTCTCATCATGAGGTTTTTCTACTATCTTTTCACCATTAGGAAACATTTCTTGTATCAACTTTGTCAAACCTTCGATGTCTGCTTTTAGATCATTCTTCATATTTTCCATGTTTTCTTTCATGTCATCCATCTTAGCTTCCATGCCACCTTCCATGCCATCCATCTTAGCTTCCACGCCTTTCTTCAAACCGTCCATCTTCACTTCCACGACTTTCTTCAAAAATTCCATTTCATTTTTTGTTGCTCTTTGCGAGAGTGAAATTTGTTGCACTTGCTCTTGTAATTTGATAGATCATGTTTCAATTCTTCATCTTCATGAGTCATAGTAGAGCCTTCTGAAGGCTTAATGGGTGTTAAATTATTTTTACGGAGCATCTTTTAGAACCCAATACTGATATGTATTCTACAATATTCCCTTGGAATCAATTCAAAATGATTATTCAAACAAGACTTATGCAATTCGGAAGAAAAAAAAACACACACACACATTTTTCTTTCTTTTGAGGAGCTCAATATTGAAATTGTATTATCTCTGTGATTGCATCACTTCAATATTTGAATTTTAGTACCAACGTAGCCCTCTGAATTATCTTTTGAATGACACAGGTCTGACCTAATTTTGATTCTCCAAGACAAAGTTGTGTCCAATCTCACACAATGACCTAATTATGGACTGGTTCAGTAGAGTGAACTTGTATGACTTGCCACGTGTCACTTTTTTGTCCTTTGGCTTTGAAATTGATAGCCAAGAAACCAAAGTTTGTTTACTTGCGACCCATTTTTATGGAACTCCAATCTGTTGCTCAGAGAGAGAGTTATGAAGATTTTCCCACGATCACCTCTTTGAGATGAAATTCAGGAGCCTGAAAAAGCACTACCTTCCACAGATCATATCTCTGAAAATGTTGTGAACCAAGCTCTAAAATTTTTTGACAATTTTCCTTAGGATTTTAGCTTCGCACCCTAAAAATTTCAGCTTCTGAAACTCCGTAGAAAAAAAATTATAGCGCAAATGCCACAATGACCTGTTTAGGAGCCTGAAAAAACACCTAACTTCCACAGATCATATCTCCAAAAATATTACGAACGAAGCTCTGAAATTTTTTGATGAAGTTCCTCAAGATTTCAGCTTCGCACCCTAAAAATTTCAGCTTCTGAAACTTCGCAGAAAAAAAATTATAGCAAAAAGTCCACGATGACCTGTTTGGAGCAGCGAAACCCTAGAATCCAAAGCTCTGATACCAAATGTTGTGTAATAAGCTCTAAAAATAGAAGAAAAGAGATATCAACACCTTAGAAATAAGCCACTTCTAGGGGGAAACCTCCAATACATCACATGAATGAACAATTCTTGGATGATACAATTTACAAAACCTCCTTTCTATATATAAGAGTCCATGTGGCCATAATGTAATCCTAGTGGGCCACAATGTAATCCTAGCCGACCTAACAATAATAATTTAAGGGCACAATAATAACAAAATGGGGGTTACATGGGTACAATAATAACAATAAGGGGGTTACACTAATAACAATAAGGGACTATACTAGTAATATAGGGACCTAACAGCTTTCTTCAATAATTCACACTTTTATGGGCTCAAGGAGAGATGCATCTCAATGAAAATTCTTAGTAATTTATCCAAATTGGAGAGAGCTTCCTGGAATTCATCCCCATATGGTGTGAAATCATCCATGTAAATTTTGACAGAGTCATGGACTAACTCAAAAAAGATGCTCAAGACAGCTCTCTGGAAGGTGGCTGGGGAATTACATAACCCAAAGGGTAGGACTCTATAAGAAAAGGTACACTAAGGGTAGGTGAAAGTAGTCTTATCCTAGTCTTCAGGGTTGATTTAAATCTGATTGTACCCACTGAAACCATCTAAGAAGGAAAAGAAATTTTTCCCTGCAAGGCCATCCAGGACTTGGTCTATAAAGGGAAAATGGAAATGGTATTTCTTGGTGGCTTTGTTAAGTTATCGATAATCAACAGAAATTCACCACTTCCCATTCTTCTTTGGGACTAGAATAAGAGGAGATACCCACTCACTTTCGGATATAGGATATATGAACCCCGCATCTAATAGTTTTTGCAACTCTTCTTTGACTATGTCCTTTAGAGCTGAGTTCATTCCTCTATGGGGTTGTCTCACACACTTGCATCCTTCTTTGATGTAAATGTGATGTTTGCATACTGAAGGACATACCCCTTTCATGTCCTTGTAATCCCAAGCAAATGCTTCAATATTTTATTTCAAAAGTTGGCATAGCTGCTTCTCTTCTTCATTTGAGAGGTTTGGGTTGATTTTCAGAGATCTAGATGGGCCAAACTCGACAGCTTGGGTGATTTCAGAGGTTGTCTCAAATGATTGCACTTCCATCTAATTTTGGCTTTCAAAATATTTGACTAAGGTTTCGAGAGGAGTGTTAGTGGAGGACTTTTTTTGAATGCCATGGTCGATGAGTTCATCTTCATCAAGCTTCCCCCCTTTAAGGATAGCATCTATGGTACACATAGGGGCAGTGTTATATAATTCATATTCTTCATCCTCCAACCATATATGGAGATCATGATCAATGGAAGGTTGGGCTGGAGGATATAACACTAGGCTTTTAGACAAGGGCCCATTTTTTATAGTCATGTTCCCGACCTGACAACTAATATAAGTGTCTGCATTGGCTAACCAAGGTCTCCCTAAGATGAGAGGATAACCATTAAACTTGGTTTTTGGTTGCAGGACCAGGAAATCTGTAGGATACTCCCAAGATTCAATGGTAACCATAACATCCTCAACAATTCCTTCCAAAGTTACTATGGACCGATCTGCAAGTTGCAGAACTGCTGTGGTTTTCCTCAAAGTCCCTTGGAGATTAAGTTTCAACATAGTTTCCTTGGTCATGATATTGTTGGAAGCCCCTAAATCAATCAGAGTGTTGGGGACTATGACACCATCTATGTGTACATCAACAACTGGACTACCAGGGTCCAAGTATTTTGGAAATATCACCTTCCCCAGCATCAGGTGAGACAGTTGTCCTACCACATTTATGGTGGGGGTGTCTTTCTTCCTCCTTCCAGGTTTCTTGAAGCACTTTTCTTTGATGAGCCTATTGTAGATAAGGACATCCTTAATGGCCTATAGAAGTGGTATCTTTACACACAAATTTTCCAATTCTCCCAGGAGTTTAGTCTCCTCTAGGGTGTGCTGACTAGGGTGGATCAAGCTCTCGGGAAATGGAGGTTGTTGGATCTTAGTGTTATCTTCTTCCTTTTCCTCCTCAACCTCTAAAGGTGGATATGGGGGATGGTTGTATAGGAGTACTCTTTCCGACCTGAGATTAACCTCCTTTATCTCCACAACATAATCTGGATGGGATGTTTCTCCACTGGAAGCCTGTTGTGCCTATCTATTGTTCTGGTTCGGATTGGGTTGTGCAGGTATAGGTAGCCTAGGTGGAGCAGCATGATTAAACTGAGGTTGAGGTTGGGGTTGAGGCATTAGAGCAGGTAGTTGATTTTTTTTAGGCCTCCACCCTTGGGGTGGATTGTTCCACTGAATTTTTTGTGGAACATACTACTAAAATGGTTGGTTTACTGGCTGAGGATGTGTTGAAGCCTCGAAAATCGTTGCTACAACATTGGGGGATAACCACCCGGTCCGGACCTTAATACAACTCCTTTTCCGTTTATGATAGTGGCTCCGACTGGTTTAACTCGGTCCAGTTACCTTTTCCCTATCGCTATTGATTTACGATGTATCATTAACTACCAATAGACAGGGATATCAGATCAATTCTTCTTGCTGATCAGGCAAGAGAATGACCCATAAGCTGATTTGGGTTCAGCCAAACCACAACTAAGATTTTGCCTCTTTGAGAAGAGGACTTAAAAGAATGTAGAAATTAACTCTAAATGCAAACTTATTCTATAATGCAAGCAAAAGAAACTAATCTAAATCCTATCTCAATCAGGTAGATGAAAATCTAACCCAACTAAGAGCAAGATAATTAAGTAATGAGAATTAAAATATGTCTGGTTTTAAATTAATGCTAAGCTAACGAAGAAATTCAATTAGCTCACATTTGTGAGTACCAAAACACATTCTATTGAGACCATTTGACTAAAATAATAAATCAACAACACTCCGGAAGAAATTCATAAAAATTGATATCGATTATCATATCAGCCAAACTAATAATTAAACGATAACATGTGGAAGAAATTCACAACACATTACTATTTAATAAATCAGTGTTATAAGACAGATTTCTGAGTAATGGTTACTCAGAAATCATAGTTTAATTCATAAGAGCAGAGATACATAACAATTTGAGACAAATTATCCATATCAACAAAAATGCCAAAACATGAATAAAATGAAACAACAATTTTATTAAAATAAAAATGAAACTGGTATTTGATACAGAAATGCCAAAAATACCAGTTAATTGAATCTGCTTCTCTGATCCTGGTCTCTAACAGTACTTTACATTACTTGAATTTCTGCTTTCAAGACTAGAGCTGCAAAAATGCAAACTATGCCCATCATGCATAATTCAAGATATAAAGAATAAACCCTCATTAATGTTCAGATCTGAAGTTTTTCTCTCCTCCCCATCTACAACTCTAAATTCCTATAACAGAAATGCTTTTAGAAGTCTGGAATTGCAGAGGAGAGCAGCCCTTTTTACATTTTGCAATCTGCAATTTATAATCCTCCCAAAAGTATTTTTAGAAGAGAGTTTGTTGAAGAAAATCTTCCCAATCCAACTTTAATTGCTCAAAAATTCCAATCTTTAATTGTTGGAGTCTTCTCATTGATTGAAATCTTTTTCCTCAATATCCCTTCTATTGTTTTTTCCTGCAAAAAGAAATTAAAATGAATTAAGATGCAACAATAAAATCCAAATATTATTTCTAACATTTAAAACAAATCTAATCAAATTCTATTTAAATAAATAAAAAGGAAATTTGAGCTTCTTATTGATACTCATAGCGATCTTAATTAACCAAGGATAATATTGATGCATGAATCTTCAATTAGAAGAGGTTGGGCAAATGAAAATGAAGAAAACAAAACTCAGAAAATTGATTTTATTTTTAGAAATTCGGAGCTTGATTTTCTGCCTGATTTTTTACCCAATAAATCATCAAATCTGTTAGTGAAACCTCCTCAGAAATGTTCTCCTTGATTTTATCTTTCCAATGAGGCGTCCTGGGCCTCATTTGGTCAAGTATAACTCAATCTATGAGCTTCCAAAGTTGATGAGTCAAATCTGGCATAAATCTGGAAATTTTGTTTGCTGGGCTAAAAATCAGAATTTTTAATTAGAAATTTAGTCCTAAATTAGATTCTAATTATCTAATAATTAATTCTAAATTAATTATTAACTAACTAACAATTAATTCAGTTACAAAATTAAATTAATATACAAATGATTTGAAAAAAGTTAATTTAAATACGATTAATATTATAGTTCAAATTATATTAAACTTATAATAAACATTATAATTATAATATAATTATTATAATATAAAAAATATAAAAATTAATTTACAAACCATTGGAATCAATCCAAACCTAAAACCCATAAAACAAACCATTGAAATCAATCTAAACCCATTAATTCATCCACATGAGATTATGGAGGGATATGGTGAGTGGAGTGTGAGGTGAGGGTGACGTGAGGGTGAGTGAGGTGGAGATACGGGAGGCATAAGGGATGAAACAAAAAAAGAAAAAAAGAAACTTTATATTAAAAAAATTTAACACATCGCATATCGCAAGAACCTTGGATGGGGGTTTTTAAAATGTGCATGTTCTAAAAATTGCAATGGATCCAAAATTGCGATATGCGATGGATCCGAAATTGCAAAATTGCGATCTTGCGATATTGCGATATTGCGATCTGTGACGAATCTGAAATTTTCGATCTGCGACGAATCTGAAATTTGCGATCTGCGATCTGCGACAGATTCTGAAATTTGCGATCTGCGATCTACGACGGATTCTGAAATTTGCGATCTGCGATCTGCGACGAATCTGAAATCTGCGATCTGTGATCTTCGACGGATTCTGAAATTTGCGATCTGCGATCTGCGACGGATTTTCAAATTTGCGATCTGCGATCTGCGACAAATCTGAAATTTGCGATCTGCGATCTGCGACGGATCCGAATTTTTTTTTTTTTTTTAATAATATATATTTTTTAATATTAAGTTTTTCTAAACTACAGCTACTCTGAAAATAAATAAAAAGAATAAAAATAGCATTTTTAACCCAGACTTAGATAAATGATGGGACTTCAAAGGAGTACCATTTTTAAACCAGTTGACTAAATGAGGTAAAACAAACGTCAATGAGAAGCTTATAAAAAATCAATTTTAACAAAGCAATCGAAACAAGAATCAAAAGAAAATGAAAAATTAATAATCGTGTAGGATAATCAAATAAAATAAAAATCTGAAAAGGCGTTTAGTCAAAAATTTATAGAAAGGGTCCCCATTATTCGAAGTGAAAAAGTCAAAAATGGGGGGGTTTTGTTTTACCACAACATGATGATATGAAGGGTTGGAAGGCCAAGTAGGAGGTGTAGACTAGGGTGAAGGGGTGTGGGTGTACCAAGGTTGCATGGGTGCACTCTGATTGTTGTAATAGTAAGAGTGAAATGCACCTTTCATACCTTGTTGATATGGTCGAGGGCCCTGAGGCCTCCTCTGGTTGATGAAACAGAGTTACTCTGGCATTGTTTCCCCACCTTGATATACAGCTTTAAGTCCAGGCAAGGAGGGACACTTTTCTGTGGCATGATTCTCTTCACAGACTGAGAAAACCTCTATGAAATTCAGTGGAAATTCATTCCTTGGGTGTTTCCTAGTACATCTAGAACAAAATATGGCCAGGGCTCTCTCTTCTTCCTTTTGACCTGCATTGTGTCCATTTGCAAAGCAAAGGTGTGCAACATGTCACTCTTAAAGTCCTCTAGCATGTTTCCAATCTCATGTTTAATGGAGGTGGAAATATTTATAAAATTGCTTAATAAATCATGATTTTTCGCACTCAACCTTTTATTAGGCATTCAAAGTATGTTAGCCTTAATAACCACCTATACTAGCATCATAAACCAAAATAATAATAAAAATGCAAGAAAAAGAGATCTAATAAGGCAAAAAGGTGACTATTAACCCCTCCAAATATGTCTAATGATGGAGCTCATAACTCACCCGAAGCAGTATGGGGGGTGCTAGAACCAAGCTTCTGCACCCTGAGGAAGAAATTAATGAGTGGTCCTTGGCAAAAACCCGAAGAAAACTTATACAGATGCACGCATAGAGAATGAGTATACATTAACATAATACCGCAGAATCACTATCACTTTGGCGCAGAAAAACAAAACAGAAGTTGATCCAAGTGACAACATAGCAAAGACTTAAACAGATCTATTATTTATCATCATTTAATCATAAGTTATCCTGATATCTTGCGCAATAGATAATAAGCTTAGAACAGTACAGTCTCAACAAAGAATAACAATAACCAGCACATATGCATAACACAAGAGGTTCACCAAAACAGTTCCTTATATTATCTTCAGATATATCATTCAGTACATCAATCTTCTTTACACAAAAACCCTTACCAAACCCTTACAAAACCCTTTTGTTGAGCCCCAAGATTGTTCTTTCTTTCATCTTACTTCACTCCATTTTCCTTTGTCCATTGTTATCCCAGGCCTAAATGATCAATGAAATTAGTTAAAATTACTTTTAGAATGAATAACATGGCTAACTTGCTAAGTTTTGTGATTTTGTCATTGTAATGCATTTTGAACTGAAACTAGCTACAAAATGCAGACATTCCGTAGCTAACTGCCAATTCTGCAGCTGTCTTCACGTTCAAGCATGTTCCAGGTGTCCTCTCAGGAAAAGCCGCACATGGGTATATTCCACATCATGTCCTCATCGTTCGTTGCTCACCATGAAGAATGAACCGAATTATGGACGTGGTTTTGGTACGTGGGAACTCATTCAAGGAGGAAGACTCCTAATAGGAATAGGACAGTCCAAATGTCCTTTGTCCCTCTACGCTGCCATCTTTAGAGTTCTAGTACGATTTTGATATGAAAATACAATGATCCCCGTATTGTTGCAAGTTCTGTTATGAAGATTTGATATAAATGCACTCGGGAAACCGAGAGGCTAGCTCTAGATTTTGCTTAGATTTCATGGATTGATTGCTATATTTATGAAGACCGAGAATACTCTGTTTCAAGTTATTTTCCTTTAATGAAAAAGACAGCATTCCTTTGAACGCGTTGAGTTGATTTTGAGTTAGATTCCGTCTGGTGGTAGAGGGCCCCTGCCTCCTGCACGGCTTTACTTTCGTAATTTAGATAAGTATCTTAGTTTTTTTTCACGTTTTTGAAGTTTTAGTTCATATTTAATTCCATTAGTCACTATAGCTATACTTGTTCTAAGAAACTCTTCCAAAAGATCATGATAATGAATGAGAAATGGTTGTAGTGTTATAGATTTTAATTGCAATTTCTTTTGTTCATTATCATAGTTGAACTTATTCTAAGCAAACTCTTCCAAAAAATCCTTATGATGTCTAAGGCATGACTATGATACTGAAAGTTTCAGTTGTTTGTTTACACTAAGTAGCATAGCTGATCTTACTCTTAAAACGCTCTTCCAAAATATCATAACAATGGGTAGGAAATAGTTGTAATGTCTTAGTTTTTAATTGTAATTGCTTTCAGTCTTTATGTTTGCATTTGCATTGAATTGTACAGCCAGGATTTTTCTAACAAGCTCTTCCAAAATACCATTCATGATGGACAAAATAGGCTGTATAATCCCATAGATTAATTGCATGATAACTTAGTTAGGGTACTCCGGAGTCAAATTGCATTCAATTCATGCTCTGTTATTTCGTTTTAAGTTTGATAATGGCTTGTTAGTTCAGCATTGTCTATTGTAGACTAGTGACATCTTAGTTCAGTTCTAGCTTAGCTCATTGTATTTACATTCCACATTTAGTTGTCATCCATTGCATATTAGATTACATTAGTTGTTAAACTTAAACACCACGGCCTTCATTATTTACAAAACCTCTTTTGTTCCAAATCTATAATTGACTCATAACCATCTGGACAGAAGACAGTATCATCCCAACGCCTGAAGTACTTTTGCAACCTCTATATCATTTCATAAACAAAGCCTTTCCTCAAAAGACTACTTTAAAAAGAAATCTATAACTTTTGAGTAAGGTTTAGTGATGTTAAACTAAGTTGCAGAATAGAATTAGGAGTTAGTCTTAGAGTAGAGATCTTATGATGTTACCAATGTTCTTCTCCAAATATGTTTCAACAAATCTTTAATCATGGGTAAGATGTTGTATCATTATAAGTTGATTGTTTAATTGTTTGGTTAGGAGATTTTGTATACTTAGCTGCCTATTTCTCAAAGCTCTTCCAAAATACCTTTAATGAAAGAATTGGACAAGTTAAGTTTATGTTTTGATTCATTTTCTTGAAGTCATTATCAAGCTTTGTATTCTGCTTAGTCATAGTTTAGGTTTGATTATGTTTCAGTATTTGCATTTGCATTTGTCATTTGTCATCAATAAATTAGGCTTCACTCTGTTTTCAACCAGTAGCTTCTTTCCACTAGCATTTAGTTCTTTTCCTTGTGAACATAAAACCATCAAAATACCAAAAACATCATAAAACACTAACACAACGCAGTAAGAACAAACACCTAGGCACATACAGTGCACCTCACTTCAGCAGTTTACCAACCCTGGTTAACAATTAAATGAACTCAATTTAGGAGACTAGGTTGAGCACAAACATTTTGGCGCCGTTGCCGGGGAAGTGAAAACTAGGTAACCTTTGTTTCTTAACTCCCAAAAACAGTTATATGTGTAGAGAGAGAGAGACTCAAGGGGTAGATTCATAAGCAGCAGAAGTAGAATTTTGATTCCTAGAACACCACTTGTTTCACCTAGACCAAGAGCTAGTACACCTTCAACTCAGACCCACATTCCATTTTTTACTGATCCTGGACTTCTAGAAGACCTAAGATTAGATATTCCATTAGAGAAACCTTCCACTTCATCCACTGAACCTGCCTTAGAAGAAGATCCAAAGACTCTTGTTAGGGACACAAACTTTTCCACTTCCACAGGAGAATCAACCATTGCAGAAGAAGGGGGAGGAGGAGTCTTTAATGGAGAACACACATTATTTGGGGGTAGAGGTAGAGGTAGAGGAGAAGGAGTTAGAGGTGCAGAAGGAGGAAGAGGTAGAAGAGAAATAGGAAGCTCTTTTGGGTTTCCTATAATAGATGAAGAAACCAATACAGCCATGAAAAACATTTCACCATCTGTCCTTCCAAACTTCTATGGACTTAAAACTGAAGATCCTGAAACCTTCCTATTTGAATTTGAAATCCTATGTAGAACTTATGACTACTTACAAGATACTCAAAAACTTAAACTATTTCCTTCAACATTGAAAGGAGCAGCATTGAAGTGGTTTATGAGTTTGATCAACATTTCTATTAGGACATGGGAAGACATTAAACAAGCATTTCTAGAGAGGTATTTGTATTATTGTATGTCGGTCAATCATAAGGAAGAAGTGTTTAAGATGTTACAAAAAGAAGATGAAAACTTGGAAGATTTGTTGAAGAGATTTCATTACAACATCAAAAGAGCAAAAATGGAAAACTTAGATCAAGACACCTTAAAAGCTCTTTTGTTGAAAACAATTAGGGATTAATGGTTGGATATCCTTAACATGATGGGAAAAGGGATATATCACAGCTCACATTACCTGAAATATCTGAGTTATGTATCAACCTTTCAAGAGGGAAATCTAAAACTGTAAAAGGTCCAAGAGATCCTGCTCTTGCAAGGGCAAGTAAGTCTGCTTCTGGGACAGTAAGTAGGTCAAAAATAGGACATATGCTTGATGATTTCAAATCTGACATCTTAGGGAGTCTTAGTGAAAAAATAGACACCCTTAAGATACAAAACAAGCAAAAAGCTGAATCTGATGCCTTGGCAATCTTTTGTCCCAAATGTAGAAAGAAACATGCCTTGAGAGAGTGTCCTTTGGATGTAAAATTTGTAGAGACCTGTGTCATTTGTTCTGAAAAACATGAGACCAAGAATTGTCCTTCCCTTCCTAGTCTCAAAGCTGTCTTTCAAGAGGAAACTCCTACAGATTCCACAGAATCTCTCAATTTTGTCTCTAGAAGGCCTTGGCAAGGACCTCAAACACAAGGATTCCATGATAAAATGTATAACCAACCTCCACCTTGGAATTCTTGGCAGCAACCTTGGCCTCAATTTCAAAATCAATCTCAAGCTTGGGCACAAGGGGCACAAAATCCCTATGGAAGATACTCTCAGTACTATCAGTATCCACCATCCTATCCACCATACCCACATTTTTATCCTCAAAATCCTCAACAAAATTTTCAAAAAAATCCTCAACAACATCATCAGAACCTACCACATCAAAATCAACCACTTCCATTACCATTCCCTCAAAAATCAAATCAGTTGCCTGCTCAACCCATACCAAACCCCAATAATAAAAATCCTCAGAACACATACATGATAGAAGGCCAATAGTTTCCAACTTATTTAATTACTCCTTTAGACCTTAGTGATGTTCAAATTAGGTCTGGAAGAATACTTGAAAAGAGGAAACCTTTTGTGATCATACAAGAACAAGATAACTCTGAGGAAGACTCTCTACGAGTGAATAAAAGTCTTGAGGAAGACACATCTTTTCAAGACCCAAACACTGAAAAATTAAAGCAAAAAGATCCAATAATTTCAACTCCTGTATTAGAGCAACCATCCACATCTACTTCTATACCTCCCTTTCCAGAAATATTACAAATTGATAGAGGTGTAGAAAAACAAATTATGGTGCCTAATTATGATTTCCTAGATGAGCCGAGAAATGTTTGCATTAAAATTCCATTATTACAATCCATCAAGGAAATTCCAATTTTAGCCAAAACAATAAAGGAGTTGAGCATGAAGAAAACAAGAAAAAGAATAAGAGAAACAAAGAAAATTCAACTGGCAGGAAAAATAGCAGACATTATGATGGGTAAGATTGCTATTCCAAAGTATCTTGACCTAGGAAATCCAGTTGTTAAAATTCACATCAATGGAATTGAAATCCAAAACACACTCATTGATTTAGGAGCAGCAATCAATATCATGAGTAGACAAATCATGGATAAACTGAAACTTCCTAATCTTCTCTTTACACCCACATTATCACAATTAGCAGATAGATCTATGATCAAACCTGATGGGGTAATATAAGACATTCAAGTGTCCCTATATTCTTGGGAGTACCCTATGGATTTCATGATCCTAATTCCTAAGAATAATCTAGGAGGACATCCTGTTATATTAGGAAGACCTTGGTTGGCTATAGCTGATGCTTTTATTAGTTGTAGATCTAGTGATATGTACATCTCTGATGGTAGTTCAACTAAGAAATTCACTTTGTATCCTCCAGCTAGGACAATTACAGATTTAGATGATACTCAATGGATAGAGGATGAAGAAGATTTACAACCTCTCTTCACAATTTCAAAAATTAGTGAAGATAATCAAATTCTGAATACTCTAGAAAACTTTGAATCCTCTCAGAATACAAACATGAATCACTTCAAGAGGGATCCAACATTGAGTTTTTTTCATCAAGGCAGATGTCTCTTCATTCTATGGATAAATTTGGCAGCTCTTCAAGTGAGCTATTTCCAGGAAAAACTTTGAACATAAACAAGAACCTAGAAAAATCTCAACAAGAAGAATTAGTCAAAGTATTACAGAGACATTCTTCTGCATATGCATGGGAATACACTGACATGAAAGGGATAAGCCCCAATACTTGCACTCATCACATCTATATAGAGGAAAATTTTAAACCAATCAGACAACCTCAAAGACGGATGAATCCAAATCTTAGGGAGATTGTTAAAGAAGAATTGCAAAAATTGTTAAATGTCAAATTCATCTATCCTATTTCAGATAGTCAGTGGGTTTCTCCTTTGGTAATTGTGCCAAAGAAAAATGGTAAATGGAGGGTATGTGTTGACTACCGGGAATTAAACAAAGCTACTCTTAAAGACCATTTTCCCTTACATTTCATAGATCAAGTGTTAGATACATTAGCTGGCAAAAAGTACTTCTCATTCCTATATGGGTTTAGTGGTTACAACCAAATCCAAGTAGCACTTGAAGATCAAGACAAAACCACATTTACCTGTCCTTGGGGTACCTATGCTTACCGAGTATTGCCATTTGGATTATGCAATGCACCTGCAACATTCCAAAGGGCAGTATTAGGAATTTTTTCGGATCTAATACATGATTGTGTAGAGGTATATATGGATGATTTCACAGTTTATGGAAACACATTTGAAGAAGCCTTAGCAAACTTGGAAATTTTTTTAAAAAGATGTAAAGAAGCAAATATTTCACTTAGTCATGAGAAGTGTTTTATGATGTTTACTGAAGGAATTGTTTTAGGGCATCACATTTCAGGGGATGGGATTAGAGTTGATGAGTCAAAAGTTGAAGTCATCTCTAACTTATCTATTCCAAGTTGTCAAAAATATGTTAGGATTTTTCTAGGATTTACAGGATATTATCGGAGGTTTATAGAAAACTTCACCAAGATAGCATCTCCACTCTTCAAATTACTTACCAAAGATTGTGAATTTAAATGGAATTATAATTGCCAGTTAGCCTTTGAAACCCTGAAAACAAAAATTTCTGAAGCACCTATTTTAAGGGGACCTAACTGGAAGTTACCTTTTCATATCTCAACAGATGCTTCTGATACAGCTCTAGGAGCAGTATTGGGACAAAAAGACATGATTCCTTATGCCATCTACTATACCAGTAAAATTTTGACTCCTGCAGAGTTAAACTATACTGTAACTGAAAAAGAGTTTTTAGCTGTTGTTCATGCCATAAACAAATTTAGACACTATATAACAGGCTATGAAACTTTTGTTCACACAGATCACTCTGCAATTAGATATCTAATGAACAAATCAATTACTAATAGCAGAGTCATAAGATGGTTATTTCTTTTACAAGAATTCAACATTACCATTCTAGATAGGCCTGGAAAACAAAACACAGTAGCTGATTTCCTATCTAGACTCCAAAACATCAAAGATGACACTCGAGTTGAAGATCAATTTCCTGATGAATATCTTTTTGCAATTTCTACTCAAACTCCTTGGTTTGCTGACATTGCTAATTATTTAGTTTCAGGAAAATTTCCTTCAATAATGAATGCAAGAGATAAAATAAAAATCATTTATGATAGTGCAAAATATTCATGGGTTTCTAATGAGTTGTACAAGACAGGTCCAGATTTGATCATTAGGAGATGTGTTCGGCAAGATGAGATGCCTGAGATTCTCAAAGCATGTCATGATGAACCTTGTGGCGGACACTTTGTTGATAAGAGGACAGCTTAGAAGATCCTTCATTTAGGATATTATTAGCCATCCTTGTTTAAAGATGCTAAAGAGTATGTCAAAAGGTGTGACAGTTGCCAAAGGGTAGGGAAACCTTCTCCTTCAGGTGAGATGCCATTACAACCTCAAGTACATATTGAACCTTTTGAAAAATGGGCTTTGGATTTTGTAGGACCTATTAGTCCTCCATCAAGACAAAAGAGATATATATTAGTTTGCATTGATTATGTTACCAAATGGGTAGAGGCCAAGCCATTACTTTTTGCTAATGAAGCATCTGTAGTTACTTTTCTTTTTGAGGATATTTTTACTCGTTTTGGTGTCCCAAGGAAAATTGTTACAGATCAAGGAGCTCAATTTACATCAAGGCTAGTGGAACAAATGATGGAGAGGTACAAAATCAGGCATAGAAAATCTACTCCTTATCATCCACAAGCAAATGGTCAAGTGGAATCTACTAATAAGGTCATTGAAGGAATCCTAACAAAGACTGTTCATTTACATAGAAGAGATTGGATAGATAGGCTTCCTGAAGCCTTGTGGGCCTATAGAACTACATGGAGAAACACAACAGGCCATACTCCTTATGAACTTGTTTATGGAAAGCAAGTTTTGTTTCCATAGAGTTCCAGATTCAAACTTTTAAAATGGCAGTTCAGCTAGGACTTGATTTAACGGAGGCACAAAAGCATAGATTGGAAAATATTAATGAATTGGATGAGATCAGAAAAGATGCAGTTCAGAAAACAAGTCTAGTTCAACAGCAAAGGACTAGATGGCATGACAAGTACATCAAAGAGAAGAAATTCAAAGAAGGTGACTGGGCTCTCTTGTTTGATTCAAAATTCAAGGATTTTCAAGGTAAATTTCAAACACATTGGCTTGGGCCATATGAAATTGTTCAAATTTTTGACAATGGAGTAGTAAAAATTAGGACAATAGATGAAGAAGAGGCCACTTTTCTTATGAATGGTCATAGATTGAAGCTGTATCACAAACCACTCTCAAGAGAAGAATTTGTCAAGAAGTTCCAGGAAAACAGTGATGTGAAGTTAATGAAGAAGAATTTTTCTTCTTCATCAACTTGATTGAATTTTCTGAAGCATTTCTTTTGAAAAATAAAAAAATAAAAAAAATAAAATAAAAGTATAAACATGAAAACCAATCACTGATTGGCATGTTTATACAGAAAAGATAGGGTGAAAATCAGAGTCTTTCTGACACTCTAACTTTTCCATTTTGATTTTGCAAGCAGCTATTACAAAAGCATAAGTTCAGATCCATTGTACTTATGATCCATCTCATTTCATTCCATTCACTTATCCATCCATACTCCATTTTCATTCATTCATTCATACTTCACTTCATTCCATACTTCATCCACCTCATTTCCATGTCAAAATTTAAAGTTTGATGTCTTTCTGCAAATGAATAACACATGTCATGGATTGCAGACCATTTCTTATATTCTTCCACTCCATTTCATAAATTGAATCCATCCCATTCCATCATTCACTTCATACATATCCCATTATATCATGTTTCATCATCCATCTTCATTCATGCCATATAACATTTCACTTATATTCCAAACCACTCCATTCCATGATTAAAATTCTCTACAGGTACATTCTGCAGCTAAACAGACATTCTGCAGATGATCAGACTTTCCGCAGCCAGACAGTCATTCCGCAGCTACAAATCCTGAAGGCACTGATCAACAAACATTTGAATTGCAACAAGATGATCCAGTATATCCATGAATAAGAAGAATCAAGAAGGATTATGAAGACTTTTCCAGAGGAGAACAAAGTATACAAAGACCACAAAAAGCAGATGAAAAGCAAAGGTAACAAGTTTTGATTATAATCGCATATCATAAACTTTAGTATAGTTTTAGTTATGAATCATTTGAAAAGTCGATTTGATTATTTTTATTGATCATACCAAATATACCCTCCGCAAAACTTTGGATAAAAATCTTTCATTTCAAATTCTATACCCGACCATCATTTAAGCGGTTAAAAAGGCTGAAGTGTTTGATTCCCTCACGTCACCCAGCCAAATCATTTAATGATGATTTGTGAATCCGTTGTAAAAATCTCCGCAGTCTTTTCACTCATTAATTTGTTTTCTTCACCTCACTTCATTAACTCGTTCCGTAACTACTTCCTATCACTTCATTCCGTAGCCAGCCCTTCATCATTTCATTCCGCAAAACAGAGATATCTCTATCACCGTGAACAGAGGTATATTAGTTTGAAATACCAAACCACTATCACCGTGAGCAGATATTGAAGCATTATCACCGTGAAGCAAAGGTATATCAGTGTGGAATTTGAAGCCATTATCACCGTGAAGCAGAGGTATATCAGTGTGGAATTTGAAGCCATTGTCACTGAGAAGCAGAGATATATCAGTTTGAAGATTGAAGCACTGTCACCGTGAACCGGAGGTATATCAGTTTGAAGGTTGAAGTTATTGTTTTCTTGAGCAGAAAGAGTACTAATCTGAAGATTGAAGAAGGAATTATGGGCCTCATTGTAAGAACTGAACCAGTGGGCACAAAATACCTGGAAGGATACCCTCAAAGTAGAGAAATGTTGCAACAGGTAGGATGGCTACAATTTCTTGAGAAATTTAATGGCTTCCACAAGGAAGTTACTAAAACATTTGCAAGGTCATTCAAAGGAGCCGAGGTTGAAGTTGGAGATGTTAAATTCACTGTCACTGAGGTTTTTATTGCAGAAGCAACAGGATTGCTTAGACATGGAGAGAGATGGTTTAAAAACAGAGAATTCCATAATGAATCATGGAAGAAAATCCTAAAATCACCAGGTATGGATGTCACTGTGTTTAAAAATGGAATTCCAAGTTCTGCATTAAAAAATAAATGGAGAAACATATTGCTTATTCTACAAAAAATTATCACTTGTGAAGGTAGATATGGCACATTTTATGTTTACCATATTAGATTGATAATGCATTTTCTGGAGGAAGAGCTAAATTTTCCCTATTTCTTACTTCAAAGTTTGAAGAAGATGGCTTTTAGTGTTCAAAGTGTTGGAAATATGATGCAGAGTGTTGTCCTTGATGGCAACCCACTGAATGAAGATGAAGACGTGCGACTGTTGACATGTATTGTCCTTGATGGCACTCCACCTGATGAAGTTATGCTTGACTTGATGGACTTGTTAAATGATGTAAATCTGAAGTGATATGATGATTGTTGATGATATGATGTTGAGTGTTGTACTTGAAAGGAAACCCACTTGATGAAGATGATGACAACTTACTTGATGTAGTTGTGTTTGATAGAATATGTCCTTGATGAAGGAAATCTGATGTATCTACAGTATTTACAGAAGGCAATGAAGAAAGGATTTCAGAATGTACTCAGAGAATGATGAAAAAGAGCATGTCTCTTGGTATACGCGGATTGGCCTAGGGGAAGTCGCGTATGCACGCGAAAAGGAACGTTACAAGTCGCGTATGGGCTAAAGCGCTCAAAAAGTGCAAATCCAAGGGTAACCACCATGGTATTGACCCATAGTATTGGGTAATGATCCGCCTAAATGACCCCGTCCAGGTAGTTTTGGGCTTATGGTATTGTTTTGGTCCATGGTATTGAAAAAGGGGCTCATGGTATTGAAAAAGGATAATCATATAAAAGGAGAAGAAATTCATTGTGCACAACAAGAGGGTGGGAGAAAGATGTCTGAGCTTGAATGAATACTTCTCTCTGAAGTAGATCTGATTGGAAAGGGTTACACTTGAAGATAAATATGAGTGTATGATGCACCAATGATGAAGAAGGGGATCTAGATCTGAAATGCACTTGTATTTACTAGATCTGCTTATGGAAGGCCTAGATCTGTGATGAGGCGAACATCTAGGTGAACATCTGTCTGAAGTGAAAGGGTAAATCTGAACTGAATATCTGATCTGAAGAAGTATGCTGCTCTGGAATAATTGAAGATCTATACGCTACTTTGACGCGGAGGAAGCGCGTATATACGTAGCTTCAGCGAAGAGAAAGCGCGTATGCGCAATAAAATATACACTGAGGTATACGCCGGTTTGTGTGGACGGAAGCGCGTATATACGCGAAATCAGTGAAGTAAAAGAGCGTATGTAAACTAGGGTTTGCTGAAGCAAGGGGTATGAAATATCTGAGCTGTTCTGCTGTGTTTATGCTATCTGATCTGTGTTGATATGTATCTGTTGATGATGTATGGTTGTGCTTAAAAGTATGGAAAGGGTCCAGTATGAAAATATGATGAAATGTGGCCCGCAAGTGGTGTTCTATTGAAGTTGTTGGATCCAGTGTGAAAATTGATGAAACGTGGTCCAAGGTGGTGCTGAAGGTTGTAGCCTTCAGTCAGGGGGTTGTAGCTCCCTTCCAGGTGAGGCCGGTAAACGAGATCGGGGGGTCGTAGCTCCCTTCCAGGAGAGGCTGGTAAACGAGTCAGGGGGTTGGAGCTCCCTTCCAGGAGAGGCTGGTAAACGAGCGCAGGTGGGTGCCTGCGTGCTGGTCAAGTCAGCGCCAGCACATATGTTGTAAGATGTTTTCTCTATAATAAAATATTGAAGGCTGAGCAACTGCAGCGGTGGTTTTCTCCCGACTTGGGTTTCCACCTAAAAATCCTGGTGTTCATGTGTGATGCTTGTGTCATGATTTATTCTGTTCTTACTGCACATGTTTACTGCTTATTGAATATCTGATGAATAATTGAAGGAATGATTTGAGTGAAGAATTAATGACATAAATAGATATCTGTGTATACGCGAGTTTCGTAAAGGGTATCCGCGTATATACGCAAGTCTGGTTCAGGAAAGTAGTGTATGCGTTTTAGAAGCAGAAAAAATGAAAGTTTTGAATATGCAGTAAATACTGATTCACCCCCCCCTCTCAGTATTTTTCCCAACAATTGGTATCAGAGCAGGTCCTTCTGCAGAAGCTTGATCGCTTGAAGGAGATCCGTCACAATGGGAAGTATACATACAAAAGCCTTGCTGAATTTTGGTGCAAAAGTATGGGCTCTCGCAAAAGAATGTGATGAAGAAAAGGGTACCTTTGTGGATTCTTTAGAAGACAATAATCTTCTTGAAGAAAACATTCAACTCAAATTAAGCCTAGAAGAAAAGAACATAATCATTGAGACTTTTAAAAATCAGCTTGAAGCAAGAGAAAAACGCATGGAGGATCTAGAATGTGAAGTAGTAAGTCTAAGGAAGGATAATGAGAAATTGAATTCTCTCAATCTCAGATTTGCTAAAAGTTCAGAAACCTTGAATGAGATTATCAAGGTACAACGGTCTCCTTTTATAAAAACAGGTCTTGGATATACTGGGGAATCTTCTCAGAAATCAACACCAAATTCTCTAAAAGCAGCCACTGCTGGTTCTCTACATTCAGCCACTCAGCAAGAGAACAAAGGATCTTTACAGGTAAAGCAAGATAACCTCAATTCAAGAAACACTAACAGGGAGATCTTTCAAAATGGCTACAACCAACAGGTAAAGTCTAATAGAAGATTTCATGATCACAGAAATTTCTACTTCAATGGTCAATGTTTCACATGTCACAACTTTGGTCATAAAGCTATTCAATGTGTTTCATATAAAACCATCATGACCAGAGAAGCAAGAAAGATCAGGATGAATGATGAACCAAAGAAGAACACCTATAACAATTTTTCTCCTCTCCAAAATGAAGTTGAATGTACTTATTGCAATAACTTTGGTCATGAAGAATCTGAATGCAAGAGCAAGGTCCAGCCAAAAGAGCATGTTCCCTCAAGCTCTAAAGTATGGAAAAAGAAAGAATTACCGGTTGAAAATTGTGGGATAGCGTTATTTGCAGAGGGTGAAGAGAATCAATGGTATATTGATAGCGGGTGTTCAAGACACATGACAAGTGACAAAAGAAAACTGCATACTTATAATGCTCTAGAGAAGGAAAAGAAAGTTACTTTTGGAAATGATACTCCTGCTGTTATTAAAGGAAAAGGGTCAGTATTTCTAAAAGAAAAGGTGAAGGCTAAAGATGTCATGTATGTGGATGGGTTAAGGCATAACCTACTGAGTGTTAGTCAAATGTGTGATCAAGGAGCAGAAGTGGTCTTCAGTTCCAAAGAATGTGTGGTTCGTGATCTTGATACAGGTAAAATCATTATAAAAGGAAAAAGAAATCCAAGCAACCTGTATGTACTCAACGGCATAGAACAATGTTACTTAAGCAAATCTTCAGAAAATTGGCTATGGCATCGAAGACTGGGACATCTGAGTTTTTCTCAAATCAAGAAAGAAAGCAAACTTCAAGCTGTTCGTGATCTTCCCAAGATCAATCTTCCAGAAAGTACCATATGCAAATCTTGTCAATTTGGTAAGCAGACCAGAGTCCGATTTAATGCCAAAGAAGGTTCATCAAGTAAGCCTCTTGAACTCATTCATACTGACATCTGTGGACCTATGAGGAAAAAATCATTACGTGGGGAAGAATACTATATCCTATTTATTGATGACTACTCCAGAATGTGTGAGATCGCGTTTATTAAACACAAAGATGAAGCCTTTGAAAAATTTCAGAAGTTCAAAGCACTGGTAGAAAATGAATTGGATTCAAAAATCAAGTGTCTTAGATCTGAACGAGGAGGAGAATATTCATCAAATGAATTCTTTGAATTTTGTGAACAACATGGCATTAAAAGACAGTTCTCTGTAGCAGGCACTCCACAACAAAATGGTGTAGCAGAAAGAATGAATAGAACAATTGTTCAAATGGCCAGAGCTATGCTTACTGACTCTAATGTTCCTAACATGTTTTGGAGTGAAGCAGCTCGTGCAGCAGTTAACATTCTCAACAAGGCTCATGTTCGGGTAACCAGTGATAAAACTCCATATGAACTCTGGTATGGCAAATCTCCCACTGTAAAGCATTTTAAAGTTTTTGGAAGTAGATGCTTTATCAAAAATAATGATGAAAAACTTGGCGAGTTTGACCCTAGATCAGATGAAGGGATACTTCTTGGCTACTCATCTTCAAGCAAAGCATTCACATGTTACAATAAAAGGCTTCAAAAGGTTGTTGAATGTATTGATGTTGTTACTGACGATTCTCCTGCAGCTCCTAAAGAAGAAAAACAAACAACAGAAGAAGATGATGATGACATATGGCCTTCTACATCAGATGGAAATGATATAGACAGTGAATCAAATGAAGAACCTGAAAATGATTTATCTAAAAAAGCTCCATCCAGATATGTTCAAAAGAATCATCCTGAATCTCAAATTTTGGGAGACAAGGAATCAGGTGTACGAACAAGGAGAACTCTTGCGGGATCTTCTAGTAATTTGGCACTTCTATCCACAATTGAACCACACAATGTCAATGAAGCTAGCAAATATGAATGTTGGAATAATGCCATGGATGAAGAAATTGAGCAAATTGAAAAGAATGACGCTTGGGATTTGGTACCAAGACCTCATGATAAAAATGTCATTGGAACTAAATGGATCTTCAAGAACAAGTTAAATGAGAATGGGGATGTTGTAAGAAACAAAGCTAGACTGGTTTGCAAAGGGTATACTCAACAAGAAGGTATAGACTTTGAAGAAACGCTTGCTCCTGTAGCTAGACTTGAAGCCATAAGAATGTTTCTTGCTTTCTCAAGCTATCAACGAATCAAAGTTTATCAAATGGATGTTAAGTCTGCTTTTATTAATGGTGATCTAGAAGAAGAAGTTTATATAGAACAACCGGAAGGATACATTTTGGGAAATGATGCAAATCTTGTTTGTAGACTTAAAAAGGCTCTGTATGGACTCAAACAAGCTCCAAGGGCTTGGTATTATCGTCTTGACAAATATCTTCATCAAAAAGGATTTTCAAAGGGGTCTGCTGATAGCAACTTATACACAAAAGTTGAAAATGATAAACTATTGATTGTAGTTGTATATGTTGATGATATCATTTTTGGGAGTAACGAAGAATCTATGAGTCAAAAATTTTCTTCTGTCATGCAGCAAGAATTTGAAATGTCTTTACTTGGGGAACTAACATTCTTTCTTGGCTTGCAAGTGCATCAATCTGCAGACGGTATATTTCTATCACAAGCAAAATATCTTAAGCAAATTCTCAAGAAGTATGGCATGGAAGAATGCAAACCTGTAAGTACACCAATGATAACTGGATGCAGTCTCAGTTCTAATGATGATTCTCCCACTGTGAATCAACCAGAATACAGATCGATGATTGGAAGTCTACTTTATCTCACTGGGACCAGACCAGACATTATGCAGGCTGTTGGGATTGTTGGACGATTCCAAGCTAATCCAAAAGAGTCTCACCTTCAGGCTGTCAAAAGGATATTCAAATATCTACAAGGAACTCAAGACTTGGGTCTATGGTATCCAAAGGATGCTGATCTTACTCTTCATGCTTACACTGATGCAGATTGGGCTGGAAGTGTTGATGATCGGAAAAGCACTAGTGGTGGTGCATTTTACATGGGGCCCTGGTTAGTATCTTGGTTCAGCAAGAAGCAAAATTCTATTGCCTTATCAACAGCTGAAGCAGAGTATGTAGCTGCCGCATCTTGTTGCACTCAACTCCTATGGATGATGCAAACTTTGCAAGATTTTCAAATCAAATGTGCAACTCCTATCTCCATTATGTGTGATAATACAAGTGCCATCAGTATCTCAAAGAATCCTGTCATGCATTCAAAAACCAAGCACATTCCCATCAAATATCATTTCCTACGTGAACAAGTGCTTGAGCAAAAAGTGAAGTTGGAGTATGTTACCTCCAAAGAACAAGCTGCTGATATCTTTACCAAACCTCTGCCCAGGGAAGTGTTCGAGTATCAAAGACAAAAGCTGGGAGTGGTCTCTGCCAGTCAAAAGAAAAAATCTGCATAATTTTTAGAAGATGGCTTGGGATACGCAGGTTTCCTGAAACACAGTCGCGTATGTACGCGAGTTCCTGCACATAAAACCGCGTATGTTTGGTTGCTGACAATTTTTGGTTGGATCAGCTCTCTTCAGCACAGCTGAAGTGCTGTTTGGTATCTCTGATACTGTTTGGTAGCTCTGGTGGTGTTCCAGTTCTTATAATTCTGTTTCTATTGTTTTGATGAAGATGCCTTGATGATTTGTTGGTGGAAGTTTTCAGGATGCACAATCTAAGGGGGAGCCTTAGTCTTTTGGAAAAAATTCTTGGTTGCACAGATTCAGGGGGAGCATTAGCATTGCTGAGTATAATGCATTATTGGCATTATGATGGTTCTGTTATATGATCTCTCTTGAGGTCTTCTTGGTATTGGTCATGAAAAGTCATATTTGTATTTTTGATGAAAAGGTCATGTTGAGACCCTTGATGTAAAATCTGCAATATTCAATCATGTATGTCAAATTTGTAAACCCACTTGGTTGGGTAGCTGAGTAATTTTTTGTAAACCCACTTGGTTGGGTAGCTGAATTTAAATGTGTAAACCCACTTGGTTGGGTACTTGAGTCTCATATGTAAATCCACTTGGTTGGATATTTGATGTAAGTATGAGTCTTTGGTGATAGGAAGAGTCATGTACTTTATTGAAAAATATGTTTGAAGATTCAGCATGAAATAAGGGGGAGCTTGGCCACTTCAGCATATATCAGTTCTACAGAATGTTTCTTCCACATGAGGAGAAAAGGGGGAGAATGTTGGTTTTCATCCGCTGGTTTTACCCTTTGCCCTTGATGTCAAAGGGGGAGAGTGACATGGTGTTTGAATAAAGAGAAGGTAATGATGTGACATATTTGGGAGAGTGACATGGTATCTATCTGCTGTGGTAACCAAACACCATCGTGGTTGCCATCAAGTCCAAAGGGGGAGATTGTTGGAAATATGATGCAGAGTGTTGTCCTTGATGGCAACCCACAGAATGAAGATGAAGACGTGCGACTGTTGACATGTATTGTCCTTGATGGCACTCCACCTGATGAAGTTATGCTTGACTTGATGGACTTGTTAAATGATAAATTTTAAAGATATGAGTGATTGATGATATAGTGATGTTGAGTGTTGTACTTGAAAGGAAACCCACTTGATGAAGATGTTGACAACTTACTTGATGAAGTTGTGTTTGATAGAATATGTCCTCGATGAAGGAAATCTGATGTATCTACAGTATTTACAGAAGGCAATGAAGAAAGGATTTCAGAATGTACTCAGAGAATGATGAAAAAGAGCATGTCTCTTGGTATACGCGGATTGGCCTAGGGGAAGTCGCATATGCACGCGGAAAGGAACGTTACAAGTCGCGTATGGGCTAAAGCGCTCAAAAAGTGCAAATCCAAGGGTAACCACCATGGTATTGACCCATAGTATTGGGTAATGATCCGCCTAATTGACCCCGTCCAGGTAGTTTTGGGCTTATGGTATTATTTTGGTCCATGGTATTGAAAAAGGGGCTCATGGTATTGAAAAAGGATAATCATATAAAAGGAGAAGAAATTCATTGTGCACAACATGAGGGTGGGTGCAAGATGTCTGAGCTTGAATGAATACTTCTCTCTGATGTAGATCTGATTGGAAAGGGTTACACTTGAAGATAAATATGAGTGTATGATGCACCAATGATGAAGAAGGGGATCTAGATCTGAAATGCACTTGTATTTACTAGATCTGCTTATGGAAGGCCTAGATCTGTGATGAGGCGAACATCTAGGCGAACATCTCTCTGAAGTGAAAGGGTAAATCTGAACTGAATATCTGATCTGAAGAAGTATGCTGCTCTGGAATAATTGAAGATCTATACGCTACTTCGACGCGGAGGAAGCTGAGCATAATGCCAGCCTTCGCCAAGAGAAAGCGCTGGAGGCACAAAATACATGCTGACTCTGTAATGTGCTGCCAGGGTGACTTGGGAAAGCACGTAGATACGCGAAACTGGAGGAAAGAGCGTATAAATTCAGGGTTTGTCACAAGCGGTGAAGGAAATATCTGAGCTGCCTCGCCGTGGCGGTTATGCCATTCGATCTCGTGTTGATATGTGATTCATGGATGATGTATGGTTGTGCTTAAAAAGTATGGAAAGGGTCCAGTCTGAAAATATGATGAAATGTGGCCTGCAAGTGGTGTGCTAAAGGAAGCTTTGGATCCAGTGTGAAAATTGATGAAACGTGGTCCATAGAGGTGCTGAGGGTTGTAGCCTTCAGTCAGGGGTTGTAGCTCCCTTCCAGGTGAGGCTGGTAAACGAGATCGGGGGGTCGTAGCTCCCTTCCAGGAGAGGCTGGTAAACGAGTCAGGGGGTTGGAGCTCCCTTCCAGGAGAGGCTGGTAAACGAGCGCAGGTGGGTGCCCGCGTGCTGGTCAAGTCTGCGCCAGCACATATGTTGTAAGATGTTTTCTCTATAATAAAATATTGAAGGCTGAGCAACTACAGCGGTGGTTTTCTCCCGACTTGGGTTTCCACCTAAAAATCCTGGTGTTCATGTGTGATGCTTTGTGTCATGATTTATTCTGTTCTTACTGCACATGTTTACTGCTTATTGAATATCTGATGAATAAATGAAGGAATGATTTGAGTGATGAATTAATGACATATATAGATATCTCTGTATACGCTAGTTTCGTAAAGGGTATCCGCGTATATACGCAAGTCTGGTTCAGGAAAGTAGCGTATGCATTTTAGAAGCAGAAAAAGTGAAAGTTTTGAATATGCAGTAAATACTGATTCACCCCCCCCCTCTCAGTATTTTTCCCAACACAAAGGAGAGTCCAATTCCTAGAGACAACCCTGTACCATCATGGCTTGGTTAAGATTTTAATTGAACACCATTTAGCCAAAACAAAAGATACTTGGGATAATTTCTTGGTAAGAAATCATTTTGAGGAACCAAAAGAGGCCTCACCTGAACACCAGCCTACAAGGAGAAGCAGAAAATGGAGAGCCTCTAAAATTGAAATTGACAAAATAGTACAGGAAAGTAGTGAAGAAATAATCTCTGAGAAGTTGACTTAGATTAAGAGACAACTTAAGAAAGAGAGGGTAATCAGAAAATCTGCCACAGAAAAAGGAGAGGGATCATCCCAGCCAAGAAGAAGCCATAGACTCAGGGGGAAACTAAGAAAAACACAGATCAAACAAAAAGGGGTGATAAACATAGAAGATGAGGAAAGATCTATTGAAGAGGATGTTGAAGAAGATTTTAATGAAGAAATCCCTGAAATTGACCCTGCTCAGCAAGAAGTTTATGACTATGTTGAAACATTGGAAAGGAAAGCTTCAGAGAGTAGAGATAGAACCCCTAGTCCTCCACTGTCCGAAATAGATGTGTTAAGAAGGGATAGGTATGAGCTAGAAGTACTTAATAGACATATCAAAACTGAGAATGATATTCTGAAGGAACAAGTCAAACTCAAAACCAGTATGAACTCAACCTTATCTCTACAAATGGACAAAGTGGAAAAGGCTAATGAAAAGTTGAAAAAGAGGAACAAGAAGCTAATCAGGGCACTTATCAACTTAAGGTTCAAAATAGTCATCAGGAAACCCAAAAGACCTTTAACTTCCAGGCAAAGAAGAAGGAGAAGGTTAGATGTTCTTGCAGAAGTCTCTGAGTTTATGGAATAAGTTGCATGAGGACATGCAAGAAGTCAGCAGTGGGGGTATGTTGAGCCCCAAGATTGTTCTTTCTTTCATCTTACTTCACCCCATTTTCCTTTGTCCATTGTTATCCCAAACCCAAATGATCAATGAAATTAGTTAAAATTACTTTTAGAATGATTAACATGGCTAACTTGCTAACTTTTGTGATTTTGTCATTGTAATGCAAATTAGCTACAGAATGCAGACATTCTGTAGCTAACCGGCAATTCTGCAGTTGTCTTCACGTTCAAGCATGTTCCAGGTTTCCTCTCAGGAAAAGTCACACATGGGTATATTCCACATCATGTCCTCATTGTTTGTTGCTCACCATGAAGAATGAACCGAATTCTGGACGTGGTTTTGGTACATGGGAACTCATTCAAGGAGGCAGACTTCTAATAGGATTTTCCTAGTCCAGATGTCCTTTGTCTCTTTACGCTACCATCTTTAGAGTCCTAGTACGATTTTGATAAGGAAAGACAATGATCCCCGTATTTTTGCAAGTTCTGTTATGTAGATTTGTTATAAAAGCACTCGGAAAACCGAGAGACAAGCCCTAGATTTTGCTTAGATTTCATGTATTGACTGCTATATTTCCGAAGACCGAGACTACTTTGTTTCAAGTTATTTTCCTTGAATGAAGAAGACAGCATTGCTTTGAACGCGTTGAGTTGATCTAGAGTTAGATTCCATCTGGTGGTAGAGGGCCCCTGCCTCCTGCACGGCTTTACTTTCGTAATTTAGATAAGTATCTTAGTTGTTTTCACGTTTTTGAAGTTTGAGTTCATAGTTAATTTCATTAGCCACTATAGCTATACTTGTTCTAAGAAACTCTTCCAAAAGATCATGATAATGAATGGGAAATGGCTGTAGTGTTGTAGGATTTATTTGTAATTTCTTTTGTTCATTATTACAGTTGAACTTATACTAAGCAAACTCTTCCAAAAAATCCTTATGATGTCTAAGGCATGACTGTGATAATGAATGTTTCAGTTGTTTGTTTATACTAAGAAGCATAGCTGATCTTACTCTTAAAACGCTCTTCCAAAATATCATAATAATGGGTAGGAGATAGCTGTGATATCTTAGTTTTTTAATTTCTTTCAGTCTTTATGTTTGCATTTGCACTGAATTGTACAGCCAGGATTGTTCTAAGAAGCTCTTCCAAAACACCATTCATGATGGACAAAATAGGCTGTAGAATCCCATAGATTAATTGCATGATAACTTAGGTAGGGTACTCCGTAGTCAAATTGCATTCAATTCATGCTCTGTTATATTGTTTTAAGTTTGATAATGGCTTGTTAGTTCAGCACTGTTTATTGTAGACTAGTGGCACCTTAGTTCAGTTTTAGCTTAGCTCATTGTATTTACATTCCACACTTAGTTGTCATCCATTGCATATTAGATTACATTAGTTGTTAAACTCAAACACCACGGCCTTCATTATTTACAAAACCTTCTTTTGTTCCAAATCTATAATTGACTCATAACCATCTGGACAGAAGACAGTATCATCCCAAGGCTTGAAGTACTTTTGCAACCTCTTTATCATCTCACCAACAAACCTTTCCTCAAAAGACTATTCTAAAAATCTATAACCTTTGAGTGAAGTTTAGTGGTGTTAAACTAAGTTGCAGAATAGAGTTAGGAGCTAGTCTTAGAGTAGAGATCTTATGATGTTACCAATATTCTTCTCCAATTATGCTTCAACAAACCCTTAATCATGGATAAGATGTTGTATCATTATAAGCTGATTGTTTAATTGTTTAGTTAGGAGAATTTGTATACTTAGCTGCCCATTTCTCAAGCTCTTCCAAAATACCTTTAATGAAAGAATTGGACAAGTTAAGTTTATGTTTTGATTCATTTTCTTGAATTCATTATCAAGCTTTGTATTCTACTTAGTCATAGTTTAGGTTTGGTTCTGTTTCAGTAATTGCATTTTGCATTTGTCAATTGCCATCAACAAATTAGGCTTCACTCTGTTTTAACCAGTAGCTTCTTTCCACCAGCATTTAGTTCCTTTCCTTGTGAACATAAAACCATCAAAAGACCAAAAACATCATAAAACACTAAACACAACGCATTAAGAAACAAACACCTAGGCACATACAGTGCACTTCACTTCAGCAGTTTACCAACCTTGGTTGACAATTAAATAAACTCAATTTAGGAGACTAGGTTGAGCCCAAACAACTAGTAACTCAACCCAGGCTATTCCAGGGCTTCTAGAGTGATTATCCAACCAAGGATATAGGAACTAGTAACTCAACCCATAACCATAAGGAAGATGAGCACTAATAAAAAAAATCAAGTGGGAAACCCACAATGCCATGGCTATCTAGAAATGGCAAGGCAAGGAAAAACCACATTAAATCTAGGTAATCCTCCTTGCCAATGACAACTCATAACCAAGAAACGGAATGCATGTACCATGTGTGCCAAAACTAGCAACGAAACTATACATGCAACTCGAAACCTGCAAAGAAATCTAGATGTAGCCACTGATCCAACTATCCCCTTATGCTTTCCTGCTTTTCCTTGATTTCTTTCTCCAAATCCAATGTGTGATAAAATTCTCCAAGCATGCTCCAAAAATACTCTAAGTGTACAAGAATATGAGAGAGGGAATAGAGAGAGGTATCCAAATTGAAATGACCAAATCTTGAACTAGAAGAATCCATGAACTAATCCTCAGAAGCCGTTTTATCAATGATGCCTCTAATTTCTTCATTTCCCATTATTTTTCCTTCATTTTCCTCCTCACATACAACTTGTGACCCTTCATCTTCATTTTCTCCTATTTTCCATTGTTTTCATAAATAAAATATCAATAATTCCTCTTTGCCTTTCCAAATTCCTTTTCCATTGCCTTTGCCAATTTTCTTAGCCATAATAAACCAAAATGAAACCCACTAGGATATGACCGTCGTGTTATATTTTTTTACATGAATTTTTGACTAGGGATGTTACAGAACCCTCCCCCTTGGGGGAACACTGTCCTTGGTGTTCAATGAAACCCATAAACCAACAAATTGTTGGAAACAAAACATACTACCTATGGAGATTTATAACAGAACTTGTTGCAGTATTTACAATGACCAATACCATTTAATGGAGCTTTATAACACAACTCGTTACCGTATTTACAATAACAACGACATATAATTATGCAAATTTTCTTCAACCGGAAAATAACTAGACTGTTCATGGAGCTTTATAAATCCAATTTGATGCAATATTTACAATAATATACACATATACTTATGAAAATTTACTCAACCAACAAATAAAAGTATATGATGCCTGCATCCGCAAGAAGGGAATATAGAGGCTCACACCTCCACCCTTGAAGTAATACCAAGATTCACCTCTTTCCTAGGAATTCTAGAATCCACTGCTAAAGTCAAATTTTGCATCCAATGTCCAATGCTACAATCCCACACCACTTGTCCTCTCAGTGAACACTTATTGACTCATTGTTCCATGGAACACTCTCAATGTGCATCTTATTCCATATGAGAATGCTAATTACCAAAACAAAATCCATTCCCGACCTTCCTTTATCTGCTACACAACCCCTCAGGAAATATGATCACCCCCTTCTGTGCAGTCACACACCTTCCAAGTTTCATAGGCATCCCCTTCTCTGCTACATATTCCCTTGGGAGACCCCTCCCCTGGCAAGGTTTCCCTGCATCGGAAGGTCCAAAATCAAGGAATATCCCTACCTCAAAACCATCATATTGGTTATAGAATTCTCATGGAAATCAATGGACACTATTGGGTATTAGTGTCCCACAATGGAACCTAAAGTGATTTATGAAAATATTGTTTCCTATTTCATTTCCTTTCATTGAAGCTACAAATTCTTGTATTCTGTTTCAATCACTCAACTGGGAATTTTCATGCTTTCCAGTACCAAGGACATAATTTCGATTAGATTAAAAGAAAATTGAAATAACTCAAATCACACCTCATTGGTAGCTTTTCAATAAGGTACACCTGCAACTTTTCTTACCTCTTGTTACAACAAGTCAAACTAGCATCTTTGACCAAATCATCATGTATAAACATATCACGTCTGGTTAGCTCAAAACAAAACCATCACAATCAAAATAATATATCAAATGTAACCATAATAAATCAAAGTCATAGATAACATGCATAATTAAATACTGAAGCCAAAATACCAATACTTATCCTTTAAATGATTATTTACTTCAATCTTTATTCTTTGTCCTTTCTCGACACACATTGAATTGGTTTCCACACCCAAAAAACACCTTGTACTTCTCTTCTCTTTAATCACATACACATACATAATGTACATAACAACACACGCATCCACACACAATGTTCAACATCGCACAATACATGCACTTACACTCAGTGTACAACAAAACACAATACATACACCTACACTCAGTGTACAACACAACACAATACACCTACACCCAACGTACATATCAACATAATACATACATATAAACATAGTACAAAACAACAAATACTCATGTCACAATACCATGAATATAAAATTCACATACATAGTACAACATGCCTGCAACATAGCATGTGTGACATGCATGCAATACCACATGTACACCAGTACCATATGTACAACATGTACACAATACCACCTCTACATAGCACCAACTTCACAAAGTGTGCACGAATATGAGAACTGAACTTGAATCCAATCCAGTGGACTCCAAGCCTCTTGTTGATTCTCTTGTATAGATAGGTTTTGACTGATGCATTCCTTAACCTTTTAGGTGAATGATATTATCTCATCCTTAAATGACATGGAAATGTGTGCCATCTCTTTTGGCATGCATGAAAGGTTTCCTCGCCCAATATTTGAAAGGTATCCTCAAAGTTGAGGATGTCATTTTCCTACCTTTCCTTACACATTTCTACTATTTTAGGATATTTTAATACAAGCTTATGATTTATCATGAAGAGAAGTGGGCATGGAAGCTCTGCCTTAACTCATAGTGGTTCCTCTACTACCTTGGAGAATAATTTGTTTACCTCCTCTACCCTAATTTCTTCATGGATTAGCCATGAGGCCATGGCCATCAATTTTGCATCACCCAACTAATAATTTGAGTCCAAGATGTTAATGTAAGGAAATACTAATTTATGCATGTAGAATTCTTTTATTTTGTCTTTATCCTCAATGTTGCACTGGAGGAAAAAATCATTTACCTGTCTTACATCTTATACAGGAAGGGAACCTTTTTGTGCCAATGTTGTAATATGAAATTGACACTGTTGATATTTGAAAAATAGAGAATAAGTCTTTGAGAAGTGCCTACAATTTATAACTTCCAAAGAGAGATTTTCCATAGTGGTAATCTAATTTTATTTTTCCTCCAACAACTTTTTTGTTTGTTATAACTAGGCCTTCAACTTCTTATTTTTCTTCTCTAGATGATCCTTTATGTTGACTTCATGAAATATGAGGTTGGCCATTTCTTCCTCCATATTTTCATCTTATCTTCCATGATGCCAACATAACCAACCCATTTAGATTTTTCAATCTTCAAAACTAAAAGAATGGTGTGTGTATGGTTGAGAAATTATCTCAACCAAGGTGTCCAAGATAGCACACACTATCTTGAGACACAGTCTCCTCATCTATTTAATTGTAATATTACATTCTTTTAATAATGAGAAAATATGTGAAGAAGCCATGAAGCTGAAACCTTTATTGCGGGACGTTGAATCATTCAAGCCTGGAGCACTCACTGATAGTGTGGGAGAAAGCAACATTGGAAATCATGTGTTTGAAGAATTCAATTTGGTTGGTATGGAAATTTAATTTAATTTAATTGAATAATTATTTGAAATGTGGTGCATAAAAGTTGAAGGAGAGATGTGATTTTCATATTGTTTGCTAGAGCAGAGGTTTTGGATAGACCACTCTCAGCAGTGCTTGGCATATGTTTGGTTCATGAAACCTCATTCACTTTGCTGGAAATTTTCATAATAAACCATTTTTGAATGGGTGAATGTGAATAGCGTTGACCTTCAAGGTGTATGGTGGAAAATCTTGAAGTAAAGGAAACATTCAAGGAATTATATCCCAAAGGCATAATACTTATGCCTTTTAAGTTTAAAATGAAACCTTTAATCACCTTTTATAAATTCATTTTAATTGACTTCATAAAGTTTTAATAATTATTTTAATGAAAAGTGTATAAATGAACCTTTAAAGAATGTTCATAAAGTTTTTATGGAGCTTTTTGAGGCATAAGGTGAGTTATGGAAGTATTTTTTAAAGCTCTTTAATTTTTATAGTGATAAATTTAATGGATTGATAAGATCGTTTTGAAGTTATTTTTTTGGAGATATAAGGTGTGTTAAATTTTCTGAATTCAGTGAAGTTTTTTTTCAATGGAGAAATAAGGTGCAATTTGGGGTATATTTTTTAATTTTTGGAGTAATAAGGTGCATATTTAGTAAATTTGGAGTGATAAGGGAAAGTTATTGTTGTGATTTCAAGTACCATTTTTTTGAGAGAGATTAATTTGGTGAATATATAGATTTTGAAGACAAATTGTTTCCAAGGGTTGTGAGTTTGGAATTTTCATTACTTGAAGGTGGAGATTTCTTATGTACTCAACACTTAATAAAGATACCATTTTTTGGTGATTCTGTCCTAGATCCGCCTGAAATCGAATAAGGGGATCTTAGGTACACCATGTGTGTTTGTGATGGTGAGTATTTTTATGGATTCATGATGTTGCTTATAATTTGTGTCTATTTTTTGACACATAAATGATCTCAATACACACATAAAGTACAATGCAAGAAAGCACAACACCTGTAACGAAGTAGCTGTAAGGAAGGATAATTAAACTCAACACATGCATTTGCGCCACTACAACGCATAATCAAATATTGTCAACATCAACATTCTACCTCAACAAGAAAATTCACTTAATACGATCAAGTTAATGTGCTTCGAAGCACAGTATACATCAACATTATTGCACATAAATTTTAAAATTTGTAATCTGAGTTGGATTGTAAGGGTGCACATTCGGTTGAACTCGACACCCAAGTTTTAAATTGATAATAAGTCAAGAGCGTCAATTCTCTTCAATTAAGTCAAATTAAGACAAGTGAATTCACTGTTTTATGTGAGTCATTAAAATCATTGTAAGATTTTTTGGGTGCATTTTCGATAGTGTTCGACACCCTTCATTTAAAACACAATCAAGTGAGTACCTCAAGTGGACGAGTTTTAACTTTAAAACAAACAACAAGTTCACATATTCTGCAAGCGAGTGCGAGTATTCATTCAAGTGAGCGTGAAGTAATCGAGCAATACAAGCGAGCGTTCAAGAAAAGCGATCATCATCAAGTGAGCATGAAGTAATCAAGCAAGTCAAGCGAGCGTTCAAGAAAAGCGATCATCATCAAGCGATACCAAGCATTGGTGTAGGAGTGTTGCACTGGTGTACTTCCCCGTTCAACTGCATGAGAGTACCATCTTCTTTTCACTATTGGCTGCACTATGTGTGACTGTATTCGGTTTTAGAACTGAGACAATATTTTGAATGTGGATGACCATTCCCAAGGATCGATACATTCATAATGTATCTTCAATTTGGTTGATTTTTTTTGGTCGCAACATTTCTCAGATGAATGATTTGGCTTGCCACAATGGCGACAAGGATGGAGATCAAAACACTAATCTTCCATATGACCAGTTCTTTGACAACGAGGACATTTTGGTTTGACTGCAACTGTGGGTTACGTGCATTTATGTTTGTCTACAACTTTCTCAGAACTTGTTGAGGTGATTTGTTCAAGAAATCCTGCACTGACAAACTTAATTGGCTTGGAATAATCTAGGATATGCAAGTTGGCATCATCTTTGACATATCCTAAGCCTCGTCGATTTCTGTTACTTTGGATTTCTTCCCATGGATTGATGATGGGCTTGGAAGAAAGTTGAACTGGAACAACTTTGACACTTGAAGCTATTTGGATGAATGACTTATCATCTGGATGGTTCAAAGACTTGGAAGCATCACTCTTCTCTTGCAACTCATTTCTTTGTAGTTGTGACTCTAGTTGAAGAAACTCAATCATTTCATTTGTATGTTGTAGATGTCGTGAAAGATAAAAAAGAGTTTTTTTTGTTGATTTGCACCATATCTTCAGCATTTGAGAGTATCAAATTGTGAATAATTTGTATCAACTAGATATATTACACCATGTGAGCTCAATTTATTGAATTCAGGCTCGCTTGTCGTAGATGTCGTGCTTTGAACTGTCTCACTTGAGTTTGTTACTTGAATGACAGGCTCGCTTGTTATGTTGCTTGAATGGCACACTCGCTTGATTTGTTACTTATTGTGCTTTCTTGGAACACTTTCTTGCTTGAACTCTTGAATTCATGCTTGCTTGATGATGATCGCCTTTCTTGAATGCTCGCTTGACTTGCTTGACTACTTCATGCTGACTTGATGATGACCACTTTTCTTGAACGCTCGCTTGACTTGCTTGATTACTTCACACTCACTTGAATGAATACTCATGCTCACTTGCAGAAGATGTGAAATTGTTGTTTGTTTTAAAGTTAAAACTTGCCCACTTGAGGTACTCACTTGATTTTTTTTTAAATGAAGGGTGTCAAACACTGTTGAAAACGCACCCAAAAAATCTTACAATGATTTTAATGACTCACATAAAACACTGAATTCACTTGTATTAATTTGACTTAGTTGAAAAGAATTGACGCTCTTGACTTCTTATCAATTTAAAACTTGGGTGTCGGTTTCAACCGAAAGTGCACCCTTATAATCCAACTCAGATTACACATTCTTAAATTTATGTGCAAAAATGTTGATGTAGAATGTGCTTTGAAACACAATAACTTGATTGTCTTAAGTGAATTTGCTTGTTGAGGTAGAAGGTTGATGTTGACAATCTTTGATTATGTGCTGTAGTGGCACAAATGCATGTGTTGAGTTTAATTATCCTTCCTTGCAGCTACTTCATTACAGGTGTTGTGCTTGCTTGCATTGAACTTTATGTGTGTGTTAAATGAGATCATTTATGTGTCAAAAAATAGACACAAATTATAAGCAACATCATGAATCCATAAAAACACTCGCCATCACAAACACACATGGTGTACCTAAGATCCCCTTATTCAATTTCGGGCAGATCTAGGACACAATCACCAAAAAATGATATCTTTATTAAGTCTTGAGTACTTAAGAAATCTCCACCTTCAAGTAATGAAAATGCCAAGGTCACAACCCTTGGAAGCAATTTGTCTTCAAAATATAGATATTCACCGACTCAATCCCTCTCAAAAAAATGGTACATGGAATCACAACAATGAATTTCCCTTATCACTCCAAATTTACAAAATATGCACCTTATTTCTCCAAAAATTACAAAATATATCCCAAATTGCACCTTATTTCTCCATTAAAAAAAACTTCACTGAATTCAGAAAATTTAACACACTTTATATCTAAAAAAATATCACTTCAAAACTATCTTATCACTCCTTTAACTTTATCATTGCAAAAATTAAAGAGATTTAAAAAATACTTCCATAACTCACCTTATGCCTCGAAAAGCTCCATAAAAGCTTTATGAACACTCTTTAAAGGTTCCTTTACACACTTTTCATTAAAATAATTATTAAAACTTTATGAAGTCAATTAAAATGACTTTATAAAAGGTGATTAAAGGTTTCGTTTTAAACTTAAAAGGCATAAGTATTATGCCTTTGGGATATAATTCCTTGAATGTTGCCTTTAATTAAAGATTTTCCACTGCACACCTTGAAGGTAAATGCTATTCACATTCATCCATTCAAAAATGGTTTATTATGAAACTTTACTGCAAAGTGAATGAGGTTTCATGAACCAAACATATGCCGAGCACTGCTGAGAGTGGTTTATCCAAAGCCTTTGCTCCAGCAAACGATATGAAAATTGCAGCTCTCCTTCAACTTTTACGCACCACATTTCAAATAATTATTAAATTAAATTAAATTAAATTGCCATACCAACCAAAATGAATTCTTCAAACACATGGTTTCCAGTGCTGCTTTCTCCCACACTAGCAGTGAGTGCTCCAGGCCTAAATGATTCAACATCCCACAATAAAGGTTTCAGCCTCATGTCTTGCTCACATATTTTCTCATTATTAAAAGAATGTAATATTATAATTAAATAGATGAGGAGACTGTGTCTCAAGATAGTGTGTGCTATCTTGGACACCTTGGTTGAGATAATTTCTCAACCATACACACACCAATTTAGGTTCTACCCCTTTCTACCTCCAACTCAAATAATATGATTGGTGTAAGGTGGATAGGGAGCACCTTCCCTACCTGAATCCAAGAGTAATAAGAAGATAGATCTAACTGAGTGTCTGGTTCCTGTAGCTCTGTAGCCTGCTCATGTGGTTCTGCAACTTGCTCCTTTGGTTATGTTATATGCTCTTGTAGCTCAACATGTTTCCTCTTATGGCATTGTGCTTTTTTCTGACAATACTATATCTTGAGTGCTTGGCCCCTTTCGCTAAGTCTGTAGCTCTTTTCCATTAATTGATGTGGAAGTTATCATTAGTTTTTTTTCTTCTTCCTCTCAAGGTCCTTCCTTCTCAAGGCTACATGACTCTTCAATGGTAATCAGAGTGGGAGATGGAGGCCGAGGCTTCCTAGTGAGATTTATTCTATTGATTTTCCTTATGAAATGAAGAGGAGGTTCTCTTGGTTTTCTCACTTTGGACATTGTTTGGGGTTCTCTTGGTTTTCTCACTTTGGACATTGTTTGGGTGCTCAGGGTTGCGAAATTAGCAACAAATTCTTCTCCTAAGTTTTATTTTGTAGTGCACTCATTTCTGCCCTTTTTCCTCTTCTTTGTTGTTCTTGTTGATGTGTCAATAGCCTCATGGAGCTTATAATATACTACCTCTGGTGCTGGTATATTATAACCTTTGATTATGCTAAATGTGGCTTAGCGAAACCTTCCTTGACTATCTTTTCCTATTCTTCTACCTCCTTTGTATTTTATTCAAGTTATTCCTTTAATTATTCCCTTCTTTATATCTCAAAAGGTAAACATAATATATTTTCATTAAATTAAAGGAAAAAAAGTAAAAATAATCTATTTGTAGAAAATTAAAGGAAAAAAATTAAACCTAATCTATTTGCAAAAAATGAAAGAACAAAAAATAACAGTATTCTAATTGCAAGGAAGAAAATAAATGTAAATAAACCTAGTCTAATTGCATGAAAGGAAATAAAATAATTTCAAGAAAGCTGGAATAATATAAAGTATACTCTATTATGCTTGGTAAACCAACTTGCAACTAAAAGAGAACAATCAAACAACAAACCATAAGTTGCAAAAAAGAATGCGGTTTTGCTACAACTACTAGGTTAAGGATTTTAAGGGGTCTCTGAAGTTTTAAATTCCATATTCAATCTTTGATGTGAATTGTAATGTGGTAAGGAATGATAAACATTATTTGAGTGGTAATATATAGGTATTCAAATGTAATCGATGGATTGTTACAAGATGCTCTTGTTTTGCTACCGAAAATAGTCTGGAGAGAAGTTTTATGTGTTCTACATGTGGTTTGAGGAATGAATAAAGTGAAGATAGGTTATAGAAGGATAATAAGTCTTTCCCAAGATCATGCACCTTTGATGGATTAATTCACGAAAAAAATAGGCAAATTTGGAGTTTCCTATAGCTCTTCAAGAAATTACTTCTAGAGTGCATAAATGTATAACGATGAGCTGAGAGATGATGATATAGTGAGATAAATGCATAAAAAGAGCATTAATTATACCTAAGAGCTATTATCTAAATTAAGTACTATTTTCTAACTAAAATCAGAATGCATGAATGAATGATAAAATAACTAGATGTATAAAATAAAATAATAGGAAGGATGAGCTGAATTGTTAAATGAAAAGAGTACCACTACATGAATTAAATTATTTCTAAATTTATCTTAGCAATATGAATAAACAAACTTGGAGACAAGTTCATTCACTAACCCTGCAAAGAAAATATTTTGAGAGATGAGATTTGAAAAAATTCATGACTACACTAAATGCATGGAACATAAGAATACAAGAAGGGGGCTTGAGCATTGGGTTGGGCCCTAACCCAAGGAGAATCATGTTGCTTAAGGGAAAAATGAGCATGGAAACCAAAGAGTGATTCTCATTTTTTGGGGCCCTAGAGTCACAATATGTTGCGCTATAGAGTGGAGCCTCGGAACATCAAAGTTTGATCTAATTTGTTGTTATGATTTAGGTTTTTTGTTGAAATTCAGTGTATGAAATCATTTATTTCTTATTTTAAATCTTGTTGAATATATCTCTACCTTTGTTAGTTTTTAATATTCTAGTTCGTTCGTTCTTAGTTTCAAACTTCAACAAGAAAATAAAGATGACAAAAACTTACAACAATTTAAATCATATGTAAATGCTTGTTTTCTGTGAATGTTCTTTTACGAAATGACTATATAATTATGCCTTGAATTTTGTTGTTATTTTCGGTGCTTATTCCATATTTAACTATCACGCACTCTACTTTCTCTATAAATTTTTCACAATAAAACAAAGGAACATGAAGAACCATTTTTAGCCATTTAATTATAATTCTTTATCTCTATTAATAAATATTTGTTTCTATAGGAATGCAATGAAGATTAATCATAAGAAACTACCATTTAATTCATACTTTAAATATGAACATATCATACCTTCTACCATTCATCACAGGTTCTATTCAAGAAAGTACAAAATACAATGAAAGAAATCCATTTAAGACAGATTTCAATTTATGTTTTAAAATTTAAATTACTTCTGAGAACCCAGGTAAAGGAAAACTATCAACAATTAAAATAATTATGATGGGTAGTGTTATCACTCCATCAGATATCTAAGGCTGAGAAAGAGTCCTAATAGAGGTAACCACAGACCAATATTTTAGCTTGGTAGCTAGCCCTACCAAACTGGAGAGGTCTCTCTCCACAAAGTCACAGCCAAGAGGGCTAGATTAATTAGGGTTTTAGTCTAGGTATGAGTACATGGGTTTTTTTGTTTGAATTGGTTTTGCTGGATGGGTGAATTAGGCCAAAGAGGCTAGGTCAGGGAAAATAAGATTAGGATTTCAGTCCATTCAATGGGGCAAGGTAGGTACGAAGGCTAACACTTTATGGTTTTTTAGTGAGATGGATCAGACAGATGAGGTGCTAGAAAGAGCAAGACAATGCATGTATTCTTTCTAAACTGAAGAAATGAGACAAACTATGAAGATTTTCCCAAAACAGAGCATAGACGATGTATTTTGTTTATCAACTTGAAAATAAAAATATAATAGAAATAAAAAGATTCATGGAGAGTACAAAACATTCATACATATGAAACATAAGAAGAAATAATGTTAAATTTCCATACCACGGGTATCCCAAAGAAATAGCTGCAACTCTTTCATTAAATTCCTGCTAAATATTGAATACAATAGAGCCTCCGATAAATGCAACAACATCCAAATTTTTTAATGAGTGAAGAGGTGAAAGATATAGGAAAGAAACAACTTATCCCAACCTCAGGGGTTGAATCCCTGAGTTGTGGAGTTGATCCACCAAAAACTGAACTACATACTTAGAGTGTATGGAGGTCAAACTGACTTTTTGGAACAGGGTCTCCTAATGATGCAAATTTTATCTTTGTATTATTTAGTCTAGCACAGGGGTTTTGGGGTGGGTCAAAGCCCTGAAGGCATTGTAATGGGTCAAGGGTAGACCAAGAGGTTTATGGACCATTGGATGCGCAGGCTAAATCGATATAAATAGATGAACCCTTTTGAGTCTTAAAGAAGGAAAGAATTGAGATTGATGTTAAGCACGAATTGTTAGATCTGTTGTTGGGTTTTTAAGGTAAGGACTCCTGCTCAATGTGTGCATGAAGATCCTCAGTCCTACTCTGTGCAGACCCTACTGGATGTGTGTGCCGGTGGTATTTTGGGATCGTAAGAGTATTTTGGTATTAATATATATGTGAAGTACTATTGGATATCTTATGTTATTTGGATCTGTTTTGTTATGGTTGATGTGAACTTGGGTTGTATGATTAAGTTGCGAAAGTATCTTTGTTTCTGTTATATGAATCTATGATCTATTAATTTCTACGATTATAGTTGTTGTGTTGATAAATTGATATTACGCACGTGGATGCGAAGGTAATTACTAGATCTGTAATCTATTATATAAGCCTGTGAATAGATCTATTAAATAAGAGCTCGATAGGATGGAAACACATACCTGCTTGAATTACCTTGTCTCTCTCAGGGTGCAGAAACCTAGTTCCAACACCCTCCCATACTACTTCGGGTGAGACTTTGGCCTGCGCAAGAAGGTCACTGCTGAAAGGGCTAGTAGTTTTTGGCCAGCGGTTGTCATTGATGTCAACCCAAGCAGCAGCAGGGGCTAACCCAATATTGAATGGAAAGTTTGACCTACAAAATTAATATATTCTGGGTCAATAATTCTTTTGATGGTTTCTACTTGTCGAGATGTTTCCGTTGATATATGGCACGCCATGTAATTCTTCACGGTTTGAGAGATACTCATGTTTGAAGTTTGTACCCCCAGTTAGTGGGCTAAAATTCCATGAGGTTGGGGCATGGGTCATTGAAAAATAATAATTAATATTTTTTAAGCTCCTAAGATCCCTCCCACGTTCACTTGTTGAAGCCCCTCTCAACTTAAGCATTCATATAAATTGTGATCTTCATTTCCTCCTTTTGCATGGGATTTGGCCATCTGAAACAGGTCATCGTGGCATTTTCACTCTAATTTTTTTTATACGAAGGCTCAGAAGATGAAATTTTTATGAGGCGAAGCCGAAATCCTGAGGAAGTGGCAGTAAACATTTCAGATCATGTTGCACAACATTTTTGGAGATATGATCTGTGGAAGTAAGTGTTTTTGCAGGCTCCTGAAATTCATCTCAAAGAAGTGACCTTGGTAAAATCGTCATAACTCTCTCTCTGAGTATCAGATTGGAATTCCCTAAAACGTGGCAGATAGTGCACAATATTTATTTTTGGTTCTATCAATTTTATAAGAAAATGAAGAAACAGTGACACGTGGAATTTCGTACAAGTGCGCTCTGCTGAAACAGTCCATAATTAGAGCAGTGTGAGAAATTGGATATATCTCTCTCTTGAAGAATCCAAATTGGGTTAGACCTGTGGCATTGGAAAGATGACTTAGAGGAATACTACAGGACTGAAAATTAGATATTGAAGATCTACAATAACAGAGATACACCAGATTCAATATCGAGCTCCTAGAAGGAAAAAAAAGCTAGATCATGTGTTGTCAAGGGTTGTGTTAGCACCTGAATTGGACCCCAGGCTGCAAAGGCAAAATAGGGCAACAACTAAACCATGATCAGCCTTGTAGCTAGCCCTAAAAGGACAGGAGAGGGCTCTCTCCGTAATAGAATATTCAATGGAACACAATAAATGGACTGATATTAGGCTAGATAAAATGATAGGAGAAATATTTTAATAAAATGAATGAATAAATTTTAGGGATGTGTGGGATATAAAGGGACAGTTGAAACCGGGAATTAAATCAGGACACAGGGTATTTCATGGGGCAAGATAGGCAGGAAAATTAGCAATTAAAATTTAATAAGGATGGGATGGAAAGACTGGTGAGGAGCCGAAAAGGGCACAATAAATGGATCCTTTTCAAATAGAAGAAAAATACAGAGTATGAATGGTTTCCCAAGGCAGAGAATGTAAAATGGATTCTACTTTTCTATCTTGAAAGAATTCAAAAGGAAATTTTTATGGATGAATGGAATACATAACATTTCACATATGAAACAAAGGGGAAAAACAAATGCTAATTCTCATACCACATGGATCCCACAAATCAGAGCTGCATCTCTTATTAATTCCTGTCAAACTGTGCAATGTAGCCTAGAGATGTTCTTCCACACTATTCCCCTAATTTCTGAGTTACTCTTCAGACTAAAAAAAGAAACTTCTTTTCATATGATTAATAATTACAATAAATACATTGAAAGGTGGGAACATAGATCCACATAAATGGGAGCTGTTCTAACAGCTGAAGAACTGAAATACAATCATAGGAAGAAATATAACAATCTGCCCCTGAAAATAAGGGATAGCATTACATCTGATCACTTGGAGATTTTGTTGTTAGGTTGTATGAACGAAAACAGGTAATCCGATGAACAAATTTCCTATTTTGCTGCTTGCTGTGACAATTTATGTTTTAAACGAGCTTTCTCAGTCTTTGACTGTTTCGTTTGCTTTCCACTATTTCTTTGTTTTCTGAATTTTTAATAAACTGCCATAGAAATAGAACCAAATGAAATTCCATGCTTTTGTGAAGGGAAACCAATTTTTAATGGGAAAGAGGAAGGGAAAGGAGGAAGGAATTACATAAATCACAATTGGAATCGGAGCGAGGCGGAGAAATATATATAACAAACAGCAATTGCAATCGGAGTGAAGAGGTGGAGGGATATCATATTAAAACACAGTGCAATCGCAATCAGAATCAGGGGTAGAGCGGGGTAGTACATACAAAACTTCCGATGCGATTAGGAACGGGGGATTAACCTTTGTAAAACATAAATAATACAAATTTTCAATTTACAAAGGAAACGACCTTATATTATATGGATGGGCAGAAGTATGGTACGGTGGGCCCGGCAGGTCAATCGCAATCGGAGATCGGGAGTGGGGAGTAACTGCAATCGCAATCGGGAGAACGAACTTGCGATGCGATCGATCAGAGGGGCAGTGCGATCGGGGGAAGGACTTGCGATCGGGTCAATCGGGAGGATACTTGCGATCAAGGGAAGGACTTGCGATCTGGGGGAGGACTTGCGATCGGGTCAATAGAGAGGAGACTTGCGATCGGGGGAATCAAAGTTAAGTTGCGATTGCGATGATTGGAGTTTTGTGCGATCAATCGCATCGCAAATGTTTGCGATGGACCGTTTGGAACGCTTTATATAAATTTTGCGATTGAAAATGTTTTGTGATTGCGATTATATTAATAAAACTTTAAACTTTATGTTATAAAGTTCTATTATATGCATAGTTTATACGGCGGGGGGTTTATAATATATATAACATAAACTTTATTACTAAAGTTTACGGGGATGAAAGGGGAAGTGGTTAAGCAATAAAATCGCATATATATATATATATATATATATATATATATATATTAAATAATTTATAATGCAATTTTGAAAATCGAAAAGAGGAAAAGGGGTTTTTTAAGGGAATATTAAACTTTAATAACACAAAGTTTAAGGGGAAAAATTGGAAATAGGGGGTATAAGAGGATATAAGGGCTTTTACTTCACTTAAGCATAAAATTTGATCCAGAAGTCAGTTTTGAGAGTGTAGTATACCATTGGAAATCTCTTTCCGGGCTCTTTTTGATGGATCTACTTCGAAGATGATCTGGCACTGAACATGTTGCAGAAAACTTCTCTGAAGGCAGGGACATCACTTCGTGAAGATAACAGCTTCTGAATAGTGACTTATTACCTATGATGATATAAAATTACATAATGAGAAATAATAAAGGCAAAATATCATGTTTTCACCTCAAAACATGGTTTTGAGGTGAAAATTACATCAAGATGAATAAAATGTCTCTTTGATCTTCTAGGTGCTGTGACTTTGAATTTATTGAAATTCTCATGACCTTGTTGATATTATTGATACTTGACTCATTAATTTGACCATGGTGAGACCCTAGAAACTAATGAGACCCATCCTATGACCTACTGACATGATTTTGAGAATAAAAGTGACTGATGAATGAAGACCATAGAGAGGAAAATCAACAAGTTTCACATGAGGGAAAACTGATGAAAATTAATACCATCAATGAGTCCATGACCTAACGGAATGATGAAATTTATTCGGTATGAGACACCTAATATGAAAATGCAAAAAGAGCAGATTTGATCACTGATGGAAGTATGACTAGACTGACACTAACATGGCTCCAATGGGGATGGTATCTCCTTGGAGGTGCCAAGAACACCGTAGACAAAGTAGCCTTATCCATTTGGGCATGGAGTCAAAAATGATGAAAATTGACACAAATGAAAACTGACTCTAACTCTAGACTAAGACTGAAAATTGAAATAAAACCAAACCATACACATATCATCCAAGTTTTATAGCCTTCACCTCGGGCCCCAAACTAGAATGAATGTGTATTTCAATTTGCTTTTAGAAAAATAAAATGGTATATACAATGATGATGAGATAGATTTTGATTCATGTCTTCAACAATGGTAGTGCTTCAATAGCCTACCATTTATTGCTCCTCCAAGACAATCCTTGCCATCCATTTCTGAAAGTAAGAAGGCATTCTGACCCCTGTATGCTGTAATTCTGTATGGTCCCTTGCAAAGGTTGTCAAATTTACCGTGCTTCCCTTTGTCTTCATTTATTGCATCCCATTTAAACACTACATCATCCACCTGAAACCTTTCTTCTTTAGTCATCCTTTCATAGATCTTTTTAATCTTCTCCTACAACTAAATAGCATTCTGTGACACTTCCTCTCTTGTTTGCTGAAGGTGGATCATTTGATTCATCCTTTGCTGGTTGTCATCATCTTCACTGCCAACTTCTTGTAATAATCTCATAACGGGAACTGTAATAGAGGGAGGAAAGATGGCATCAGTACCATAAACCAGCTCAAAAGGTGAAATACCTATTGATTTTTTACTGCTGAGTTTGTCTGACCACAGTGAATTGATAAGCTTTCAGTGCCAATTTATTTTTTTGCCTCCAACATTTTCTTAATTATATTCATCAACGACTTATTGGATGACTCTGCCAGGTCGTTGCCTTGTGGATAATACGATGTTGAATGGCCCAGCACGATGTTGTACTTATCATAGAAATCAACCATTTTATTTGATCTGAATGTGGCTACATTATCTATCACAATTTTACATGGGCAACCAAAATGGGATAAAATATTTGATTCCAGGAATTGAATAATTACTGTGTCAGTTGCTTACCTGGTAGGGATGGCCTCGATCCATTTTGTAAAGTAGTCTGTCCCAGTCAGTATCCATCGATGCTGTGCTAAGGACGCGAGATGTATTTCTCCTATAAAATCAAGCCCCCACTACTGAAAGGGCACGTTCACTAAAACAGGTTTCAAAGGAAGTGGAAGCAATTTCTTTTTCCCTTGGAAAATTTGACATTCATGAAAATTCATCACTGTTTTATATAAATCAGAAAACAACATGGGCTAATAATACCCAGCTCTCAATTCCTTGTTCGCTGTATTTTTCCAAAACAAGTGCCCACCATAGTAACCTTTATGGAAATCGTGCATTACCTTCTGAGCTTCTTCTTCAACTAGGAAATTTAGCAAAATGCCTCTCGGATCCTTCCAAAACAGAGCACTATTCAAAATAAAATACTTTGGAGATTTGAGTTTCAAAGATCTACCTCGACTCTTAGACATGCCTGGAGGAGGCGAGAGATGCTGAAGAACATACATGATATCTGAATACCAAGTGGACTACAGAAAAATATATGAAATGGGAACCAGCAAACCTTCATCTTCCTCTTCCAACATTGCTGAAATGAGGTTTATATCTAAAGCACGCAGATTTTATTGAGCCATCAATTTTGCCAGGCCTTGGCCTTTGATTAACTTCATAGGCTTGATCTCCAGATTGTACTCCAACATAGCTGCTATAGATTTGCCTCTTTGACCTTCTGGATCAGTTTTCATGAGCACATCCTTGACTGTTGCGTTAGGGACATATGCTGTAGTGTGTGAATGCAGAATATAGACCCTAAAATCTTTCAATGCCTTGACAAGAGCCAATGCCTGCTTTTCAATAATATTATATCTTAAAGAAACATCTCTAATAGTCCTACTGAAAAAGGAGATTGGCTTTTCTACTCCATCTCTCTTTTTCATTAAAACATTGGCAATAGTATGCTCAGATGCAAATGAAAATATAATAAAATCTTGAGTATAGTCGGGACTAATCAGAATTGGGGCATTGGACAAAGAAAAATTTACCAAATTGAATGACTTGATAGCTTCCTCACTCCACTTAACAGTGATGTCTTTCTTCAACATATTGGTCATTTCTCTCAAATGCTCAGCTAGATTAGGTATAAATCCGCGTAAAAAATTCATCTTACCATTGAAGGCCTGAATTTATTTCTTGTTCCATGGAAGATCTATGAGCTGAATTTCCTCCACTCTGGTTGCATCTATGCGGATGCCATCTTTAGAGATGATATGTCCGAGCAATTTTCCCTCATCCATGGAAAAAAGGCTCTTTTTGGGATTGAGAGAAATCCCAAAATTTCTGCAACACTGAAAAACCACTCTTAGATGGTGCAAATGCTCATCATCTGAACCTGAAAACACTATCAAATCATCCAAATAAACAACAAGAAAGACATCTTTTTCATTTGCAAATTCAATGTCCATTGCATGCTGGAAAGTGGCTCCAGTGTTCTTCAGTCCAAAGGGCATCTTGGCATACCAGAAGCTTCCCCAGGGTGTTGTAAAGGCAGTCTTATCTTGGTCCTTCTCATGCACCAAGATCTGGTTATACCCTGAGTAGCCATCAAGTAGTGAAATCCTAGATGCTCCAACTACTCTCTGCAGGATATGGTCCATTTTCAAAAGTGGGTAATTATCCTTTAAGGATGCCTTATTCAAGTTCCGAAAGTCAATACACAGTGTTATTTCTCCAGTATTTTTACACACTCGGAAAAAATTTGAAATCCAATCAGAAAATCTAATAGGAACTATGATTCCTACTTTGTACAACCTGTTTACCTCCTTTTCAATTGATGGAAGCAGTTTTGGATTGATTCTTCTCAGCTTCTGTCGAAAAGGCTTCTGATCTGGCTTGATAGGAATTGTATGTTGAATTATGTTCTTATCATACGCTTTCAAATCTGAATAAACCCACGCAAATACATTAGAAAATTCAGAAAGTAGTTTAACATACTTCTCCTTTACCTCAGGGGATAATGCCTTTGATAATTTGACAAACTTGGGCTGATCAGCTATTCCAATATTCACATCTTCAGCTCCTTTCTCTGTGGGCCCCAAGCTTGGTTTCTTTGCGACATCATCCTGATCAAAAAGCTCCTCTAGAGGTATGAGACCTCTAGGAATTACATTATCCTTTAACTGCAATATGTCCATCTGGTTTTCTTCCAACTCTTGATCATCAACTTCATACTCACCCTCGATAGGAGTATCTTTGAATTTTCCATCACCCTACAAAAATGCATTAATCTCATTATCATCCCAAAATACTTTCCAATACCTTAAATTGTTTGGAATAGCAAGCATATGTTTGACATGGATCTAAAACTTGTTGCTGGAGTTCATTGGAACCTTCAAGTTACTTGTAGTAGTGGCAAGGGAATCGGTAATCAAATTTTGCATCCTGGGCAATGCTGTCAAAGTATACTCTGGGAATGTCTTCAAAATGTCCAGGACTGCATCTCTGTATGCCCTCAATCTTGGATGTTTTGCTTGATATTCTCCCTTCACCTGTTTGATTATCAGTTCGGAGTCACCATACACAGAAATCCTTCTTGCATTCAACTTCTTCAAAATTTTGAGGCCTGCAATCAAAGCCTCATATTCTGCTTCATTGTTAGAGCAATCAAAAGCTAACTTATAGGCACAAACTCTAACATTGCTCGAAACCTTCTCAGGTTGAAAAACGGGACTCCTAATCCATTTTCCAATGTCAGTTCCATCCTTACCAATGGCTCCATCAAAATCCATACTCCACAGGCTTTCTTCTTCTTCTTGAAGGTGCTGGAAATTTTCTTCTTTCTCTTCTTTACCTTGGCTGATTTTTGGCTGTTCATTGTCTCTTTGTTGCTGGCAGGCAGGAGGTTCAGAATTGTTTACTGCTTTGTCCTTTTCCTTTTTGAGGACCTCTCTAAAATTCTCTGAAATCTCGGGTATTTCATCCACTTGTACCAATTGAACATTCTCATCCTTTAAACCACCATCAGAATACAAGACAAAAGACTCTAAGTCTATATGGACAACATTAATGGGATGATTTACAGGCTTGTCTTTGCTGGTAATCATATATTTCATTTTCTTTTCTCTATATAACTTCCTCAATTGGCCCAATACAGGGTTAGTGGCATAGGAGAAGTCGATCTGTATGGTTCCCTTAAGTTTTGCACCCCAAGACCTAGATAGAAGCATTCTGAACCTTAGTGGGACATCAGCAACAGCTACATCCATCAAGACATTCTTTGCTGCAATCTGATCTAATGACACTCCCAAATATTTAATTAAACCAATACAGTGGACCCTACTTTAGTCGAAGGAATACAAGTCATGATATTTACGAGTGATGTCAAGGCCTAGCTTCTCCATGATAGCTTTGGGCATCAAATTATGTGAGGCCCCGGAGTCCAACATAGCATTATGCAGGATAAAATCATGTATTCTAAGACTCAAGTAAAAAGGAGGGACTTTATTTTCTTCAGATTCTTTCGTGGTTGGACCGAAAATAAGTTCAGGGTAGTCGTCTTCTACATTGACCATATCAAAGACAAAATCTATTTGCAAGACTTTGGACACCTGAGTTTTATACATACCATTCTTCACCAACTATGTGAGGGGCATAGACACTTTTAATTTAGAGATTTCATTTTCTGGATTAAAGGAGGGAGATTTTTCTACCTCTTTAATGGGTGAGGCTTTCTTCTCTGTTGGCTCCTTTACTGTGTTTTGCTGGTTCTTCTCATTGGCTGTGTTAGCCACTGCAGGTGCTTTACTTGAGGAAGGGTCAGTCGGCTCCTTTCCTTTCTTCTATGCATCATTCTTCATTTGGAGTTCCTTTCTCTTTTGAATGGGGCTCATTGTAACATCTCTGTTCCTTAAAGAGTACTACCTTTGCTGAGCCGACAGAGCGTTTATATACCCTCTCTGATAGTCATTAGACTCTTCTCCCAATACTGTATCATTGGCCAAAATGAAATTTTGGTCTTTTTGAATGTCTGGAGTCACCACTGTGTATTCTTCATCTTCTGTAAGGAAAATGGGCGCGCCATTAGCCATGAAAAAGTGATTAGCCTCAATCACATCTTTATCTAAATCTGTCCCTTGCACGTAGTTCTGTTGCAAAGGAGTTTTAATTTGCTGCTGTGGTGGCGCAGTTTGGTCCTGCGTTCTTTGCTCTCTCTGTTTAATCCTGAATTGCGGCTGCTGCCCTCTGAAATTTGGATTTCTTATTTGAGGCTCAGGTCTATTTGCGATGGTTAACCTATCAACCATTTTTTCCACCGTTCTGATCAGAGTGTCCATTTTACTGTCTAAAGTAGAGGCATCCTCTTTTATTGCAATTCTTTTCTCAGCTCTGGCTCGTGCTCTCTTAGCCAGTAGATTTGCTTCAACGTTAACCACTATCTTCTGCATGTCTTCAAGTGAGGACAGATCTCTTTCACGCAACTGATATGCAATGTCAGCATCAAATCCATCGGGAAATTTTAATAATGCCAGTCCCTCAGGAGGTTTCAAATTAGCTGGAATAGCATTATATGTAGCATTGAATCTCAAACAATAATCCTGCACAGTTTCACCCACGTTCCTTTTAATTTTCTCATATTCAGACAAAATTTGAAGTGGGTTCTTTTTTACCTCCCACCGGTCCAGGAACTGAGTGTGCAACTCCTGCAACATGTGAATTGTGCCTGGTGGTAGGGCTCTAAACCACTTTCTGACTTCGCCTCCGAAACATTGAACAAACAGCCTCATTGTTACATTCTTTGCTTCTACCTCATGCAAATCAAAAAAGTCATTCATTTTGTCAACATGTTGTTGAGCCGTGATGCTTTGAGTGGCATAAAAAATAGGAATTTTTCTTTGATAGTCAGCTAGCATGTCATTGAGGTCCTGGGGTAAGACCAGGGGTGCATACCTGGCAGCCATAACTCTGGGTGGATTTACGACATGATTTGTAGGATTTGAGGGAGGTGTTAATGGAGGAGATGATAATCGGGAATTGACTGATGGGAATGCTAATGAATTGGGAGAGGGAAATGATGTTCCTGATGATTCTGAAGGCTCAGGGATATTAGTTACAGTGATGGACTGAGGAGAATTCAAAATGTAATCGTCAATGGAGGTATTTTCTCTTTGGACTTCAATATCTACAAGGAAATCAGGATCTAAAATTGTATCATCAATGTCATTTTCAGGCTTATTCCTAAATAAAGAAAGCTCAAAATTCTCGTCAAAGGAAAAATATTCTACAAAAAACCATTCACTGGGCCAAGTATAGGATCTGAAAACTGGTGTGGGGCTTAATGATTCTTCTTGTCTTCTAACAATTCTTGGTATAAGATTTGGATTTTCAAAGACAGGGGGAGGATTTGGATCCGGATTAGCCCTGGTGTATCTTCTTGAAGCCAGTGTGGTCAAATGTCTATTTTACAAAAATCTTATTTTGCACCCTAGCAAAAATCTGAACATCATCTTTCAAAATTCTGGAATTATTTGTTCTACCTAAAAATACGTGTCTAATGTTATTGTCTAAGAAACTAATCGAGATTGTTCCTAAGCAACACTATCTAATGTCTATGCACCCGCAAAGAAATGTGCAACACAACAATTTCAGGCTTCATCCGTAGCTAAAAAAATAACACTAACAAACAAACAATCTCGAACATTCCTGCTGAGTCTCCGTAGACAAGAAATCTTAATGAGACCCCCCAGTCGGAAAGGAAAAATAGAATCTCACAACTCTACTCGCTAGAAGTCCCAATGTAAAGGACAAAGGGAGGGCTCTCCTTCAGAATAATATTCAATGGAACACAATAAATGGACTCGATATTAGGCTGGGGATAAAATGATAGGAGAAATATTTTAATGAAAATGAAATGAATAAATTTCAGGATGTATAGAAGGACAGCTAGAAACTAGAATCAAATCAGACACAGTAGTATTTCTATAAAAGATAAAAGTAGCAGTACTAGCAATTAGAATTTAATAAGGATGGGATGGAAATACTGGCGAGGAGCTGAAAAGGGCACAATAAATGGATCCTTTTAAAACAGAAGAAAAATACAGAGTATGAATGGTTTCCCAAGGCAGAGCATGTAAAATGGATTCTACCTTTCTATCTTGAAAGCATTCAAAAGGAAATGTTTATGGATGAACAGAATACATAACATCTCACATATGAAACAAAGGGGAAAAAAAAATGCTAATTCTCATACCACATGGATCCCACAAATCAGAGCTGCATCTCTTATTAATTTCTCTCAAAATGTGCAATGTAGCACAGAGATGTTCTTCCACACTATTACCCTAATTTCTGAGTTACTCTTCAGACTAAAAAAAAACAGCTTTTCAAATGATTAATAATTACAATAAACACACTGAAAGGTGGGAACATAGATCCATAGAAATGGGAGCTGTTCTAGTAGCTGAAGAACTGAAATATAATCATAGGAAGAAATATAACAATCTGCCCCTGAAAATAAGGGACAACATTGCATCTGAACACTTGGAGATTTTGTTGTTAGGTTGTATGAACGAAAATAGGTAATCTGATGAACAAATTTCCTATTTTGCTGCTTGTTGTGACAATTTCTTCTTTAAATGAGCTTTCTCGGTCTTTGACTGTTTCATCTGCTTTCCACTATTTCTTTGTTTTCTGACTTTTTAATAAACTGCAATAGAAATAGAACCGAATAAAATTCCATGCTTTTGTGAAGGGAAACCAATTTTTAATGGGAAAGAGGAAGGGAAAGGAGGCGGGAATTACATAAATCAAAATTGGAATCGGAGTGGGGCGGAGAAATATATATAACAAATAGTAATCACAATCGGAGTGAAGAGGCGGAAGGATATCATATTAAAACACAGTGCGATCGCAATCGGAATCGGGGGTAGAGTGGGGTAGTAAATACAAAACTTCCGATGTGATTAGGAACGGGGGATTAACCTTTGTAAAACGTAAATAGTACAAATTTTCAATTTACAAAGGAAAAGGCCTTATATTATATGGATGGGCAGAAGTATGGTATGGTGGGCCCGGCAGGTCAATCGCAATCGGAGATTGGGAGCGGGGAGTAACTGAAATCACAATCGGGAGAAAAAACTTGCGATGCGATCGATCGGAGGGGCAGTGCGATCGGGGGAAGGACTTGAAATCGGGTCAATTAGGAGGAGACTTGTGATTGGGGGAAGGACTTGCGATCGAGGGGAGGACTTGCGATTGGGTCAATCGGGAGGAGACTTGTGATCGGGGGGAGGACTTGCGATTGGGTCAATCGGGAGAAGACTTGCGATCGGGGGAATCGGAGTTAAGTTGCGATTGCGATGATCAGAGTTTTGTGCGATCAATCGCATCGCAAATGTTTGCGATGGACCGATCGGAACGCTTTATATAAATTTTCTGATTGAAAACGTTTTGTGATTATATTAATAAAACTTTAAACTTTACGTTATAAAGTTCTATTATATGCATAGTTTATACGGCGGGGGGTTTATAATATATATAACATAAACTTTATTTCTAAAGTTTACGGGGATGAAAGGGGAAGTGGTTAAGAAATAAAATCGCACATATATATATATATATATATATATATATATATATATATATATTTTAAATAATTTATAATGCGATTTTGAAAATCGGAAAGAGGAAAAGGGGTTTTTTAAGGGAATATTAAACTTTAATAACACAAAGTTTAAGGGGAAAAATGGGAAATAGGGGGTATAAGAGGATATAAGGGCTTTTACTTCACTTAAGCATAAAATTCGATCTAGAAGTCAGTTTTGAGAGTGTAGTATACCGTTGGAAAGCTCTTTCTGATGGATCTCCCTTGAAGATGATCTGGCTCAGAACATGCTGCGGAAAACTTCTCTGAAGGCAGTGACATCAATTTGTGAATATAACAGCTTTTGAATAGTGACTTATTACATATGATGATATAAAATTACATAATGAGAAATAATAAAGGAAAAATATCATGTTTTCACCTCAAAACATGGTTTTGAGGTGAAAATTACATCAAGATGAATAAAATGTCTCTTTGATCTTCCAAGTGCTGTGACTTTGAATTTATTGACATCCTCATGACCTTGCTGATATTATTGATAATTGACTCATTAATTTGACCATGGTGAGACCCTAGAAACTAATGAGACCCATCCTATGACCTACTGACATGATTTTTTAGAATAAAAGTGACTGATGACTGAAGACCATAGAGAGGAAAATCAACAAGTTTCACATGAGGAAAAACTAATGAAAATTACTACCATCAATGAGTCCATGACCTAACGGAATGGTGAAATTTATTCGGTATGAGACACCTAATATGAAAATGAAAAAAGAACATATTTGATCACTGATGGCAGTATGACTAGACTGACACTAACATTGGCTCCAATGGGGATGGTAGCTCCTTGGAGGTGCCAAGAACATCGTAGACCAAGTAGCCTTATCCATTTGGGCATGGAGTCAAAAATGATGAAAACTGACATAAATGCAAACTGACTCTGACTCTAGACTAAGATTGAAAACTGAAATAAAACTAAACCATACACATATCATCCAAGTTTTATAGCCTTCACCTCGGGCCCCAAACTAGAATGACTGTGTATTTGACTTTGCTTTTAGAAAAATAAAATGGTATATACAATGATGATGAGATATATTCTGATCCATGTCTTCAACAATGGTATTGCTTCAATAGCCTATCATTTACTGCTCCTCTAGGACAATCCTACCCATCCATTTCTGAAAGTAAGAAGGCATTCTGACCCCTGTATGCTGTAATTCTGTATGGTCCCTTCCAAAGGTTGTCAAATTTACCGTGCTTCCCTTTGTCTTCATTTCTTGCATCCCATTTCAACACTACATCATCCACCTGAAACCTTTTCGATTTATTATTCCTATCATAGATCTTTTTAATCTTCTCCTGCAACTGAATAGCGTTCTGTGACACTTCCTCTCTTGTTTGCTGAAGGTGGATCATTTGATTGATCCTTTGATGGTTGTCATCATCTTCACTGCCAACTTCTTGTAATAATCTCACAACAGGAACTGTAAGAGAGGTAGGAAAGATGGCATCAGTACCATAAACCAGCTCAAAAGGTGACGTACGTATTGATTTTTTACTGCTGACTCTGTCTTCCCACAGTGCGTTGAGAAGCTTTCAGTGCCAATTTATTTTGTTTGCCTCCAACATTTTATTAATTATATTCATCGACAACTTATTGGATGACTCTACCAGGCTGTTACCTTGTGGATAATACGTTGTTGAATGGCCCAGCATGATGTTGTACTTATCACATAAATCAACCATTTTCTTTGATCTGAACACAGCTGCATTATCTGTCACAATTTTACATGGGCAACCAAAACGGGATAAAATATTTGATTCCAGGAATTGAATAATTACCGTGTCAATCGCTTGCCTAGCAGGGATGGCCTCGATCCATTTCGTAAAGTAGTCTGTTCTAGTCAATATCCATCGATGCTGTGCTGAGGACACGGGATGTATTTCTCCTATAAAATCGAGCCCCCACTGCTGAAAGGGCGCGTTCACTGAAATAGGTTTCAAAGGAAGTGGAAGCAATTTCTTTTTCCCTTGGAAAATTTGACATTCATGAAAATTCATCAATGTTTTATATAAATCAGAAAACAACATGGGCTAATAATACCCGGCTCTCAATACCTTGTTCATTGTAGTTTTCCAAAACAAGTGCCCACCACAGTAACCTTTATGGAAATCGTGCATTACCTTCTGAGCTTCTTCTTCAACTAGGAAATTTAGCAAAACACCTCTTGGATCCTTCCAAAACAGAGCACTATTCAAAATACAATACTTTACAGATTTGAGTTTCAAAGATCTACCTTGACTCTTAGACATGCCTGGAGGAGGTGAGAGATGCTGAAGAACATACACGATATCTGAATACCAAGGGGACTACAGAAAAATATCCGAAATTGGAACCAACAAACCTTCATCTTCCTCTTCCGACATTGCTGAAATGAGGTTTATATCTAAAGCATGCAGATTTGATTGAGCCATCAATTTCTCCAAGCCTTGGCCTTTGATCAACTTCATAGGCTTGATCTCCAGATCGTACTCCAACATAGATGCTATCCATTTTCCTCTTCGACCTTCTGGATTAGTTTGCATGAGCACATCCTTGACTTCTGCGTTAGGGACATATGCTGTAGTGTGTGAATGCAGAATATAGACCCTAAAATCTTTCAATGCCATGAAAGGAGCCAATGCCTGCTTTTCAATAATATTATATCTTAAAGCAGCATCTATAATAGTCCTACTAAAAAAGGCGATTGGCTTTTCTACTCCATCTCTCTTTTTCATTAAAACAACGTCCATAGTATGCTCAGATGCAAATGAAAATATAATAAAATCTTGAGTATAGTCGGGACTGATCATAATTGGGGCATTAGATGAAGCAAACTTTACCAAATTGAATGACTTGATAGCTTCCTCACTCCACTTAACAGTGATGTATTTCTTCAACATATTGGTCATTTCTCTCAAATGCTCAGCCATATTAGGTATAAATCTGTGTAAAAAATTCATCTTACCATTGAAGGCCTGAATTTATTTAATGTTCCGTGGAAGATCTATGAGCTGAATTACCTCCACTCTGGCTGGATCTATGCAGATGCCATCTTTAGAGATGATATGTTCGAGAAATTTTCCCTCATCCATGGAAAAAAGGCTCTTTTTGGGATTGAGAGAAATCCCAAACTTTCTGCAACGCTGAAAAACCACTCTTAGATGGTGCAAATGCTCATCATCTGAGCCTAAAAACACTGTCAGATCATCCAAATAAAAAACAAGAAAAACATCTTTTTCATTTGCAAAGGCAATGTCCATTGCACACTGGAAAGTGTCTCTAGCATTCTTCAGTCCAAAGGGCATCTTGGCATACCGGAAGGTTCCCCAGGGTGTTATAAAGGCAGTCTTATCTTGGTCCTTGTCATGCACCAAGATCTGGTTATACCCTTAGTAGCCATCAAGTAGTGACATCCTAGATGCTCCAACTACTCTCTATAGGATATGGTCCATTTTCGGAAGTGGGTAATTATTTTTTAAGGATGCCTTATTCAAGTTCTAAAAGTCAATACACAGCATTATTTCTCCATTATTTTTACGCACTGGGACTAAATTCGAAATCCAATCAGAAAATCTAATAGGAACTATGATTCCTGCTTTGTACAACCTGTTTACCTCCTTTTCAATTGATGGCAACAGTTTTGGATTGATTCTTCTCAGCTTCTGTCGGAAAGGCTTCTGATCCGGCTTGATAGGAATTGTATGTTGAATTATGTTCTTATCATACACTTTCAAATCTTAATAATCCCACACAAATACATCAGAAAATTCAGAAAGCAGTTTAACATACTTCTCCTTTACCTCAGGGGATAATGCCTTTGATAATTTGACAAACTTGGGCTGATCAGTTGTTCCAATATTCACATCTTCAACTTCTTTCTCTGTGGGCACGAAGCTTGGTTTCTTTGCGGCATCATCCTGATCAAAAAGCTCCTCTAGAGGTATGAGACCTCTAGGAATTACATTATCCTTTAACTGCAATATGTCCATCTGGTTTTCTTCCAACTCCTGATCTTCAACCTCATACTCACCCTCTATAGGAGTATCTTTGAATTTTCCATCACCCTGCAAAAATGCATTAATCTCATTATCATCCCAAAATACTTGCCAATACCTTAAATTTTTTGGAACAGCAGGCCTATGTTTGACATGGATCTAAAACTTGTTGTTGGAGTTCATTGGAACCTTCAAGTTACTTGCAGTAGTGGAAAGAGAATCGGTAATCAGATTCTGCATCCTGGGCACTGCTGTCAAAGTATACTCTGGGAATGTCTTCAAAATGTCCAGGACTACATTTTTGTATGCCCTCAATCTTGGATGTTTTGCTTGATATTCTCCCTTCACCTGTTTGATTATCAGTTCGGAGTCGCCATACACAGAAATCCTTCTTGCATTCAACTTCTTCAAAATTTTGAGGCCTGCAATCAAAGCCTCATATTCTGCTTCATTGTTAGAGCAATCAAAAGCTAACTTATAGGCACAAACTCTAACGTTGCTCGGAACCTTCTCAGGTTGAAAAATAGGACTCCTAGTCCACATTCCAATGCTAGCTCCATCCTTACCAATGACTCCATCAAAATCCATACTCCACAGGCTTTCTTCTTCTTCTTGAAGGTGCTGGAAAATTTCTTATTTCTCTTCTTTACCTTGGCTGATTTTTGGCTGTTCATTGTCTCTTTGCTGCTGGCAGGCAAGAGGTACAGAAGTGTCTGCTGCTTTGTCCTTTTCCTTTTCGAGGACCTCTCTAAAATTCTCTGAAATCTCGGGTATTTCATCCACTTGTACCAATTGAACATTCTCATCATTTAAACCACCATCACAATACAAGACAAAAGACACTAAGTCTATATGGACAACATTGATGGGATGATTTACAGGCTTGTCTTTACTGGTAATCATATATTTCATTTTATTTTCTCTATATAACTTCATCAACTAGCCAAATACAGCGATAGTGGCATAGGAGAAGTCGAGTTGTATGGTTCCCTTAAGTTTTGCACCCCAAGACCTAGATAGAAGCATTCTGAACCTTGGTGGGACATCAGTAACAACTACATCCATCAAGACATTCTTTGCTAGATTTTGATCTAAAGACTCTACCAAATATTTAATTAAACCAATACAGTGGACCCTACTTGAGTCGAAGGAATACAAGTCATGATATTTACGAGTGATTTCAAGGCCTAGCTTCTCCATGACAGCTTTGGGCATCAAATTATGTGAGGCCTCGGAGTCCAACATAGCCTTATGCAGGATAAACTCATGAATTCTAAGACTCAAGTAAAAAGGAGGAACTTCATTTTCTTCAGATTCTTTTGTGGCTGGACCGAAAATAAGTTCAGGGTAGTCGTCTTCTACATTGACCATATCAGAGACAGAATCTATTTGCAAGACTTTGGACACCTGAGTTTTATACATACCATTCTTCACCAACTCTGTGAGGGGCATAGACACTTTTAATTTAGAGATTTCATTTTCTAGATTAAAGGAGGGAAATTTTTCTACCTATTTAATGGGCAGGTATTTCTTCTCTGTTGGATCCTTTAGTGTGTTCTGCTAGTTCTTCTCATTGGCTGTGTTAGCCACTGCAGGTGCTTTACTTGAGGAAGGATCAGCCAGCTCCTTTCCTTTGTTCTGTGCATCGTTCTTCATTTGGAGTTCCTTTCTCTTTTGAATGGGGCTGACTGTAACCTCTATGTTCCTTAAAGAGTACTGCCTTTGCTGAGTCGACAGAGTGTTCATATACCCTCTCTGATAGTCATCAGAGTCTTCTTCCAATACTGTATCTTTGGCCAAAATGAAATTTTTGTCTTTTTGAATGTCTGGAGTCGCCACTGTGTATTCTTCATCTTTTGTAAGGAAAATGGTCGCGCCATCAGCCGTGAAAAAGTGATTAGCCTCAATCACATCGTCATCTGAATCTGTCCCTTGCACGTAGTTCTACTGCAAAGGAGTTTTAATTTGCTACTGTGGTGGCGCAGTTTGGTCCTGCGTTCTTTGCTCTCTCTGTTTAATCCTAAATTGCGGCTGTTGCCCTCTGAAATTTGGATTTATTATTTGAGGCTCAGGTCTATCTGCGATGGTTAACCTATCAACCATTTTTTCCACCGTTCTGATCAGAGTGTCCATTTTACTGTTTGAAGTAGAGGCCTCCTCTTTTATTGCGATTCTTTTCTCAGCTCTGGGTCATTCTCTCTTAGCCAACAGATTTGCTTCAACATTAACCGCTATCTTCTGCATGTCTTCAAGTGAGGACGGATCTCTTTCACGCAACTGATATGCCATGTCAGCATCAAATACATCAGGAAATTTTAACAATGCCAGTCCCTCAAGAGGTTTCAGATTAGCTAGAATAGCATTATATGTAGCATTGAATCTCAAACAATAATCCTGCACAGTTTCACCCACGTTCCTTTTAATGTTCTCATATTCAGATAGAATTTGAAGTGGGTTCTTTTTTTCCTCCCACCGGTCTAGGAACTGAGTGTGCAACTCCTGCAACATGCAAATTGTGCCTGGCGGTAGGGATCTAAACCACTTTCTGACTTCGCCTCCGAAACTTTGAACAAACAACCTCATCGTTACATTCTCTGCTTCTACCTCATGCAAATCAAAAAATTCATTCATTTTGTCAACATGTTGCTGAGCCGTGATGCTCTGAGTGGCATAAAAAATAGGAATTTTTCTTTGACAGTCAGCTGGCATGTCATTGAGGACCTAGGGTAAGACCAGGGGTGCATACCTGGCAACCATAGCTCTGGGTGGATTTACGACATGATTTGTAGGATTTGAGGGAGGTGTTAATGGAGGATATGATAATCGGGAATTGACTGATGGGAATGCTAATGAATTGGGAGAGGGAAATGATGTTCCTGATGATTCTAAAGGCTCAGGGATATTAGTTACAGTGATGGACTGAGGAGAATTCAAAATGTAATCATCAATGGAGGTATTTTCTCTTTGGACTTCAATATCTACAAGGAAATTAGGATCTAAAACTGTATCATCAATGTCATTTTCAGACTTATTCCTAAATAAAGAAAGCTCAAAATTCTCGTCAAAGGAAAAATATTCTACAAAAAACCATTCACTGGGCCAAGTATAGGATCTGAAAACTAGTGTGGGGCTTAATGATCCCTCTTGTCTTCTAACAATTCTTGGTATAAGATTTGGATTTTCAAAGACAGGGGGAGGATTTGGATCCGAACTAGCCCTGGTGTATCTTCTTGAAGCCAGTGTGGTCAAATGTCTATTTTACAAAAATCTTATTTTTCACCCTAGAAAAAATCTGGAAATCATCTTTCAAAAGTTTGGAATTATTTGTTCTATTGGGGCAAATCTTGCAAGTAAGATGTTATTGTCTATAAAACTAGACCGGAGATTGACTGAAGCAGCATTTATCTACTTATGCACCTGCAAAGCAATGTGCAGCTCAAAGGCTACTTGGCATAACTTTAGGCTTCGTCTGTAGTTTATAAAACAAATAACACTAACAAACAAACAATCTTGAACATTCCCCAGTGGAGTCTCTAGATATGTTAGCACCAGAATTAGACCTCTGGCTGCAAAGGCAAAACAGGGTAACAACTAAACCTCGCTCAGCCTTGTAGCTAGCCCTACAAGGACAGGGGAGGGCTCTCTCCGTAACAGAATATTCAATGGAACACAATAAATAGACTAATATTAGGCTAGATAAAATGATAGGAGAAATCTTTTAATAAAATGAATGAATAAATTTCAGGGATGTGTGGGATATAAAGGGACAGTTGAAACCGGGAATTAAATTAGGACACAGGGTATTTCATGGGGCAAGATAGGCAGGAAAATTAGCAATTAAAATTTAATAAGGATGGGATGGAAAGACTGGTGAGGAGCTGAAAAGGGAGCAATAAATGGATCCTTTTCAAACAGAAGAAAAATACAGAGTATGAATGGTTTCCCAAGGCAGAGCATGTAAAATGGATTCTCCCTTTCTATCTTGAAAGCATTCAAAAGGAAATGTTTATGGATGAATGGAATACATAACATTTCACATATGAAACAAAGGGGAAAAACAAATGCTAATTCTCATACCACATGGATCCCACAAATCAGTGCTGCATCTCTTATTAATTCTTGTCAAACTATGCAGTGTAGCGCAGAGATGTTCTTCCACACTATTCCCCTACTTTCTGAGTTACTCTTCAGACTAAAAAAAAACTGCTTTTCAGATGATTAACAATTACAATAAATACACTGAAAGGTGGGAACATAGATCCACAGAAATGGGAGTTGTTCTAACAGCTGAAGAACTGAAATACAATCATAGGAAGAAATATAACAATCTGCCCCTGAAAATAAGGGACAACATTACATCTGATCACTTGGAGATTTTGCTGTTAGGCTGTATGAACGAAAATAGGTAAACCGATGAACAGATTTCCTATTTTGATGCTTGCTGTGATAATTTCTGCTTTAAATGAGATTTCTCAGTCTTTGACTGTTTCGTTTGCTTTCCACTATTTATTTGTTTTCTGACTTTTTAATAAACTACCATAGAAATAGAACTGAATGAAATTCCATGCTTTTGTGAAGGGAAACCAATTTTTAATGGGAAAGAGGAAGGGAAAGGAGGCGGGAATTACATAAATCGCAATCAGAATCGGGGGTAGAGCGGGGCAGTACATACAAAACTTCCGATGCGATTAGGAACGGGGGATTAACCTTTGTAAAACGTAAATAGTACAAATTTTCAATTTAGAAAGGAAAAGGCCTTATATTATATGGATGGGCGGAAGTATGGTATGTTGGGCCCAGCAGGTCAATCGCAATCGGAGATCGGGAGTGGGGAGTAACTGCAATCGCAATTGGGAGAACGAACTTTCGATGTGATCGATTAGAGGGGCAATGCGATCGGGGGAAGAACTTGCGATCGGGTCAATCGGGAGGAGACTTGCGATCAGGGGAAGGACTTGCGATCGGGTCAATCGGGAGGAGACTTGCGATCAGGGGGAGGACTTGCGATCGGGTCAATCGAGAGGAGACTTGCGATCAGGGGGAGGACTTGCGATCGGGGGAATCAGAGTTAAGTTGCGATTGCGATGATCGGATTTTTGTGCGATCAATCGCATAGCAAATGTTTGCGATGGACCAATCGAAACGCTTTATATAAATGTTGGGGTTTATAATATATATAACATAAACTTTATTTCTAAAGTTTACGGGGATGAAAGGGGAAGTGGTTAAGCAATAAAATCACATATTTTTTTTTTTTAAATAATTTATAAAGCGATTTTGAAAATCTGAAAGATGAAAAGGGGTTTTTTAAGGGAATATTAAACTTTAATAACACCAAGTTTAAGGGGGAAAATGGGAAATAGGGGGTATAAGAGGATATAAGGGCTTTTACTTCACTTAAGCGTAAAATTTGATTCAGAAGTCAGTTTTGAGAGTGTAGTATACCGTTGGAAAGCTCTTTTCGGGCTCTTTCTAATGGATCTACCTTGAAGATGATCTGGCACTGAACATGTTACATAAAACTTCTCTGAATGCAGGGACATCACTTTGTGAAGATAACAGCTTCTAAATAGTGACTTATTACATATGATGATATAAAATTACATAATGAGAAATAATAAAGGAAAAATATCATGTTTTCACCTCAAAACATGGTTTTGAGGTGAAAATTACATCAAGATGAATAAAATGTCTCTTTGATCTTCCAGGTGCTGTGACTTTGAATTTATTGACATCCTCACGACCTTGCTGATATTATTGATACTTGACTCATTAATTTGACCATGGTGAGACCCTAGAAATTAATGAGACCCATCCTATGACCTATTGACATGATTTTGAGAATAAAAGTGACTGATGACTGAAGACCATAGACAGGAAAATCAGAAAGTTTCACATGAGGGAAAACTGATGAAAATTACTACCATCAATGAGTCCATGACCTAACGGAATGGTGAAATCTATTCAGTATGAGACACCTAATATGCAAATGAAAAAAGAGCAGATTTGATCACTGATGGAAGTATGAATAGACTGACACTAACATTGGCTCCAATGGGGATGGTAGCTCCTTGGAGGTGCCAAGAACACTGTAGACCAAGTAGCCTTATCCATTTGGGCATGGAGTCAAAAATGATGAAAACTGACACAAATGCAAACTGAGTCTGACAAGTGGCTAAGACTAAAAAATGAAATAAAACCAAACCATACACATATCATCCAAGTTTTATAGCCTTCACCTCGGGCCCTAAACTAGAATGACTGTGTATTTGACTTTTCTTTTAGAAAAATAAAATGGTATATACAATGATGATGAGATAGATTCTGATCCATGTCTTCAACAATGGTAGTGATTCAATAGCCTACCATTTACTGCTCCTCCAGGACAATCCTACCCATCCATTTCTGAAAGTAAGAAGGCATTCTGACCCCTGTATGTTGTAATTCTGTATGGTCCCTTCCAAAGGTTGTCAAATTTACCGTGCTTCCCTTTGTCTTCATTTCTTGCATCCCATTTCAACACTACATCATCCACCTGAAACCTTTCTGCTTTAGTCTTCCTGTCATAGATCTTTTTAATCTTCTCCTGCAACTGAATAGCGTTCTGTCACACTTCCTCTCTTGTTTGCTGAAGGTGGATCATTTGATTGATCCTTCGCTGGTTGTCATCATCTTCACTGCTAACTTCTTGTAATAATCTCATAACAGAAACTATAAGAGAGGTAGGAAAGATGGCATCAGTACCATAAACCAGCTTAAAAGGTGACATACCTATTGATTTTTTACTGTTGACTCTGTCTGCCAACAGTGCGTTCATAAGCTTCCGGTGCCAATTTCATTTGCTTGCCTCCAACATTTTCTTAATTATATTCATCAGCGACTTATTGGATGACTCTGCCAGGTCGTTGCCTTGTGGATAATACGCTATTGAATGGCCCAGCACGATGTTGTACTTATCACAGAAATCAACCATTTTCTTTGATCTAAATGCGGCTGCATTATCTGTCACAATTTTACATGGGCAACCAAAATGGGATAAAATATTTGATTCCAGGAATTGAATAATTACCGTGTCAGTTTCTTGCCTGGTAGGGATGGTCTCGATCCATTTCGTAAAGTAGTCTGTCCCAGTCAGTATCCATCGATGCTGTGCTGAGGACGCAGGATGTATTTCTCCTATAAAATCGAGCCCCCACTGCTGGAAGGGCGTGTTCACTGAAACAGGTTTCAAAGGAAGTGGAAGCAATTTCTTTTTACCTTGGAAAATTTGACATTCATGACAATTCATCACTGTTTTATATAAATCAGAAAACAACATGGGCCAATAATACCCGGCTCTTAATACCTTGTTCATTGTAGTTTTCCAAAACAAGTGCCCACCATAGTCACCTTTATGGAAATCGTGCATTACCTTCAAATATTCTTCTTCAACCAGGCAATTTAGCAAAACGCCTCTCGGATCCTTCCAAAACAGAGCACTATTCAAAATACAATACTTTGCAGATTTGAGTTTCAAAGATCTATCTTGACTCTTATACATGCCTGTAGGAGGCGAGAGATGCTGAAGAACATACACGATATTTGAATACCAAGGGGACTGCAGAAAAATATCTGAAATGGGAACCAACAAACCTTCGTCTTCCTCTTCCGACATTGCTGAAATGAGGTTTATATCTAAAGCACGCAGATTTGATTGAGCCATCAATTTCGCCAAGCCTTGGCCTTTGATCAACTTCGTAGGCTTGATCTCAAGATCGTACTCCAAGGTAGATGCTATCCATTTTCCTCTTCGACCTTCTGGATCAGTTTGCATGAGCACATCCTTGACTACTACGTTAGGGACATATGCTGTAGTTTGTGAATGCAGAATATAGACCCTAAAATCATTCAATGCCTTGACAAGATACAATGCCTACTTTTCAATAATAATATATCTTAAAGCAGCATCTCTAATAGTCCTACTGAAAAAGGTGATTGGATTTTATACTCCATCTCTCTTTTGCATTAAAACATCGGCCATAGTATGCTCAGATGCAAACCAAAATATAATAAAATCTTGAGTATAGTCGGGACTGATCAGAATTGGGGCATTAGACAAAGCAAACTTTACGAAATTGAATGACCTGATAGCTTCCTCACTCCACTTAACAGTGCTGTCTTTCTTCAACATATTGGTCATTTCTCTCAAATGCTCAGCCAGATTAGGTATAAATCTGTGTAAAAAATTCATCTTACCATTGAAGGCCTTAATTTATTTCTTGTTCCGTGGAAGATCTATGAGTTGAATTGCCTCCACTCTGGCTGGATCTATGCGGATGCCATATTTAGAGATGATATGTCTAAGAAATTTTCCCTCATCCATGGCAAAAAGGCTCTTTTTGGGATTGAGAGAAAACCCAAACTTTCTGCAACGCTGAAAAACCACTCTTAGATGGTGCAAATGTTCATCATCTGAACCTGGAAACACTGTCAGATCATCTAAATAAACAACAAGAAAAACATCTTTTTCATTTTCAAAGGAAATGTCCATTGCACACTGGAAAGTGGCTCTAGCTTTCTTCAGTCCAAAGGGCATCTTGGCATACCGAAAGGTTCCCCAGGGTGTTGTAAAGGCAGTCTTATCTTGGTCCTTCTCATGCACCAAGATCTGGTTATACCCTGGGTAGCCATCAAGTAGTGAAATCCTAGATGCTCCAACTACTCTCTGCAGGATATGGTCCATTTTCGGAAGTGGGTAATTATCCTTTAAGGATGCCTTATTCAAGTTTCGAAAGTCAATACACAGTCTTATTTCTCCAGTATTTTTATGCACTGGGACCAAATTCGAAATCCAATCAGAAAATCTAATAGGAACTATGATTCCTGCTTTGCACAACCTGTTTACCTCCTTTTCAATTGATGGCAATAGTTTTGGATTTATTCTTCTTAGCTTCTATCGGAAAGGCTTCTGATCCGGCTTGATAGGAATTGTATGCTGAATTATGTTCTTATCATACACTTTCAAAATTGAATAATCCCACGCAAATACATCAGAAAATTTAGAAAGTAGTTTAACATACTTCTCCTTTACCTCAGGGGATAATGCCTTTTATAATTTGACAAACTTGGGCTGATTAGCTGTTCCAATATTCACATCTTCAACTCCTTTCTCTGTGGGCACCAAGCTTGGTTTCTTTGCGACATCATCCTGATCAAAAAGCTCCTCTAGAGGTATGAGACCTCTAGGAATTACATTATCCTTTAACTGCAATATGTCCATCTGGTTTGCTTCCAACTCCTGATCATCAACCTCATACTCACCCTCTATAGGATTATCTTTGAATTTTCCATCACCCTGCAAAAATGCATTAATCTCATTATCATCCCAAAATACTTGCCAATACCTTAAATTGTCTGGAACAGCAGGCCTATGTTTGACATGGATCTCAAACTTGTTTCTGGATTTCATTGGAACCTTCAAGTTACTTGCAGTAGTGGCAAGAGAATCGGTAATCAGATTCTGCATCCTGGGCACTACTGTCAAAGTATACTTTGGGAATGTCTTCAAAATGTCCAGGACTGCATTTCTGTATGCCCTCAATCTTGGATGTTTTGCTTGATATTCTCCCTTCACCTGTTTCATTATCAGTTCTGAGTCGCCATACACAGAAATCATTCTTGCATTCAACTTCTTCAAAATTTTGAGGCCTGCAATCAAAGCCTCATATTCTGCTTCATTGTTAGAGCAATCAAAAGCTAACTTATAGGCACAAACTCTAACATTGCTCGGAACCTTCTCAGGTTGAAAAACATGACTCCTAATCCATATTCCAATGCCAGCTCCATCCTTACCAACGACTCCATCAAAATCCATACTCCACAGGCTTTCTTCTTCTTCTTGAAGGTGCTAGAAATTTTCTTCTTTCTCTTCCTTACCTTGGCTGATTTTTGGCTGTTCATTGTCTCTTTGCTGCTGGCAGACAGGAGGTTCAGAAGTGTCTGCTGCTTTGTCCTTTTCCTTTTTGAGGACCTCTCTAAAATTCTCTAAAATCTTGGGTATTTCATCCACTTGTACCAATTGAACATTCTCATCATTTAAACCACCATCAGAATACAAGACAAAATACTCTAAGTCTGTATGGACAACATTGATGGGATGATTTACAGGCTTGTCTTTGCTAGTATGTTAGGTCCCTATATCACTAGTATAGTCCCTTATTATTGTTAGTGTAAACCCCTTATTTCTATTATTATACCCTTGTAACCCCCATTTTGTTATTATTGTGCCCTTAAATTATTATTGTTAGGTCGGCTAGGATTACATTGTGGCCCACTAGGATTAAATTATGGCCCCATGGACTCCTATATATATAAAGGAGGTTTTGTAAATTGTATCTCATCAAAGATTTGTTCATTTATGTAATGTATTGGAGGTTTCCCCCTCAGTGGCTTATTTCTAAAGTGTTGATATCTCTTTTCTTATTATTTTTTGGAAATTTTGATTTACCCATGACAGCCCCAGTATCAGAGCTTTGGATTCTAGGGTTTCGCTGCTCCAAACAGGTCATCGTGGAATTTTCGCTATAACTTTTTGTGTACGAAGTTTCAGAAGCTGAAATTTTTAGGGTGCGAAGCCGACATCCTGAGGAATATTTTCTAAAAATTTCAGAGCTTGGTTCGCAATATTTTCGGAGATATAATCTGTGGAAGTTAGGTCTTTTTTCAAGCTCCTAAACAGGTCATCGTGGCATTTGCACTATAACTTTTTTTCTACAAAGGTTCAAAATATGAAATTCATATGGTGCATAGCTGAAATCCTGAGTAAATTCATCAAAAAAATTTAGAGCTTGGTTCGCAATATTTTGGAATATGATCGGGAAGGTAGTGCTTGTTCGGGCTCCTTGAATTGCATCTCAAAGAGGTGATCATGGAAAAGTTCAATAACTCTCTCTCACGGCATCGGATTGGAGTTTGAGTCAAAAGTGTGGTCTGATTAAACATACTTTAGTTTCTCTTGCTATCAATTTTAGAGAAAAAGGACAAAACAGTGACACGTGGCAAGTCGTACAAGTTTTCTCTACTGAACTAGTCCATAATTAGGTCATTGTGGGAGATTAGACACAACTTTGTCTTGGAGAATCAAAATCAGGTCAGACCCGTGGCATTTGAAAGATAATTCATAGGGCTACGTTGGTACCAAAATTCAGATATTGAAGTGCTGCAATCACAGAGATAATCCAATTTCAATATCGAGCTCCTCAAAAGCAAGAAAAAGGTGTGTATTTTTTTTTCCGAATTGCATAAGTCTTGTTTGAAGAATCAATTTTAATTGATTCCAAGGGCATATTGTAGAATAGATATCAGTATTGGGTTCTAAAATATGCCCCGTAAAAATAATTCAACACCCATTAAGCCTTCAGAAGGCTCTACTATGACTCATGAAGATGGAGAATTGCAACATGATCTATCAAAATTACAAGAGCAAGTGCAACAAATTTCACTCTCGCAAAGAGCAACAAAAAATGAAATGGAAGTTTTGAAGAAAGGCGTGGAAGCTAAGAGGGATGGCGTGGAAGCTAAGATGGATGGCATGGAAGCTGGCATGGAAGCTAAGATGGAAAACATGAAGAATGATCTAAAAACAGACATCGAAGGTTTGACAAAGTTGATACAAGAAATGTTTCCTAATGGTGAAAAGATAGTAGAAGAACCTCATGATGAGGAAAAAATAAATGTTAATCGTGATTTCATAAACTCTAATGTTGGCGGGAAGAACCACCATATTCCAAAAATGGATATGAGGAAGTTTGATGGAAAGGATCGTATAACATGGATACTACAGATGGAGCAATATTTTGATCTCCATAACGTGCAAAACACACAAAAGGTACGCATTGCAACTTTACATTTAGAACAAAATACATTTGTATGGTATCGATGGCTTTGCTCCCGTAAAAAATTGTCACTTGGTCAATTTTTATGGAGGAAATGATAGCACATTATGAGGATACAAAGAGCAACACCTTCTTTAGCCAATTGATAAATCTCAAACAAAAGGGTTTAGTGAGGCAGCACATTGAGGACTTCCAAAAATTGAATATAAGGGTAACTGATATTCCAGAGGAACACAAGATCGATCTCTTCATAGGAACTTTAAAGGATAACATCCAACATGAAGTTCGTGTTTTGGAACCGGATTCATTGGAGAAGGCATTCAGGTTGGCAAGAAAAGTTGAATGTAAAATAATGGTGACAAGGAAGCCTACCACTCAATTCTATAAAGAAGGAAGTGTTGCTACACCTAGATTTCCACAACCTACAAGGTTGACACCACAACAATTGGAAGACAAAAGAGCAAAAGGGCTTTGCTACAGTTGTGATAGCAAATACACTAAAGGTCATAAGTGTGCTGAGAAGAAATTATTTTACATAGATTGTGAAGAGGAAGAAGAAAATGAACAAGAAGAGGATATACACCAGGAACCAACCCTAGAAAAGGAAGAAATGAATCCGACCATATCATGTAATGCACTAGTAGGAATTACCACTCCTCAAACTCTCAAGATACAAGGACAAATCAAGAAGAAAAAGGTAATAGTGTTGATTGATTCAGGTAGCACCCATAATTTTATTCATTGTAAGGTAGCCAAGGAATTAAATTGTTTCCTATACCCAGCACGAGAATGTCAAGTGATGGTTGCAAATGGAGGAACTATAAATTGCTCTGGAAAATGCAATAACATCAAGCTAACCATGGGGGAATATGTGTTGACTAGTCCAGTGCTTTCCATTCCTATGGGAGGTGCTGATGTTGTACTAGGAGTACAATGGTTACAATCTTTGGGGACGGTAGCTTTTAATTTTCAAGAACTTTTCTTGAATTTTTTTTCAGAAGGAAAGGAAGTCAAATTACGGGGTATTGAAGGAAGGCCAGGAAGGATAATAAGCTCTAATGTCATGAAAAAGCTTCTAAAGAAAGAAAAACGAGGCGTAATTGCACAATTATGCTCACTAGAAGTTCCGACATCAAAATCATCTATTTTTGCATATCTCCAACAAGTCTTGGACAATCATTCCAAGGTGTTTGAAACTCCCAAAGGACTCCCACCTATTCATGATCATGATCATGCTATTCATTTGATTCCAGGAAGTGTTCCTCCAAACATCGGGCCTTATAGATATCCTTATGTCCAAAAGAGCGAAATTGAACGTATGATTGCAAAAATGTTAGAGGCAGGTATAATTCAACCTAGTCAAAGTTCTTTCTCTGCTCCTGTAGTATTGGTACACAAGAAGGATGGATCATGGCGCATGTGTCTTGATTATAGGGAGCTCAATAAGCTCACCATTAAAGATAAATTTCCCATTCCTGTGATTGATGAATTATTGGATGAATTACATGGAGCAATTTATTTTAACAAGTTGGATCTTCGTTCAGGATATCATCAAATTAGAATGAAGACTGAAGATATTCCAAAAACAACATTTCGAACTCATGAGGGTCATTATGAATTTTTGGTTATGCCTTTTGGCCTTACCAATGCACCTTCTACATTTCAAAGGTTGATGAATTCCATTTTCAAACCCTTCTTTAGAAAATTTGTGCTCGTATTTTTTGATGATATACTAATCTATAGCAGGTCTTGGAAGGATCATGTTGAACATGTTGATAGGGTGCTCAAACTATTGCAGGAGAAACAATTATATGCAAAAAATCCAAATGTTTCTTTGGAGTACAAGAGGTGGAATATCTGGGTCATATTGTATCTCACGAGGGTGTTAAAGTAGACCCTAACAAAATTAAAGCCATTAAGGAATGGAAAGTCCCCACAACCATAAATAAGTTGCGAGGATTTCTTGGGTTAACAGGGTATTATCGCAAGTTTGTTAAGAATTATGGGAGAATATCAGCACCTCTAACAACATTATTGAAGAAAGATGCATTTTCATGGACTTCTGAAGCAACTAAGGCCTTTGAACGTCTTAAAGAGGCAATGTGCCTAGCACCAGTCTTAGCTACGCCAGACTTCACAAAAACCTTTATTGTGGAATGCGATGCCTTAGGAAATGGAATTGGTGCAGTTTTAATGCAGGAAGGAAGACTCGTTTCTTTTGAAAGTTTTCCAATCAAAGGAAAGTATTTACAGAAACCTATTTATGAGAAGGAAATGTTAGCAATACTACATGCACTAAAGAAATGGTGAAATTACCTAATGGGAAGACACTTCAAGGTAAAAACTGATCATGATAGTCTTAAACACTTTTTGGAACAAAGACTATCTTCAGAAGAGCAGCAAAAATGGGTCACAAAAATGTTGGGTTATGACTTTGAAATAATCTACAAAAAGGGAAAGCTTAATGTTGTTGCAGATGCACTCTCAAGAAAGAATGAAGAGGTGGAAGCATTGCTTTGTGCCATTTCTATTATCCAACCAGATTGGATAACCGAAGCAAGAGATGAATGGAAGAAGGACAAAGATTTATGGACACTCATTCAAAATTTGCAGCAAGATCCTAGTACATCTGATACATTTAGTTGGAAAAATTATTCCTTATGGTACAAAGATCGCTTATATCTTTGTAAGAATTCCCAACTAAAACAAAATATTCTTCTGGAATTGCACACTTCTCATTTAGGAGGACACTCAGGATTTTTAAAAACTTACCACAGGGTGAAGAAAGAATTTTTTTGGGATGGCCTTAAATCTGATATTCGAAAGTTTGTGGCGGAATGTTTGGTTTGCCAGCAGAATAAAGTGGAAACAATTAAGACCCCAGGACTTCTACAACCTTTATCCATTCTAGGTCAACGTTGGGAGGAGATTTCAATGGATTTTATCATAGGTTTACCTAAGTCCGAAGGAAAGAGTGTCATCATGGTGGTAGTTGATAGATTTACCAAGTATGCACACTTTTGTGCATTATCTCATCCATTTAAAGCAAGTACAGTTGCTACTACATTTATGGACAAAATTCAAAAGCTACATGGAAGCCCAAGGGTTATTGTGAGCGACAGAGATCCCATTTTTACTGGAAATTTTTGGACGGAGTTATTTTTTTGTTTGGGTACTCAATTAGCTCATAGCTCATCTTATCATCCTCAATCTGATGGTCAAACTGAGATAGTAAATAAATGTTTGGAGGGATATCTTCGTTGTTTTGTATCTGATAAACAAACACAATGGGTCAAGTGGTTACCTCTTGCTGAATGGTGGTATAACACTTCCTTCCATACCGCAGCAAAAATGACCCCATTTATGGCACTTTATGGATATCATCCACCATCCATCACATCATATTTAAGGGAAAATTCGAAGGTTCAAGCAGTGGAAGATCACATCGAGCATCAGCAAGAAGTTCTCCAACTCTTAAAGGATAACCCGAATTTGGCACAAAATCGAATGAAACAACAGGCAGATCAACATCGTAGCGAGAGAAGTTTTGATGTAGGAGATTGGGTATTTTTACGGCTACAACCATACAAACAAATGTCCCTTAAGCAAGCTAAGAAGGATAATAAATTATCGCCAAAGTACTATGGTCCTTACAAGGTGTTGCAAAAGATTGGTACTATGGCATACAAATTTGAGCTTCCTGCTTCTTCACGAGTACATCCAGTTTTCCATGTTTCATGCTTAAAGAAGGTTATAGGTGAAAATCTTCCAGTTCAAACAATATTGCCAGAACTTGATGAGGAAGGAAAAATCATATTGGAACCCGAAGCGGTCATGGAAACAAGAACTCGACAGCTACAGAATCGATCAATTTCAGAGTATCTCATCAAGTGGAAGAACTTACCCACTGAAGATTCTACATGGGAGGAGGAGAATTTTATACAGAAGCACCCGGAGCTACTCAAGCGTTGAGGACAACACTTTTTTGAAGGAGAGGGGCATGTTAGGTCCCTATATCACTAGTATAGTCCCTTATTATTGTTAGTGTAAACCCCTTATTGCTATTATTGTACCCTTGTAACCATCCTTTTTGTTATTATTGTGCCCTTAAATTATTATTGTTAGGTCGGCTAGGATTACATTATGGCCCACTAGGATTAAATTATGGCCCCATGGACTCCTATATATATAAAGGAGGTTTTGTAAATTGTATCATCCAAGAATTGTTCATTTATGTAATGTATTGGAGGTTTCCCCCTCGAAGTGGCTTATTTCTAAGGCGTTGATATCTCTTTTCTTCTATTTTTGGAGCTGGTTACACAACATGGTAATCATATATTTCATTTTCTTTTCACTATATAACTTCCTCAACTGGCCAAATATAGGGATAGTGGCATAGGAGAAGTCGATCTGTATGGTTCCCTTAAGTTTTTCACCCCAAGACCTACATAGAATCATTCTAAACCTTGGTGGGACATCAGCAACAACTACATCCATCAAGACATTCTTTGCTGGAATTTGATCTAAAGACACTACCAAATATTTAATTAAACCAATACAGTGGACCCTACTTGAGTCGAAGGAATACAAGTCATGATATTTACGAGTGATGTCAAGGCCTAGCTTCTCCATGACAGCTTTGGGCATCAAATTATGTGAGGCCCCGAAGTCCAACATAACATTATGCAGGATAAACTCATGTATTCTAAGACTCAAGTAAAAAGAAGGGAATTCATTTTCTTCAGATTATTCTGTGGCTGGACTGAAAATAAGTTCAGGGTAGTTGTCTTCTACATTGACCATATCAGAGATAGAATCTATTTGCAAGACTTTGGACACCTGAGTTTTATACATACCATTCTTCACCAACTCTGTGAGGGGCATAGACACTTTTAATTTAGAGATTTCATTTTCTAGATTAAAGGAGGGAGATTTTTCTACCTCTTTAATGGGCAGGTCTTTCTTCTCTGTTGGCTCCTTTACTGTGTTCTGCTGGTTCTTCTCATTGGCTGTGTTAGCCACTGCAGGTGCTTTACTTGAGGAAGGATCAGCCGACTCCTTTCCTTTCTTCTGTGCATCGTTCTTCATTTGGAGTTCCTTTCTCTTTTGAATGGGGCTAACTGTAACCTCTCTGTTCCTTAAAGAGTATTGCCTTTGCTGAGCTGATAGAGCATTCATATACCCTCTCTGATAGTCATCATACTCTTCTTCCAACACTGTATCATTGGCCAAAATGAAATTTTGATCTTTTTGAATGTCTGGAGTCGCCACTCTTTATTCTTCGTCTTCTGTAAGGAAAATGGGCGTGCCATTAGCCGTGAAAAAGTGATTAGCCTCAATCACATCGTCATATGAATCTGTCCCTTGCACGTAGTTCTACTGCAAAGGATTTTTAATTTGCGGTTGTGGTGGTGCAGTTTGGTCCTGCGTTCTTTGCTCTCTCTGTTTAATCCTGAATTGTCGCTGCTGCCCTCTGAAATTTGGATTTCTTATTTGAGGCTTAGGTCTATCTTCGATGGTTAACCTATCAACCATTTTTTCCACCATTCTGATCAGAGTGTCCATTTTACTGTCTGAAGTAGAGGCCTCCTCTTTTATTGCGATTCTTTTCTCAGCTCCAGCTCGTGCTCTCTTAGCCAACAATTTTGCTTCAACATTAACCACTATCTTCTGCATGTCTTCAAGTGAGGATGGATCTCTTTCACGCAGCTGATATGCCATGTCAGCATCAGATCCATAGGGAAATTTTAACAATGCCAGTCCCTCAGGAGGTTTCAAATTAGCTAGAATAGCATTATATGTAGCATTGAATCTCAAACAATAATCCTGCACAGTTTCACCCACGTTCCTTTTAATGTTCTCATATTCAGAAAGAATTTGAAGTGGGTCATTTTTTACCTCCCACCAGTCCAGGAACTGAGTGTGCAACTCCTGCAACGTGTGAATTGTGCCTGGCGGTAGGGCTCTAAACCACTCTCTGACTTCGCCTCCGAAACTTTTAACAAACAGCCTCATCATTACATTCTCTGCTTCTACCTCATGCAAATCAAAAAATTCATTCATTTTGTCAACATGCTGCTGAGCCGTGATGCTTTGAGTGGCATAAAAAATAGGAATTTTTCTTTGATAGTCAGCTGGCATGTCATTGTGGACCTGGGGTAAGACCAAGGGTGCATACCTGGTAGCCATAACTCTAGGTTGATTTAAGATAGGATTTGTAGGATTTGAGGGAGGTGTTAATGGAGGAGATGATAATTGGGAATTGACTGATGGGAATGCTGATGAATTGGGAGAGGGAAATGTTGTTCCTGATGATTCTAAAGGCTCAGGGATATTAGTTACAGTGATAGACTAAGGAGAATTCAAAATGTAATCGTAAATGGAGGTATTTTCTCTTTGGATTTCAATATCTACAAGGAAATCAGGATCTAAAACTGTATCATCAATGTCATTTTAAGACTTATTCCTAAATAAAGAAAGCTCAAAATTCTCATCAAAGGAAAAATCTTCTATAAAAAACCATTCACTGGGCCAATTATAGGATCTAAAAATTGGTGTGGGGCTTAATGATCCTTCTTGTCTTCTAACAGTTCTTGGTATAAGATTTGGATTTTCAAAGACAGGGGGAGGATTTGGATCCGGATTAGCCCTGGTGTATCTTCTTGAAACTAGTGTGGTCAAATGTCTATTTTACAAAAATCTTATTTTGCACCCTAGCAAAAATCTGAACATCATCTTTCAAAAGTCTGGAATTATTTGCTCTACTGGGGCAAATCTTGCAAGTCAGATGTTATTGTCTATAAAACTAGACTAGAGATTGACTGAAGCAACATTTATCTACTTATGCACCTGCAAAACAATGTGCAGTTCGAAGGCTACCTGGCATAAGTTCAGGCTCCGTCTGTAGTTTATAAAACAAATAACACTAACAAACAAACAATCTTGAACATTCCCCAGTGGAGTCGCCAGAGATGTTAGCACCTGAATTGGACCCCAGACTGCAAAGGAAAAATAGGGTAACAAGTAAACCACGCTCAGCCTTGTAGCTAGCCCTACAAGGATGGGAGAGGGCTCTCTCTGTAACGGAATATTCAGTGGAACACAATAAATGGACTGATATTAGGCTAGATAAAATGATAGGATAAATATTTTAATAAAATGAATGAATAAATTTCAGGGATGTGTGGGATATAAAGGGACAGTTGAAACCGAGAATTATATCAGGACACAGTGTATCTCATGGGGCAAGATAGGCAGGAAAATTAGCAATTAAAATTTAATACGGATGGGATGGAAAGACTGGTGAGGAGCTTAAAAGGGCACAATAAATGTATCCTTTTCAAACAGAAGAAAAATACAGAGTATGAATGGTTTCCCAAGGCAGAGCATGTAAAATGGATTCTACCTTTCTATCTTGAAAGAATTCAAAAGGAAATGTTTATGGATGAATGGAATACATAACATTTCACATATGAAACAAAGGGGAAAAACAAATGCTAATTCTCATACCACATGGATCCCACAAATCAGAGCTACATCTCTTATTGCTTCCTGTCAAACTGTGCAATGTAGCGTGTTGGGAAAAATACTGAGAGGGGGGTGAATCAGTATTTAGGGCTGACTGAAAACCTTTTACTTTTTCTTTCTCTAAAACCCATACACTACTTTACTGAAGTCAACTCACGTATACATGCAAATATTCTTAATAAAACTTGCGTATTACCAGAGATCTCATTATGGAGATAATTCTTTACTTAGATCATTGCATCATTCATTCATTAGACGTTTAGTAAGCAGTAAACTTGTGCAGTAAGAACAGAATAAATCGTCACACATAAGCAACACACATGGACACCAGGATTTAAGGTGGAAACCCAATTCGGGAGAAAACCACCGCTGTCATCATATCTGTCTTCAATATTTATTATAAAGAAAACTTCTTACAACCATGTACTGGCGCAGACTCATACCAGCACGCAGACACCCACCTGCAGAAGGCTACAACCTTCTCTCATTTACCAGCCTCTCCTAGAAGGGAGCTACAACCCCCTGCTCTTGTTTACCAGCCTCTCCTGGAAGGGAGCTACTACCCCCCTGCTCTCGTTTACCAGCTACCACTGGAAGGGAGCTACAACCCCCTCATTGAAGGCTTCGAACCTTAGCACCACTGCGGACCATGTTTCATCAATTTTCGAACTGGATCCATTAGCTTCCATACAACATACCTTGTAGGCCACTTTTCATCATATTTTTAGACTGGAACCACTCCACACATTTAAGCTCATCATACATCCAAACTAAAACTTATAACCCCATCAATTCATTCATTGAATCATCAACCAATCAACCAACAACTTGATCTTCAATCAACATAATCAACAGCATAATCAACATTCAAACAACCCAGATCTGTATGAATACATCATTGACATATAGCAGTAAAATAGTAGAACATATCAGACATTTCATTCCACATACTTCAGCAAAACACTAGATTTCATACGCACTTTTACTTCACTTAACCTGCATATATATGCGTTTTCATAGAAACAAACCTGTGTATACTTCTGTACATATTTCAGAACTGATCTCACATTCCATACGCGCTTTTGCTGAATCCAACCTGTGTATATACGCGCTTTCTCTGCCATGAACCTGCGTATAGATCTTCAAACTTTGTAGGGCTACGCAACTCTTCAGAATAGATAAATAGCTCAGATCTTACTCTTCACTTCAGAAATTATTCGCCTAATCTCAGATCTAAACATTCCATAAACAGATCTAGAAAATACATGGTCATTTCAGATCTAGATATCCCTCTTCATCATTTTCTTCATAGGTGCATTATTAATTCAGATCAATCAATAAATTATTACCCTTCCATGCAGATATACTTCAAAGTGAAGTATTCAGTAGAATCCAAATTTATGCACACCCTTGCGCTATGATCTTCTTCTCCTTATATAGATTTAGCCTTTGTCAATACCATGAGCCAAAACCACACAACTTCCGATGGTATTCATGGACGGGATCAAATAGATAATCCAGTGCTCAATACTATGGGCCAATACCATGGTAATGTCCCCTGGTTTTATAAATTTAGAGCTCAAATAGGAATACGCTACTTGGTACGTACTTTTTTGCGTACATAGGCCACTTCGCCTTTACAAACCCACGTATGCTTTGTGACATATCATATTTATCATTTCTCTGACACTTACTGAAATTTCTTTCTCTTCTTCTTCTGATCTGCTTGTAGATACATCAGATTTACATCATTAATAAACTCATTAAGTCAGTTTCCATCAAATTCATCAAGTAGGTTGCCATCAACTATATCAAGTAGGTTGCCATCAAGGACAACACTCTGCATCATATTGCCAACAATCTCCCCCTTTGGACTTGATGGAAACCATGATGGTGTTTGATCACCACAACAGATAGATACATTGAATATAACCATTATGCAAACACCATGATACTCTCCCCCTATTCAAACACCATAATACTCTCCCCCTTTGACATCAAGGGCAAAGGGCGGATCAAAACCAAAACAAGGTTTTTCTCCTCATGTAGAAAGAAGAGCTCTGTAGATCTGATGTGCACTGAAGTTACCATGCTCCCCCTAAGTTCATGCTAAATCTTCAATCATATTTTTCAATGAAGTACATGACTCTATGACCTTTCCTATCACCAAGGACTCATACTTACAACAATGATCCAACGAAGTGGATTTACATATGTGACTCAAGTACCCAACCAAGTGGGTTTACACATTTTGACTCAACTACCCAACCAAGTGGGTTTACAAAATTGATCAAGTCCTTACATGACTGAATATTACAATTTTACATCATAGGTCTCAACATAACCTTTTCATCAAATTAAAAATATGACTTTTATGACCAATACCAAAAAGACCTCAAGAGAGAGATCATATTTTAGAACCATCATAATGCCAACAATGCATTACTTTCCACATGACCAATGCTCCCCCTTAGCTTTTGCATCCTGAACACTTTCAACAACAAATCATCAATGCATCTTCATCAAATATCGAAATATGAGAGTTGAAACATCACCAAAGTTACTAAACAGCACTACAGCTGTGTTGAAGAATGCTAACCCAGAAAAATTCTGTCAGCAAACACCCATACACGGTTTTCTGTGTATAAACTAGCATATATACATGACTGTCCTTCAGGAAATCCGCGTATCCAATTTAATCTTCTAAAATTAAGCAGATCTGATCTTCTGAGAGGCAGAGACAACTCCTAGCTTCTGTCTGAGATATTCGAATGCTTTCCTAGAATATATGAGAGAAGATAGATAGGAAAATGTAGCTATGTTTTCAAGTGTCATCCAATGGTTGTAGCATAAGCACATTAGTAACCAAACCTTCAGACTCTTTGCAGCATCAACATATTCTTCAAGAGGAATTATCATACCAGAACAATCTTCTTCAATAGACGATATGTATCAAGCACTTCTCCATGTGATCTGTTACCATCAAGATCTTCATGATTTATTTATTTCATAATCATGATGTAACATGTATAGGAATTATGTATAAAAGGTCTCAACCATGTCAAAAGTCATCAACAACAAACTTTGCATGATTTATCCTTATCTCTGCATCATAAGACTTCCATCTCATCCATGTGTGTAAACAAAAGATACTCTTCAGCAAAAAGCAATCAGGGCTCATCCATAATCTCATCATAAGAAACCATGTATCATGTAACCATCATTTGAGCATGAGTATAACGAGAACTAATGAATAAGCAGATACAATGCCAACAATGCAATCATTAGTAGTTAGACTGATGCTCCCCCTGAACCTGTGCTCCTTTTTTTGAGCCATCTCACTGTTTTTCTTAACAGAAAAGCATACGCTTCTGTCTCCAAAGGAACTCGCGTGTATACGTGGCTTTAGTTCATGAAACCTGCGTATGGAAAGTGAGATTCTGAAAATTTCACAACTTCATCTCCCCATGAACTTATGCCACCTGTACCTGTCTTCTTCACATCAGATGCACTGTCAGAAATAAATTACATACCCAGAATTACCAAACCAACCATGAGAATCACCATACATTGCTCCCCCTGTGATGATACATTACTAATCCCTAGAATGTATCTCACATCACTCCTACAGTCATTATGAGAAGTAAGATTTAGAAGCGGATGACTGCAGTAGGGTCAATATTCCCTACGTTTCTGACTGATCCTCCTTCTTTTTCCATCTTTGCTTGAAATTTTTTATAGTGTGCTGGAAATTGTCCAATTTCTCAGATCTATTCATCCTGCATTCTTTTTCTATATGTCCATAATTGTTACAAGCATAAAATCTTGCATGACCAGAAAATTAAGCATAGGGATCATAATGTGTTTTTCTATTCTTTCTTCTATTGCAATCAGCTGCTTTATGACCATACTTGTTGCATGAAAAACAATATCCCTTAAAGAAACCTGAGTACCTTTCTCTGTAGAATCTGTTTGTTTGTGACTAAAACAATCTGCTTCTGCAATTGGCTGCAACATGCCCATAATTGTGACATTTAAAGCATTCAACTTTATTGATCAAAGGAGGGAATGATTTCTTTTGAGATTTCATGATTGTTGGTTGACCTTTTGTTTCTTTCAATGCTTCAGATTTTGCATTGATATCCTTTGAATCTTTAGCACTTCCTTGTGAAATAGATTCTCCTTTAACAATTTCATGAAAACCAAGAGCAAATTTAACAGAAGGAGACCTTTGACTACTAAGAATATTGTCCAGAATCTTAGTACTATCTTGAAACCTCAAGAGTTTATCTTTTTCTTCTAATTTACCTTTCAAAATATTTAACTCAACCTCCAATATTTGGCATTGCTTCTTCATTCTTTCTTCGACCCTTCTTCCTTCTTCTACTTGATCATTCAATTTTAAAATCTCTTCTTTCAGCCCATTTTCTTGTTCTTCAAAAGTTTGTAGAAGTTCTTCATTCTTCTTATTTGATGCTTCAATATCTTCTTTCAGAGAGATGATTTCTACTTCAAGTCTTTCACTTCGATTGGTTACTTTATCCTGCAGTCTTTGATATATTTCTATATGTCCCTTCATTGTTTCTATCTGTCCATTCATTCTAGAGATCATATCTTGGTATATAGATTCCTTCCTTTTAAATGGATCTTCATCATTGATTTTGAGATTTGCTTCTAGACTTATACTGTTACTTTCACTATCTTCACCATTGCATGAACAAGAAAGTGAATCACAAGAACAACAATCAATACCTGTTTCATCTTCTTCATTTTCTTCTGCACATGTTTTCTGAGGTATCTCCTTTCTTTGAGTAGCCTTCTTCTTTTGCTTCCTTGCCATGAGCACTTGCAGATTTTGGTCAGAATATTCTTCATCCTCATTTGACATTTCATGATTATCTTCATTTGTATAATAACTCTTTCCCTTTTCAAATTGTTTCCCTTTATCATGATTTTCTTCATAAGGACATTTAGCAGCATAATGACCAACTCTTCCACAAGTAAAACACTTGAAGGGAAGCTTACCTCTGAATCTTCCAGTACTTGGTTGGAGTCTTCTCACAAAATTTTCTTCTTCTTCTTCTGATATATAACTTGATTCCTTGACAACTTCCTTTTCTTTTCCTTTTGCACATGCCTTAAAGGCAACTTCTCTGATTTGAGAGGGACCTTCTTTTCTCATTTCAAAAGCAGTTAGAATACCATGTAGTTGAACAATAGTAAGAGTTTGCAGATCTTTCCTTTCTTCAATAGCTAATACTTTTGACTCAAATTTTGAAGTCAAAGATCTTAAGACTTTTTCCACCAGAGTAGTATCGGTTATGGTTTCACCCAAACTTCTCATACGATTTACAATATCATCTAGACGTAAAAAGAAACTGGCAATACTCTCATCACTATGCATTCTTAAATTTTCATATTCAATTCTGAGAGTTTGGAGTTTTGCACTTTTTACCTTTGTATCTCCTTCATAGCTTAGAATGATTTTGTCCCATATTTCTTTTGCTGAATTTAGCTGCATCACTTTAACAAATTCTGGTTCAGACAAGCTTCCTAATAAAACATTGACTGCTTTGGCATTGATTTCATATTTCTTCCTTTGTGCTGCATCAGTAGGAATAATTTCCGGATACTGATAACCTTCTTCCACGATTGCCCATACTTCTGCACCAAGACTTTGCAAATATGCTTTTGTTCGTATCTTCCAGCATAACATATTACTTCCATTGAATAGAGGTGGCCTTAGAGAAAATACTCCTTCATGACTTCCCATTGTGATGGATCTCCTTCAAGCGATCAAGCTTCTGCAGAAGGACCCGCTCTGATACCAATTGTTGGGAAAAATACTGAGAGGGGGGTGAATTAGTATTTAGGGCTGACTGAATTTTTTTACTTTTTCTTTCTCTAAAACCCATACGCTACTTTACTAAAGACAACTTGCGTATACATGTGGATATTCTTAATAAAACTTGCGTATTACCAGAGATCTCATTATGCAGATAATTCTTTACTTAGATCATTGCATCATTCATTCATTAGATATTTAGTAAGCAATAAACTTGTGCAGTAAGAATAGAATAAATCATCACACATAAGAAATACACATGAACACCAGGATTTAAGGTGGAAACGCAATTCGGGAGAAAATCACCGCTACCGTCATATCTATCTTCAATATTTATTATAAAGAAAACTTCTTACAACCATGTACTGGTGCAGACTCATACCAGCACGCAGGCACCCACCTGCAGAAGGCTACAACCTTCTCTCGTTTACCAGCCTCTCCTGGAAGGGAGCTACAACCCCTTGCTCTCATTTACCAGCCTCTCGTGGAAGGGAGCTACTACCCCCTGCTCTCGTTTACCAGCTACCACTGGAAGGGAGCTACAACCCCCTCACTGAAGGCTTCGACCCTCAGCACCACTCCGGACTATGTTTCATCAATTTTCAAACTAGATCCATCAGCTTCCATACAACATACCTTGTAGGCCACTTTTCATCAGATTTTCAGATTGGACCCACTCCACACATTTAAGCTCATCATACATCAAAACTGAAACTTATAACCCCATCAATTCATTCATTGAATCATCAACCAATCAACCAACAACTTGATCTTTAATAAACATAATCAGCAGCATAATCAACATTCAAACAACCCAGATCTGTATGAATACATCATTGACAGATAACAGTAAAACAATAGAACAGATCAGACATTTCATTCCACATACTTCAGCAAAACCCTAGATTTCATACGCGCTTTTACTTCACTGAACCTGCGTATATACGCGCTTTCATAGAAACAAACCTATGTATACTTCTACACATATTTCATAACTGATCTCACATTCCATACGCGCTTTTGTTGAATCCAACCTGCGTATATACGCGCTTTCTCTGCCACGAACCTGTGTATAGATATTCAAACTTTGTAGGGATGCGCAACTCTTTAGAACAGATAAATAGCTTAGATCTTACTCTTCACTTTAAAAATTATTCGCCTCATCTCAAATCTAAACATTCCATAAAAAGATCTATAAAATACATAGTCATTTCAGATCTAGAGATCCCTCTTCATCATTTTCTTCATAGGTGCATTATTAATTCAGATCAATCAATAAACTATTACCCTTCCATGCAGATATACTTCAAAGTGAAGTATTCATTATAACCTAGACTTATGCACACCCTTGCACTATGATCTTCTTCTCCTTATATAGATTTAGCCTTTGTCAATACCATGAGCCAAAACCACACAACTTCCGATGGTATTCCTAGACGGGATCAAATAGATAATCCAGCGCTCAATACTATGTGCCAATACCATGGTAATGTCCCCTGGTTTTATAAATTTAGAGCGCAAATAGGAATATGCTACTTGGTACGTACTTTTCCGTGTACATATGCCACTTCACCTTTACAAACCCACGTATGCTTTGTGAAATATCATATTTATCATTTCTCTGACACTTACTAAAATTTCTTTCTCTGCTACTTCTGAACTTCTTGTAGATACATCATATTTACATCATTAATAAACTCATTAAGTCAGTTTCCATCAACTTCATCAAGTAGGTTGCCATCAATTACAACACTCTGCATCATATTGCCAACATAGTGCAGAGATGTTCTTCCACACTATTCCCCTACTTTCTGAGTTACTCTTCAGACTAAAAAAAAAACTATTTTTCAGATGATTAATAATTACAATAAATACACTGAAAGGTGGAACATAGATCCACAGAAATGGGAGCTATTCTAACAACTGAAGAACTAAAATACAATCATAGGAAGAAATATAACAATCTGCCCCTGAAAATAAGGGACAGCATTACATCTGATCACTTGGAGATTTTGTTGTTAGGCTGTATGAATGAAAATAGGTAAACGAATGAACATATTTCCTATTTTGATGCTTGCTATGACAATTTCTGCTTTAAATGAGCTTTCTCGGTCTTTGACTGTTTCGTTTTCTTTCCACTATTTCTTTGTTTTCTGAATTTTTAATAAATTTCCATAGAAATAGAACCGAATGAAATTCCATGCTTTTGTGAAGGGAAACCAATTTTTAATGGGAAAGAGGAAGGGAAAGGAGGCGGGAATTACATAAATCGCAATCGGAATCCGAGCAGGGTGGAGAAATATATATATAAAATAGTAATCACAATCGGAGTGAAGAGGCGGAGGGATATCATATTAAAACATAGTGCAATCGCAATCGGAATGGGGGGTAGAGCGGGGTAGTACATACAAAACTTCCAATGTGATTATGAACGAGGGATTAACCTTTCTAAAACGTAAATAATACAAATTTTCAATTTGCAAAGGAAAAGGCCTTATATTATATGGATGGGCGGAAGTATGGTATGGTGGGCCTGGCAGGTCAATCGCAATCGGAGATCGGGAGCGGGGAGTAACTGCAATCGCAATCGGGAGAACAAATTTGCGATGCGATCGATGGGAGGGGTAGTGCGATCGGGGGAAGGGCTTGCGATCGGGTCAATCGGGAGGAGACTTGCAATCGAGGGAAGGACTTGCGATCGGGTCAATCGGGAGGAGACTTGCGATCGGGGGGAGGAATTGCGATCAGGTCATTCGGGAGGAGACTTACGATCGAGGGAATCGGAGTTAAGTTGCAATTGTGATGATCAGAGTTTTGTGTAATCAATCGCATCACAAATGTTTGTGATGGACCGATCGGAACGCTTTATATAAATGTTGCGATTGAAAACGTTTTGTGATTGCGATTATATTAAAAAAACTTTAAACTTTACGTTATAAAGTTCTATTATATGCATAGTTTATATGGCGGGGGGTTTATAATATATATGACATAAACTTTATTTCTAAAGTTTATGGGGATGAAAGGGGAAGTGGTTAAGCAATAAAATCGCATATATATATATATATATATATAATTTATAATGCGATTTTGAAAATCAGAAGAGGAAAAGGGGTTTTTTAAGGGAATATTAAACTTTAATAGCACAAAGTTTAAGGGGAAAAATGGGAAATAGGGGGTATAAGAGGATATAAGGGCTTTCACTTCACTTAAACATAAAATCCGATCCAGAAGTTAGTTTTGAGAGTGTAGTATACCGTTGGAAAGCTCTTTCCGGGCTCTTTCTGATGGATCTACCTTGAAGATAATCTGGTGCTAAACATGATGTGGAAAACTTCTCTGAAGGCAGGGACGTAACTTTGTGAAGATAACATCTTCTGAATAGTGACTTATTACATATGATGATATAAAATTACATAATGAGAAATAATAAAGGTAAAATATCATGTTTTCACCTAAAAACATGTTTTTGAGGTGAAAATTACATCAAGATGAATAAAATGTCTCTTTGATCTTCCAGGTGCTGTGACTTTGAATTTATTGACATCCTCATGACCTTGCTGATATTATTGATACTTGACTCATTAATTTGAACATGGTGACACCCTAGAAACTAATGAGACCCATCCTATGACCTACTGACATGATTTTGAGAATAAAAGTGACTAATGACTGAAGACCATAGAGAGGAAAATCAACAAGTTTCACATGAGGGAAAACTGATGAAAATTACCACCATCAATGAGTCCATGACCTAACGGAATGGTGAAATTTATTCGGTATGAGACACCTAATATGCAAATGAAAAAAGAGCAGATTTGATCACTGATGGTAGTATGACTAGACTGACACTAACATTGGCTCCAATGGGGATGGTAGCTCCTTGGAGGTGCCAAGAACACCGTAGACCAAGTAGCCTTATCCATTTGGGCATGGAGTCAAAAATTATGAAAACTGACACAAATGCAAACTGAGTCTGACTCTAGACTAAGACTAAAAAATAAAATAAAATCAAACCATACACATATCATCCAAGTATTATAGCCTTCACATCGGGCCCCAAACTAGAATGACTGTGTATTTGACTTTGCTTTTAGAAAAATAAAATGGTATATACAATGATGATGAGATAGATTCTGATCCATGTCTTCAATAATGGTAGTGCTTCAATAGCCTACCATTTACTGCTCCTCCAGGATAGCCCTGGCCATCCATTTCTGAAAGTAAGAAGGCATTCTGACCCCTGTATGATGTAATTCTATATGGTCCCTTCCAAAGGTTGTCAAATTTACCATGCTTCCCTTTGTCTTCATTTATTGCATCCCATTTCAACACTACATCATCGACCTCAAACCTTTCTGCTTTAGTCTTCCTATCGTAGATCTTTTTAATCTTCTCCTGGAACTAAATAGCGTTCTGTGACACTTCCTCTCTTGTTTGTTGAAGGTGGATCATTTGATTGATCCTTCACTGGTTGTCATCATCTTCACTGCCAACTTCTTGTAATAATCTCATAACGGGAACTGTAAGAGAGGTAGGAAAGATGGCATCAGTACCATAAACCAGCTCAAAAGGTGACATACCTATTGATTTTTTACTGCTGACTCTGTCTACCCATAGTGCGTTGATAAGCTTCTGGTGCCAATTTCTTTTGTTTGCCTCCAACACTTTCTTAATTATATTCATCAACGACTTATTAGATGACTCTGCCAGGCCGTTCCCTTGTGGATAATACGTTGTTGAATGGCCCAGCACGATGTTGTACTTATCAAAGAAATCAACCATTTTCTTTGATCTGAACGTGGCTGCATTATCTGTCACAATTTTACATGGGCAACCAAAACGGGATAAAATATTTGATTCCAGGAATTGAATAATTACCGTGTCAGTTGCTTTCCTGCCAGGGACGGCCTCGATCGATTTCGTAAAGTAGTCTCTCCCAGTCAGTATCCATCGATGCTGTGCTGAGGACACGGGATGTATTTCTCCTATAAAATTGAGCCCCCACTGCTGAAAGGGCGCGTTCACTGAAACATGTTTCAAAGGAAGTGGAAGCAATTTATTTTTCCCTTGGAAAATTTGACATTCATGAAAATTCATCATTGTTTTATATAAATCAGAAAACAACGTGGGCCAATAATGCCGGCTCTCAATACCTTGTTCGCTGTAGTTTTCCAAAACAAGTGCCCACCACAATCACCTTTATGGAAATCGTGCATTACCTTCTGAGCTTCTTCTTCAACCAAGAAATTTAGCAAAATGCCTCCCGAATCCTTCCAAAATAGAGCATTATTCAAAATACAATACTTTGAAGATTTGAGTTTCAAAGATCTACCTTGACTCTTAGACATGCCTGCAGGAGGTGAGAGATGCTGAAGAACATACACGATATCTCAATACCAAGGGGACTGCAGAAAAATATCTGAAATGGGAACAAGCAAACCTTCATCTTCCTCTTCCGACATTGCTGAAATGAGGTTTATATCTAAAGCACGCAGATTTGATTGAGCCATCAATTTTGCGAGGCCTTGGCCTTTGATCAACTTCATAGGTTTGATCTCCAGATTGTACTCCAAAATAGATGCTATCCATTTGCCTCTTCGACCTTCTGGATCAGTTTGCATGAGCAAATCCTTGACTGCTACGTTAGGGACATATGCTGTATTGTGTGAATGCAGAATATAGACCCTAAAATCTTTCGATGCCTTGACAAGATCCAATGCCTCCTTTTCAATAATATTATATCTTAAATCAGCATCTCTAATATTCCTACTGAAAAAGGCGATTGGATTTTCTACTCCATCTCTCTTTTGCATTAAAACAGCGGCCATAATATGCTCAGATGCAAACGAAAATATAATAAAATCTTGAGTATAGTCGGGACTGATTAGAATTGGGGCATTAGACAAAGAAAAATTTACCAAATTGAATGACTTGATAGCTTCCTCACTCCACTTAACAGTGATGTCTTTCTTCAACATATTGGCCATTTCTCTCAAATGCTCAGCCATATTAGGTATAAATCTACGTAAAAAATTCATCTTACCATTGAAGGCCTGAATTTCTTTCTTGTTCCGTGGAAGATCTATGAGCTGAATTTCCTCCACTCTGGCTGGATCTATGCGGATGCCATCTTTATAGATGATATGTCCAAGCAATTTTCCCTCATCCATGGCAAAAAGGCTCTTTTTGGGATTGAGAGAAATCCCAAACTTTCTGCAACACTGAAAAACCACTCTTAGATGGTGCAAATGCTCATCATTTGAACCTGAAAACACTGTCAGATCATCCAAATAAACAACAAGAAAAACATCTTTTTCATTTGCAAAGGCAATGTCCATTGCACGTTGGAAAGTGGCTCCAGCGTTCTTCAGTCCAAAGGGCATCTTGGCATACCAGAAGGTTCCCCAGGGTGTTGTAAAGGTAGTCTTATCTTGGTCCTTCTCATGCACCAAGATCTGGTTATACCCTGAGTAGCCATCAAGTAGTGACATCCTAGATGCTCCAACTACTCTTTGCAGGATATGGTCCATTTTTGGAAGTGGGTAATTATCCTTTAAGGATGCCTTATTCAAGTTCCGAAAGTCAATACACTGTCTTATTTCTCAAGTCTTTTTACGCACTGGGACCAAATTCGAAATCCAATTAGAAAATATAATAGGAACTATGATTCCTGCTTTGTACAACCTGTTTACCTCCTTTTCAATTGATGGCAGCAGTTTTGGATTGATTCTTCTCAGCTTCTGTCGGAAAGGCTTATGATCTGGCTTGATAGGAATTGTATGATGAATTATGTTCTTATCATACAATTTCAAATCTAAATAATCCCACGCAAATACATCAGAAAATTTAGAAATCATTTTAACATACTTCTCCTTTACCTCAGGGGATAATGCCTTTGATAATTTGACAAAATTGGGCTGATCAGCTGTTCCAATATTCACATCTTCAACTCCTTTCTCTATGGGCACCAAGCTTGGTTTCTTTGCGACATCATCCTGATTAAAAAGCTCCTCTAGAGGTATGAGACCTCTAGGAATTACATTATCCTTTAACTGTAATATGTCCATCTGGTTTGCTTCCAACTCCCGATCATCAACCTCATACTCACCCTCTATAGGAGTATCTTTGAATTTTCCATCACCCTGCAAAAATTCATTAATCTCATTATCATCCCAAAATACTTGCCAATACCTTAAATTGTCCAGAACATTAGGCCTATGTTTGACATGGATCTCAAAATTGTTGCTGGAGTTCATTGGAACCTTGAAGTTACTTGCAGTAGTGGAAAGAGAATCGGTAATCAAATTCTGCATCCTGGGCACTTCTATCAAAGTATACTCTGGGAATGTCTTCAAAATGTCCAGGACTGCATTTCTGTATGCCCTCTATCTTGGATGTTTTGCTTGATATTATACCTTCACCTGTTTCATTATTAGTTCAGAGTCACCATACACAGAAATCCTTCTTGCATTCAACTTCTTCAAAATTTTGAGCCCTGCAATCAAAGCCTCATATTCTGCTTCATTGTTAGAGCAATCAAAAGCTAACTTATAGGCACAAAATCTAACATTGCTCAGAACCTTCTCAGGTTGAAAAACAGGACTCCTAATCCATATTCCAATGCCAGCTCCATCCTTACCAATGGCTCCATCAAAATCCATACTCCACAGGCTTTCTTCTTCTTCTTGAAGGTGCTGGAAATTTTCTTCTTTCTCTTCTTTACCTTGGCTGATTTTTGGCTGTTCATTGTCTCTTTTTTGCTGGCGGGAAAGAGGTTCAGAAGTGTCTGCTGCTTTGTCCTTTTCCTTTTTGAGGACCTCTCTGAAATTTTCTGAAATCTCAGGTATTTCATCCACTTGTACTAATTGAACATTCTCATCATTTAAACCACCATCATAATACAAGACAAAAGACTCTAAGTCTGTATGGAATGCATTGATGGGATGATTTACAGGCTTGTCTTTGTTGGTAATCATATATTTCATTTTATTTTCTCTATATAACTTCCTCAACTGTCCAAATACAGGGATAGTGGCATAGGATAAGTCTAGCTATATGGTTCCCTCAAGTTTTGCAACCCAAGACCTAGATAGAAGCACTCCAAACCTTGGTGGGATATCAGCAAAAACTACATACATCAAGACATTATTTGCTGGAATCTGATCTAAAGACACTACCAAATCTTTAATTAAACCAATACAGTGGACCCTACTTGAGTCGAAGGAATACAAGTCATGATATTTACGAGTGATGTCAAGGCCTAGGTTCTCCATGACAGCTTTGGGCATCAAATTATGTGAGGCCCCGGAGTCCAACATAGCATTATGTAGGATAAACACATGTATTCTAAGACTCAAGTAAAAACGAGGGACTTCATTTTCTTCAGATTCTTCTGTGGTTGGACCGAAAATAAGTTCAGGGTAGTTGTCTTCTACATTGACGATATCAGAGATAGAATCTATTTGCAAGACTTTGGACACCTGATTTTTATACATACCATTATTCACCAACTCTGTGAGGGGCATAGACACTTTCAATTTAGAGATTTCATTTTCTAGATTAAAGGAGGGAGATTTTTCTACCTCTTTAATGGGCGGGTCTTTCTTCTCTGTTGGCTAATTTACTGTGTTCTGCTGGTTCTTCTCATTGGCTGTGTTAGCCACTACAGGTTCTTTACTTGAGGAAGGATCAACCGGCTCCTTTCCTTTCTTCTGTGCATTGTTCTTCATTTGGAGTTCCTTTCTCTTTCGAATGGGGCTGACTGTAACCTCTCTGTTCCTTAAAGGGTACTGCCTTTGCTGAGCCGACAGAGCGTTCATATACCCTCTCTGATATTCATCAGACTCTTCTTCCAATACTGTATCATTGGCCAAAATGAAATTTTTGTCTTTTTGAATGTCTGGAGTCGCCACTCGATATTATTCGTCTTCTGTAAGGAAAATGGGCATGCCATCAGCTGTGAAAAATTGATTAGCCTCAATCACATCGTCATCTGAATCTATCCCTTGCACGTAGTTCTACTGCAATGGAGTTTTAATTTGCTATTGTGGTGGCGCAGTTTGGTCCTGCGTTCTTTGCATTCTCTGTTTAATCTTGAATTGCGGCTGTTGCCCTCTAAAATTTGGATTTCTTACTTGAGGCTCAGGTCTATCTCCGATGGTTAACCTATCAACCATTTTTTCCACCGTTATGATCAGAGTGTCCATTTTACTGTCTGAAGTAGAGGCCTCCTCTTTTATTGCGATTCTTTTCTCAGCTCTGGCTCGTGCTCTCTTAGCCAACAGATTTGCTTCAACATTAACCGTTATCTTCTGCATGTCTTCAAGTGAGGACAAATCTATTTCACACAGCTGATATGCCATGTCGGAATCAAATCCATCAGGAAATTTTAACAATGCCAGTCCCTCAAGAGGTTTCAAATTAGTTGGAATAGCATTATATGTAGCATTGAATCTCAAACAATAATCCTGCACAATTTCACCCACTTTCCTTTTAATTTTCTCATATTCAGACAGAATTTGCAGTGGGTTCTTTTTTACCTCCCACCAGTCCAGGAACTGAGTGTGCAACTCCTGCAATGTGTGAATTTTGCCTAGCGGTAGGGCTCTAAACCACTTTCTGACTTCGCCTCCGAAACTTTGAAAAAACAGCCTCATCATTACATTCTCTGCTTCTACCTCATGCAAATCAAAAAAGTCATTAATTTTGTCAACATGTTGCTGAGCCATGATGCTTTGAGTGGCATAAAAAATAGGAATTTTGCTTTGATAGTCAGCTGGCATGTCATTGTGGACCTGGGGTAAGACCAAGGGTGCATACCTGGTAGCCATAACTTTGGGTGGATTTACGACAGGATTTGTAGGATTTGAGGGAGGTGTTAATGGAGGAGATGATAATCGGGAATTGACTGATGGGAATGCTGATGAATTGGGAGAGGGAAATGCTATTCCTGATGATTCTGAAGGCTTAGGGATATTAGTTACAGTGATGGACTGAGGAGAATTCAAAATGTAATCGTCAATGGAGGTATTTTCTCTTTGGACTTCAATATCTACAAGGAAATCAGGATCTAAAATTGTATCATCAATGTCATTTTCAGACTTATTCCTAAATAAAGAAAGCTCAAAATTCTCGTCAAAGGAAAAATCTTCTACAAAAAACCATTCACTGGGCCAAGTATAGGATCTGAAAACTGGTGTGGGGCTTAATGATCCTTCTTGTCTTCTAACAATTCTTGGTATAAGATTTGGATTTTCAAAGACATGGGGAGGATTTGGATCCAGATTAGCCCTGGTGTATCTTCTTGAAGCCAGTGTGGTCAAATGTCTATTTTATAAAAATCTTATTTTGCACCCTAGCAAAAATCTGAACATCATCTTTCAAAAGTCTGGAATTATTTGTTCTACTGGGGAAAATCTTGCAAGTCAAATGTTATTGTCTATAAAACTAGACCGGAGATTGACTGAAGCAACATTTATCTACTTATGCACCTGCAAAGCAATGTGCAGTTCGAAGGCTACTTGGCATAACTTCAGGCTTCATCTGTAGTTTATAAAAAAAATAACACTAACAAACAAACAATCTTGAACATTCCCCAGTGGAGTCTCCAGAGATGTTAGCACCTGAATTAGACCCCTGGCTGGAAAGGAAAAATAGGGTAACATCTAAACCTCACTCAGCGTTGTAGCTAGCCCTAAAAGGACAGGGGAGGGCTCTCTCCGTAACAGAATATTCAATGGAACACAATAAATGGACTGATATTAGGCTAGATAAAATGATAGGAGAAATATTTTAATAAAATGAATGAATAAATTTCAGGGATGTGTGGGATATAAAGGGACAGTTGAAACTAGGAATTAAATCAGGACACAGGGTATTTCATGGGGCAAGATAGGCAGGAAAATTAGCAATTAGAATTTAATAAGGATGGGATGGAAATACTGGCGAGGAGCTGAAAAGGGCACAATAAATGGATCCTTTTTAAACAGAAGAAAAATACAGAGTATGAATGGTTTCCCAAGGCAGAGCATGTAAAATGGATTCTACCTTTCTATCTTGAAAGCATTCAAAAGGAAATGTTTATGGATAAATGGAATACATAACATTTCACATATGAAACAAAGGGGAAAAACAAATGCAAATTCTCATACCACATGGATCCCACAAATTAGAGCTACATCTCTTATTAATTCCTGTCAAACTGTGCAATGTAGCACAGAGATGTTCTTCCACACTTTTCCCCTCCTTTCTGAGTTACTCTTCAAACTAAAAAAAAATTGCTTTTCAGATGATTAATAATTACAATAAATACAATGAAAGGTGGGAACATAGATCCACAGAAATGGGAGCTGTTCTAACAGCTGAAGAACTGAAATACAATCATAGGAAGAAATATAACAATCTTCCCCTGAAAATAAGGGACAACATTACATCTGATCACTTGGAGATTTTGTTGTTAGGCCGTATGAACGAAAATAGGTAATACAATGAACAAATTTCCTATTTTGCTGCTTGCTGTGAAATTTTTTTCTTTAAATGAGCTTTCTCGATCTTTGACTTTTCCTTTTGCTTTCCACTATTTCTTTGTTTGCTGACTTTTTAATAAAATACCATAGAAATAGAACCGAATGAAATTCCATGCTTTTGTGAAGGGAAACCAATTTTTAATGGGAAAGAGGAAGTGAAAGGAGGTGGGAATTACATAAATCACAATCAGAATCGGAGCGGGGCGGAGAAATATATATAACAAACAGTAATCACAATCAGAGTGAAGAGGCAGAGGGATATCATATTAAAACATAGTGCAATCGCAATTGGAATCGGGGGTAGAGCGGGGTAGTACATACAAAACTTCCGATGCGATTAGGAACGGGGGATTAACCTTTGTAAAATGTAAATAATACAAATTTTAAATTTACAAAGGAAAAGGCCTTATATTATATGGATGGGCGGAAGTATGGTACAAATTTTCAATTTACAAAGGAAAAGGCCTTATATTATATGGATGGGCGGAAGTATGGTACGGTGGGCCCGGTAGGTCAATTGCAATCGGAGATCGGGAGCGGGGAGTAACTACAATCGCAATCGAGAGAACGAACTTGCGATGCGATTGATCGGAGGGGCAGTGCGATCGGGGGAAGGACTTGCGATCGGGGGAATCAGAGTTAAGTTGTGATTGCAATGATCAGAGTTTTATGTGTTCAATCACATTGCAAATGTTTGCAATGGACCGATCAAAACACTTTATATAAATTTTGCAGTTGAAAACGTTTTGTGATTGCGATTATTATAATAAAACTTTAAACTTTACATTATAAAGTTCTATTATATGCATAGTTTATACAGCGAGGGGTTTATAATATATATAACATAAACTTTATTTCTAAAGTTTACGGGGATGAAAGGGGAATTGGTTAAGCAATAAAATCGCATATATATATATATATATATGTTTAAATAATTTATAATGCGATTTTGAAAATCGAAAAGAGGAAAAGGGGTTTTTTAAGGGAATATTAAACTTTAATAACACAAAGTTTAAGGGGAAAAATGGGAAATAGGGGGTATAAGAGAATATAAGGGCTTTTACTTCACTTAAGCATAGAATTCGATCCAGAAATCAGTTTTGAGAGTGTAGTATACCGTTGGAAAGCTCTTTCCGGGCTCTTTCTGATGGATCTGCTTTGAAGATGATATGGCACTGAACATGTTGTAGAAAACTTCTCTGAAGTTAGGGACATCACTTTGTGAAGATAACAACTTCTGAATAGTGACTTATTACATATGATGATATAAAATTACATAATGAGAAATAATAAAGGCAAAATATTATGTTTTCACCTCAAAACATGGTTTTGAGGTGAAAATTACATCAAGATGAATAAAATGTCTCTTTGATCTTCCAGGTGCTGTGACTTTGAATTTATTTACATCCTCATGACCTTGTTGATATTATTGATACTTGACTCATTAATTTGACCATGGTGAGACCCTAGAAACTAATGAGACCCATCCTATGACCTACTGACATGATTTTGAGAATAAAAGTGACTGATTACTAAAGACCATAGAGAGGAAAATCAGCAAGTTTCAGATGAGGGAAAACTGATGAAAATTACTACCATCAATGAGTCCATGACCTAACGGAATGGTGAAATTTATTCGGTATGAGACACCTAATATGCAAATGCAAAAAGAGCAGATTTGATCACTGATGGCAGTATGACTAGACTGACACTAACATTGGCTCCAATGGGGATGGTAGCTCCTTGGAGGTGCCAAGAACACCGTAGACCAAGTAGCCTTATCCATTTGGGCATGGAGTCAAAAATGATGAAAACTGACACAAATGAAAACTGAGTCTGACTCTAGACTAATACTGAAAACTAAAATAAAACCAAACCATACACATATCATCCAAGTTTTATAGCCTTCACCTCAGGCCTCAAACTAGAATGAATGTGTATTTGACTTTGCTTTTAGAAAAATAAAATGGTATATACAATGATGATGAGATAGATTCTGATCCATGTCTTCAACAATGGTAGTGCTTCAATAGCCTACCATTTACTGCTCCTCCAAGACAAGCCTGGCCATCCATTTCTGAAAGTAAGAAGGCATTCTGACCCCTGTATGCTGTAATTATGTATGGTCCCTTCCAAAGGTTGTCAAATTTACCGTGCTTCCCTTTGTCTTCATTTCTTGCATCCCATTTCAACACTACATCATCCACCTCAAACTTTCTGCTTTAGTCTTCCTGTCATAGATATTTTTAATCTTCTCCTGCAACTGAATAGCATTCTGTGACACTTCCTCTCTTGTTTGCTGAAGGTGGATCATTTGATTGATCCTTCACTGGTTGTCATCATCTTCACTGCCAACTTCTTGTAATAATCTCATAACGGGAACTGTAAGAGAGGTAGGAAAGATGGCATCAGTACCATAAACCAGCTCAAAAGGTGACATACATATTTATTTCTTACTGCTGACTCTATCTGCCCACAATGCGTTGATAAGCTTTCGGTGCAAATTTATTTTGTTTGCCTCCAACATTTTCTTAATTATATTCATCAGCGACTTATTGGATGACTCTGCCAGGCCGTTTCCTTGTGGATAATACGATGTTGAATGGCCCAGCACGATGTTGTACTTATCACATAAATCAACCATTTTCTTTGATCTGAACGCAACTGCATTATCTGTCACAATTTTACATGGGCAACCAAAACGGGATAAAATATTTGATTCTAGGAATTGAATAATTACTGTGTCAGTTGCTTGCCTGGCAGGGATGGCCTCGATCCATTTCGTAAAGTAGTCTGTCCCAGTCAGTATCCATCGATGCTGTTCTGAGGATGTGGGATGTATTTCTCCTATAAAATCGAGCCCCCACTATTGAAAGGGCGCGTTCACTGAAACAGGTTTCAAAGGAAGTGGAAGCAATTTCTTTTTCCCTTGGAAAATTTGACATCCATGACAATTCATCACTGTTTTATATAAATCAGAAAACAATGTGGGCCAATAATACCCGGCTCTCAATACCTTGTTCGCTATAGTTTTCCAAAACAAGTGCCCACCACAGTCACCTTTATGGAAATCGTGCATTACCTTCTGAGCTTCTTCTTCAACCAAGAAATTTAGCAAAACGCCTCCCGAATCCTTCCAAAACAGAGCACTGTTCAAAATACAATACTTTGCAGATTTTAGTTTCAAAGATCTACCTTGACTCTTAGACATGCCTGGAGGAGGTGAGAGATGCTGAAGAACATACACGATATCTGAATACCAAGGGGACTACAGAAAAATATCTAAAATGGGAACCAAAAAACCTTCATCTTCCTCTTCTGACATTGTTGAAATGAGGTTTATATCTAAAGCACGCAGATTTGATTGAGCCATCAATTTCGCCAAGCCTTGGCCTTTGATCAACTTCGTAGGCTTGATCTCTAGACCGTATTCCAACATAGCTGCTATCCATTTGCCTCTTCGACCTTCTGGATCAGTTTGCATGAGCACATCCTTGACTGCTGCGTTAGGGACATATGCTGTAGTGTGTGAATGCCTAATATAGACCCTAAAATCTTTCAATGCCTTGACAAGAGCCAATGCCTACTTTTCAATAATATTATATCTTAAAGTAGCATCTCTAATATTCCTACTGAAAAAGGCGATTGGATTTTCTACTCCATCTCTCTTTTGCATTAAAACAGTGGCCATAGTATGCTCAGATGCAAACAAAAATATAATAAAATCTTGAGTATAGTCGAGACTGATTAGAATTGGGGCATTAGACAAAGAAAACTTTACCAAATTGAATGACTTGATAGCTTCCTCACTCCACTTAATAGTGTTGTATTTCTTCAACCTATTGGTCATTTCTCTCAAATGCTCAGCCAGATTAGGTATAAATCTGCGTAAAAAAATTCATCTTACCATTGAAGGCCTGAATTTATTTCTTGTTCTGTGGAAGATCTATGAGCTGAATTGCCCCCAATCTGGCTGGATGTATGCAAATGCCATCTTTAGAGATGATATTTCTGAGAAATTTTCCCTCATCCATGGAAAAAAGGCTCTTTTTGGGATTGAGAGAAATCCCAAACTTTCTGCAACGCTGAAAAACCACTCTTAGATGGTGCAAATGCTCATCATATGAACCTGAAAACACTGTCAGATCATCCAAATAAACAACAAGAAAAACAAATTTTTCATTTGCAAAGGCAATGTGCATTGCACACTGGAAAGTGGCTCCAGCGTTCTTCAGTCCAAAGGGCATCTTGGCATACCGAAAGGTTCCCCAGGGTGTTGTAAAGGCAGTCTTATCTTGGTCCTTCTCATGCACCAAGATCTAGTTATACCCTGAGTAGCCATCAAGTAGTGACATCCTAGATGCTCCAACTACTCTCTGTAGGATATGGTCTATTTTCGAAAGTGGGTAATTATCCTTTAAGGATGCCTTATTCAAGTTCCGAAAGTCAATACACAATCTTATTTCTCCAGTCTTTTTACGCACTGGGACCAAATTCGAAATCCAATCAGAAAATCTAATAGGAACTATGATTCCTACTTTGTACAACCTATTTACCTCCTTTTCAATTGATGGCAGCAGTTTTGGATTTATTCTTCTCAGCTTCTGTCGGAAAGGCTTCTGATCCGGCTTGATAGGAATTGTATGATGAATTATGTTTTTATCATACACTTTCAAATCTAAATAATCCCATGCAAATACATTAGAAAATTCAGAAATCCGTTTAACATACTTTCCTTTACCTCAGGGGATAATGCCTTTGATAATTTGACAAACTTGGGCTGATCAGATGTTCCAATATTCACATCTTCAACACCTTTCTCTATGGGCACCAAGCTTGGTTTCTTTGCGACATCATCCTGATCAAAAATCTCCTCTAGAGGTATGAGACATCTAGGAATTACATTATCCTTTAACTGTAATATGTCCATCTAGTTTGCTTCCAACTCCTGATCATCAACCTCATACTCACTCTCTATAGGAGTATCTTTGAATTTTCCATCACCCTGCAAAAATGCATTAATATCATTATCATCCCAAAATACTTTCCAATACCTTAAATTTTCTGGAACAGTAGACCTATGTTTGACAAGGATCTCAAACTTGTTGCTGGAGTTCATTGGAACCTTCAAGTTACTTGCAGTAGTGGCAAGAGAATCGGTAATCAAATTCTGCATCCTGGGCACTGCTGTGAAAGTATACTCTGGGAATGTCTTCAAAATGTCCAGAACTGCATTTCTGTATGCCCTCAATCTTGGATGTTTTGCTTGATATTCTCCCTTCACTTGTTTCATTATTAGTTCAGAGTCACCATACACAGAAATCCTTCTTGCATTCAACTTCTTCAAAATTTTGAGGCGTGCAATCAAAGCCTCATATTCTACTTCATTGTTAGAGAAATCAAAAGCTAACTTATATGCACAAACTCTAACATTGCTCGGAACCTTCTCAGGTTGAAAAACAGGACTCCTAATCCATATTCCAATGCCAGCTCCATCCTTACCAATGACTCCATCAAAATCCATACTCCACAGGCTTTCTTCTTCTTCTTGAAGGTGCTGGAATTTTTCTTCTTTCTCTTCTTTACCTTGGCTGATTTTTGGCTGTTCATTGTCTCTTTGCTGCTGGCAGGCAAGAGGTTCAGAAGTGTCTGTTGCTTTGTCATTTTCCTTTTTGAGGACCTCTCTGAAATTCTCTGAAATCTCGGGTATTTCTTTCACTTGTACCAATTGAACATTCTCATCATTTAAACCACCATCAGAATACAAGAGAAAAGACTCTATTCTGTATGTACAACATTGATGGGATGATTTACAGGCTTGTCTTTACTTGTAATCATATATTTTCTTTTCTTTTCTCTATATAACTTCCTCAACTGGAAAAATACAGGGATAGTGGCATAGGAGAAGTCGAGCTGTATGGTTCCCTTAAGTTTTGCACCCCAAGACCTAGATAGAAGCATTACGAACCTTGGTGGGACATCGGCAACAACTACATCCATCAAGACATTCTTTGCTGGAATCTGATCTAAAGAAACTACCAAATCTTTAATTAAATCAATACATTGGACCCTACTTGAGTCGAAGGAATACAAGTCATGTTATTTACGAGTGATGTCAAGGCCTAGCTTCTCCATGACAGCTTTGGGCATCAAATTATGTGAGGTCCCGGATTCCAACATAGCATTATGCAGGATAAACTCATGTATTCTAAGAGTCAAGTAAAAAGGAGGGACTTCATTTTCTTCAGATTCTTCTGTGGCTGGACCGAAAATAAGTTCAGGTTAGTCGTCTTCTACATTGACCATATTAGAGACAGAATCTATTTGCAAGACTTTGGACACCTGAGTTTTATACATACCATTCTTCACCAACTCTGTGAGGGGCATAGACACTATTAATTTAGAGATTTCATTTTCTAGATTAAAGGAGGGAGCTTTTTCTACCTCTTTAATGGGTGGTTATTTCTTCTCTGTTGGCTCCTTTACTGTGTTCTGCTAGTTCTCCTCATTGGCTGTGTTAGCCACTGCAGGTGCTTTACTTGAGGAAGGATCAGCCGGCTCCTTTCCTTTCTTTTGTGCATTGCTCTTCATTTGGAGTTCCTTTCTCGTTTGAATGGGGCTGACTATAACCTCTTTGGTCCTTAAAGAGTACTGCCTTTGCTGAGCCGACAGAGCGTTCATATACCCTCTTTGATAGTCATCAGACTCTTCTTCCAATATTGTATCATTGGCCAAAATGAAATTTTGGTCTTTTTGAATGTCTAAAGTCGCCACTATGTATTCTTCATCTTCTGTAAGAAAAATGGGCGTGCCATCAGCCGTGAAAAAGTGATTAGCCTCAATCACATCATCATCTGAATCTGTCCCTTGCATGTAGTTTTGCTGCAAAGGAGTTTTAATTTGCTGTTGTGGCAGCGCAGTTTGGTCCTGCATTCTTTTCTCTCTCTGTTTAATCCTGAATTACGGCTGCTGCCCTCTGAAATTTGGATTTCTTATTTGAGGCTCAGGTCTATCTGCGATGGTTAACCTATCAACCATTTTTTCCACCATTCTAATCAGAGTGTCCATTTTACTGTCTAAAGTAGAGGCCTCCTCTTTTATTGCGATTCTTTTCTCAACTTTGGCTCGTCCTCTCTTAGCCAGTAGATTTTCTTCAACATTAACCGCTATCTTCTGCATGTCTTCAAGTGAGGACGGATCTCTTTCACGCAGCTAATATGCCATGTCAGCATCAAATCCATCAGGAAATTTTAACAATGCCAGTCCCTCAAGAGGTTTCAAATTAGCTGGAATAGCATTATATGTAGCATTGACTCTCAAACAATAATCCTACACAGTTCCACCCATGTTCCTTTTAATGTTCTCATATTCAGACAGAATTTGAAGTGGGTTCTTTTTTACCTCCCATCGGTCCAGGAACTGAGTGTGCAACTCCTACAACGTGCAAATTGTGTCTGGCGGTAGGGCTCTAAACCAATTTCTGACTTCGCCTCTGGAACTTTGAACAAACAACCTCATTGTTACATTCTCTGCTTCTACCTCATGCAAATCAAAAAAGTCATTCATTTTGTCAACATGTTGCTGAGCCGTGATGCTCTGAGTGGCATAAAAAATAGGAATTTTGCTTTGATAGTCAGCTGGCATGTCATTGAGGACCTGGGGTAAGACCAGGGGTGCATACCTGGCAGCCATAAGTCTAGGTGGATTTACGACAGGATTTGTAGGATTTGAGGGAGGTGTTAATGGAGGAGATGATAATTGGGAATTGACTGATGGGAATGTTGATGACTTGGGAGAGGGAAATGTTGTTCCTGATGATTATGAAGGCTCAGGGATATTAGTTACAGTGATGGACTGATGAGAATTCAAAACGTAATCGTCAATGGAGGTATTTTCTCTTTGGACTTCAATATTTACAAGGAAATCAGGATCTAAAACTGTATCATCAATGTCATTTTCAGAATTATTCCTAAATAAAGAAAGCTCAAAATTCTTGTCAAAGGAAAAATCTTGTACAAAAAACCATTCACTGGGCCTAGTATATGATCTGAAAACTGGTGTGGGGCTTAATGATCCTTCTTGTCTTCTAACAATTCTTGGTATAAGATTTGGATTTTCAAAGACATGGGGAGGATTTGGATCCGGATTAGCCCTGGTGTATCTTCTTGAAGCCAGTGTGGTCAAATGTCTATTTTACAAAAATCTTATTTTGCACCCTAGCAAAAATCTGAACATCATCTTTCAAAATTCTGGAATTATTTGTTCTACTACAGCAAATCTTGCAAGTCAGATGTTATTGTCTATAAAACTAGACCGGAGATTGACTGAAGCAGCATTTATCTACTTATGCACTTGCAAAGCAATGTGCCGTTCGAAGGCTACTTGGCATAACTTCAGGCTCCATCTGTAGTTTATAAAACAAATAACACTAACAAACAAACTATCTTGAACATTCCCCAATGGAGTCGCCAGAGATGTTAGCACCTGAATTGGACCCCAGGATGCAAAGGCAAAACAGGGTAACAAGTAAACCATGCTCAGCCTTGTAGCTAGCCCTACAAGGACAGGAGAGGGCTCTCTCCATAACAGAATATTCAATGGAACACAATAAATGGACTGATATTAGGCTAGATAAAATGATAGGAGAAAGATTTTAATAAAATGAATGAATAAATTTCAGGGATGTGTGGGATATAAAGGGACAGTTGAAACCGGGAATTAAATTAGGACACAGGGTATTTCATGGGGCAAGATAGGCAAGAAAATTAGCAATTAAAATTTAATAAGGATTGGATGGAAAGACTGGTGAGGAGCTAAAAAGGGCACAATAAATGGATCCTTTTCAAACAGAAGAAAAATACAGAGTATGAATGGTTTCCCAAGGCAGAGCATGTAAAATGGATTCTACCTTTCTATCTTGAAAGCATTCAAAAGGAAATGTTTATGGATGAATGGAATACATAACATTTCACATATGAAACAAAGGGGAAAAACAAATGCTAATTCTCATACCACATGGATCCCACAAATCAGAGTTGCATCTCTTATTAATTCCTGTCAAACTGTGTAATGTAGCGTATAGATGTTCTTCCACACTATTCCCTTGCTTTCTGAGTTACTCTTCAGACTAAAAAAAAAATTATTTTCAGATGATTAATAATTACAATAAATACACTGAAAGGTGGGAACATAGATCCACAGAAATGGGAGCTGTTCTAACAGCTGAAGAATTGAAATACAATCACAGGAAGAAATATAACAATCTGCCCCTGAAAATAAGGGACAACATTACATCTGATCACTTGGAGATTTTGCTGTTAAGCTATATGAATGAAAATAGGTAATCCGATGAACAAATTTCCTATTTTGCTGCTTGCTATGACAATTTCTGCTTTAAATGAGCTTTCTTGGTCTTTCACTATTTTGTTTGCTTTCCACTATTTCTTTGTTTTCTGACTTTTTAATAAACTCCCATAGAAATAGAACCGAATGAAATTCCATGCTTTTGTGAAGGGAAACCAATTTTTAATGGGAAAGAGGAAGGGAAAGGAGGCGGGAATTACATAAATCACAATCAGAATCGGAGCGGGGCAGAGAAATATATATAACAAACAGTAATCACAATCGAAGTGAAGAGGCAGAGGGATATCGTATTAAAACACAGTGCAATCGCAATCGCAATCGGGGGTAGAGCGGGGTAGTACATAAAAAAATTCCGATGCGATTAGGAACGGGGGATTAACCTTTGTAAAATGTAAATAATACAAATTTTCAATTTACAAAGGAAAAGGCCTTATATTATATGGATGGGCGGAAGTATGGTATGGTGGGCCCGACAGGTCAATCACAATCGGAGATCGGGAGCGGGGAGTAACTGCAATTGCAATCAGGAGAACGAACTTGTGATGCGATCGATCGGAGGGGCAGTGCGATCGGGGGAAGGACTTGCGATCAGGTCAATTGGGAGGAGACTTGTGATCGGGGGAAGGAATTGCGATCAGGTCAGTCGGGAGGAGACTTGTGATCGGGCGGAGGACTTGCGATCTGGTCAATTGGAAGGAGACTTGCGATCGGGGGGAGGAATTGTGATCGGGTCAATCGGGGGGAGACTTGCGATCGGGGGAATCAGATTTAAGTTGCAATTGCGATGATCGGAGTTTTGTGCGATCAATCACATCGCAAATGTTTGCGATGGACCGATCGGAACGCTTTATGTAAATGTTGCGATTGAAAATGTTTTGTGATTGTGATTATATTAATAAAACTTTAAACTTTACATTATAAAGTTCTATTATATGCATAGTTTATTCGGTGGGGGGTTTATAATATATATAACATAAAATTTATTTCTAAAGTTTACGGGGATGAAAGGGGAAGTGGTTAAGCAATAAAATCACATATATATATATATATATATATATATATATTAAATAATTTATAATGCGATTTTAAAAATCAGAAAGAGGAAAAGGGTTTTTTAAGGGAATATTAAACTTTAATAACACAAAGTTTAAGGGGGAAAATGGGAAATAGGGGGTATAAGAGGATATAAGGGCTTTTACTTCACTTAAGCATAAAATTTGATCCAGAAGTCAGTTTTGAGAGTGTAGTATACCATTGGAAAGCTCTTTCTGGGCTCTTTCTGATGGATCTACTTTGAAGATGATCTGGCACTAAAAATGCTATGGAAAAATTCTCTGAAGGCAGGGACATCAATTTGTGAAGATAACAGCTTCTGAATAGTGACTTATTACATATGATGATATAAAATTACATAATGAGAAATAATAACGGCAAAATATCATGTTTTCACCTCAAAACATGGTTTTGAGGTCAAAATTACATCAAGATGAATAAAATGTCTCTTTGATCTTCCAAGTGCTGTGACTTTGAATTTATTGGCATCCTCATGACCTTGCTGATATTATTGATACATGACTCATTAATTTGACCATGGTGAGACCCTAGAAACTAATGAGACCCATCCTATGACATACTGACATGATTTTGAGAATAAAAGTGACTGATGACTGAAGACCATAGAGAGGAAAATCAACAAGTTTCACATGAGGGAAAACTAATGAAAATTACTACCATCAATGAGTCCATGACCTAACGGAATGGTGAAATTTATTCGGTATGAGACACCTAATATGAAAATGCAAAAAGAGCAGATTTGATCACTGATGGCAGTATGACTAGACTGACACTAACATTGGCTCCAATGGGGATGGTAGCTCCTTGGAGGTGCCAAGAACACCGTAGACCAAGTAGCCTTATCCATTTGGGCATGGAGTTAAAAATGATGAAAACTGACACAAATGCAAACTGACTCTGACTCTAGACTAAGACTGAAAACTGAAATAAAACCAAACCATAAACATATCATCCATGTTTTATAGCCTTCACCTTGGGCCCAAAACTATAATGACTATGTATTTGACCTTGCTTTTAGAAAAATAAAATGGTATATACAATGATGATGAGATATATTCTGATCCATGTCTTCAACAATGGTAGTGCTTCAATATCCTACCATTTATTACTCCTCCAGGACAATCCTGGCCATCCATTTCTGAAAGTAAGAAGGCATTCTGACCCATGTATGCTGTAATTCTGTATGGTCCCTTCCAAAGGTTGTCAAAATTACCGTGCTTCCCTTTCTCTTCATTTCTTGCATCCCATTTCAACACTACATCATCCACCTGAAACCTTTCTGCTTTAGTCTTCCTGTCATAGATCTTTTTAATCTTCTCCTACAACTGAATAGTGTTCTGTGACACTTCCTCTCTTGTTTGCTAAAGGTGGATCATTTGATTGATCCTTTGCTGGTTGTCATCACCTTCACTGCCAACTTCTTGTAATAATCTCATAATGGCAACTGTAAGAGAGGTAGGAAAGATGGCATTAGTACCATAAACCAGCTCAAAAGGTGACATACCTATTGACTTTTTACTACGGACTGTGTCTGCCCACAGTGCGTTGATAAGCTTCGGGTGCCAATTTCTTTTGTTTGCCTCCAACATTTTCTTAATTATATTCATTAGCGACTTATTGGATGACTCTGCCAAGCTGTTGCCTTGTGCATAATACGTTGTTGAATGGCCCAGCATGATGTTGTACTTATCACAAAAATCAACCATTTTCTTTGATCTGAATGCGGCTGCATTATCTGTCACAATTTGACATGGGAAACCAAAACGGGATAAAATATTTGATTCTAGGAATTGAATAATTACCGTGTCAGTTGCTTTCCTGGCAGGGATGGCCTCGATCCATTTCATAAAGTAGTCTGTCCTAGTCAGTATCCATCGATGCTGTTCTGAGGACGCGAGATGTATTTCTCCTATAAAATCGAGCCCCCACTGCTGAAAGGGCGCGTTCACTGAAACAGGTTTCAAAGGAAGTAGAATCAATTTCTTTTTCCCTTGGAAAATTTTACATTCATGACAATTCATCACTATTTTATATAAATCAGAAAACAACGTGGGCCAATAATACCTGAATCTCAATACCTTGTTCGTTGTAGTTTTCCAAAACAAGTACCCACCACAGTCACCTTTATGGAAATCGTGCATTACCTTCTGAGCTTCTTCTTCAACCAGAAAATTTAGCAAAATGCCTCGCGGATCCTTCCAAAACAGAGCACTGTTCAAAATACAATACTTTGTAGACTTGAGTTTCAAAGATCTACCTTGACTCTTAGACATGCCTGGAGGAAGCGAGAGATGCTGAAGAACATACATGATATCTAAATACCAAGGGGACTATATAAAAATATCTGAAATGGGAACCAGAAAACCTTCATCTTCCTCTTCCAACATTGCTGAAATGAGGTTTATATCTAAAGCATGCAAATTTGATTGAGCCATCAATTTCACCAAGCCTTGGCCTTTGATCAACCTCGTAGGCTTGATCTCCATATTGTACTCCAACATAGCTGCTATCCATTTTCCTCTTCGACCTTCTAGATCAGTTTGCATGAGCACATCCTTGATTGCTACGTTAGGGACATATGATGTAGTGTGTGAATGCAGAATATAGACCCTAAAATATTTCAATGCCTTGACAAGATCCAATGCCTGCTTTTCAATAATATTATATCTTAAAGCATCATCTCTAATAGTCCTACTGAAAAAGGCGATTTTCTTTTCTACTCCATCTCTCTTTTTCATTAAAACAATGGCCATAGTATGCTCAGATGCAAACGAAAATATAATAAAATCTTGAGTATAGTCGGGACTAATCAGAACTAGGGCATTAGACAAAGCAAACATTGCCAAATTGAATGACCTGATAGCTTCCTCACTCCACTTAACAGTGCTGTCTTTCTTCAACATATTGGTCATTTCTCTCAAATGCTTAGCTAGATTAGGTATAAATCTGCGTAAAAAATTCATCTTACCATTGAAGGCCTGAATTTCTTTCTCGTTCCGTGGAAGATCTATGAGCTGAATTGCCTCCACTCTAGCTGGATCTATGTAGATGCCATATTTAGAGATGATATGTCCGAGAAATTTGCCCTCATCCATGGAAAAAAGGCTCTTTTTGGGATTGAGAGAAATCCCAAACTTTCTGCAATGCTGAAAAACCACTCTTAGATGGTGCAAATGCTCATCATCTGAACCTGAAAACACTGTCAGATCATCGAAATAAACAACAAGAAAAACATCTTTTTCATTTGCAAAGGCAATGTCCATTGCACACTGCAAAGTGGCTCTAGCGTTCTTTAGTCCAAAGGGCATCTTGGCATACCAGAAGGTTCCCCAAGGTGTTGTAAAGGCAGTCTTATCTTGCTCCTTCTCATGCACCAAGATTTGGTTATACCCTGAGTAGCCATCAAGTAGTGACATCCTAGATGCTCCAACTACTCTCTGCAGGATATGGTCCTTTTTCAGAAGTGGGTAATTATCCTTTAAGGATGCCTTATTCAAGTTCTGAAAGTCAATACACAGTCTTATTTCTCCAGTCTTTTTATGCACTGGGACCAAATTCGAAATCCAATCAGAAAATATAATATGAACTATGATTCCTTCTTTGTACAACCTTTTTACCTCCTTTTCAATTGATGGCAGCAGTTTTGGATTCATTCTTCTCAGCTTCTGTCGGAAAGGCTTCTGATCCGACTTGATAGGAATTGTATGCTGAATTATGTTCTTATCATACACTTTCAAATCTAAATAATCCCATGAAAATACATCAGAAAATTCAGAAAGCAGTTTAACATACTTCTCCTTTACCTCAGGGGATAATGCATTTGATAATTTGACAAACTTGGGCTGATCAGGTGTTCCAATATTCACATCTTCAACTCCTTTCTCTGTGGGCACCAAGCTTGGTTTCTTTGTGACATCATCCTGATCAAAAAGCTCCTCTAGAGTTATGAGACCTCTAGGAATTACATTATCCTTTAACTGCAATATGTCCATCTGGTTTGCTTCTAACTCCTGATCATCAACCTCATACTCACCCTCTATAGGAGTATCTTTGAATTTTCCATCACCCTGCAAAAATGCATTAATCTCATTATCATCCCAAAATACTTGCCAATACCTTAAATTGTCTGGAACAGCAGGCCTATGTTTCACATGGATCTCAAACTTGTTGCTGGAGTTCATTGGAACCTTCAAGTTCCTTGCAGTAGTGGCAAGAGAATTAGTAATAAAATTCTGCATCCTGGGCACTGTTGTCAAAGTATACTCTGGGAATGTCTTCAAAATGTCCAGGACTGCATTTCTGTATGCCCTCAATCTTGGATGTTTTGCTTGATATTCTCCCTTCACCTGTTTCATTATCAGGTTGGAGTCACCATACACAGAAATCCTTCTTGCATTCAACTTCTTCAAAATTTTGAGGCCTGCAATCAAAGCCTCATATTTTGCTTCATTGTTAGAGCAATCAAAAGCTAACTTATAGGCACAAACTCTAACATTGCTCGGAACCTTCTCAGGTTGAAAAACAAGACTCCTAATCCATATTCCAATGCTAGCTCCATCCTTACCAATGGCTCCATCAAAATCCATACTCCACAGGCTTTCTTCTTCGTCTTGAAGGTGCTGGAAATTTTCTTCTTTCTCTTATTTACCTTGGCTGATTTTTGGCTATTCATTGTCTCTTTGCTGCTGGCAGGCGGGAGTTTCAGAAGTGTCTACTGCTTTGTCCTTTTCCTTTTTGAGGACCTCTCTGAAATTCTCTGAAATATCGGGTATTTCATCCACTTGTACCAATTGAACATTCTCATCATTTAAACCACCATAAGAATACAAGACAAAAGACTCTAAGTCTATATGAACAGCATTGATGGGATGATTTATAGGCTTGTCTTTTCTGGTAATCATATATTTCATTTTCTTTTCTCTATATAACTTCCTCAACTGGCCAAATATAGGGATAGTGGCATAGGAGAAGTCGAGTTGTATGGTTCCCTTAAGTTTTGCACCCCAAGACCTAGATATAAGCATTCCAAACCTTGGTGGGACATCAGCAACAACTACATCCATCAAGGAATTCTTTGTTGGAATCTGATCTAAAGAAACTACCAAATCTTTAATTAAACCAATACAGTGGACCCTACTTGAGTCTAAGGAATACAAGTCATGATATTTACGAGTGATGTCAAGGCCTAGCTTCTCCATGACAGCTCTTGGCATCAAATTATGTGAGGCCCCGGAGTCCAACATAGCATTATGCAGGATAAACTCATGTATTCTAAGACTCAAGTAAAAAGGAGGGACTCCATTTTCTTTAGATTCTTCTGTGGCTGGACCGAAAATAAATTCAGGGTCGTCGTCTTCTACATTGACCATATTAGAGACAAAATCTATTTGCAAGACTTTGGACACCTGAGTTTTATACATACCATTCTTCACCAACTCTGTGAGGGCATAGACACTTTTAATTTAGAGATTTCATTTTCTAGATGAAAGGAGGGATCTTTTTCTACCTCTTTAATGGGCAGGTCTTTCTTATCTGTTGGCTCCTTTACTGTGTTCTGCTGGTTCTTCTCATTGGCTATGTTAGCCACTACAGGTGCTTTACTTGAGGAAGGATCATCCAGCTCCTTTCCTTTCTTCTGTGCATCGTTCTTCATTTGGATTTCCTTTCTCTTTTGAATGGGGCTGACTGTAACCTCTCTATTCCTTAAAGAGTATTTCCTTTGCTGAGCCGACAGAGCGTTCATATACCCTCTCTGATAGTCATCAGACTCTTCTTCCAATTCTGTATCATTGGCCAAAATGAAATTTTGGTCTTTTTGAATGTCTGGAGTTGCCACTTTGTATTCTTCATCTTCTGTAAGGAAAATGGGCACGCCATCAGCCATGAAAAAGTGATTAGCCTCAATCACATCGTCATCTGAATCTATCCCTTGCACGTAGTTCTGCTACAAAGGAGCTTTAATTTGCTACTGTGGTGGCGCAGTTTGGTCCTGCGTTATTTGCTCTCTCTGTTTAATCCTGAATTGCGGCTGCTACCCTCTGAAATTTGGATTTCTTATTTTAGGCTCAGGTCTATCTGTGATGGTTAACCTATCAACCATTTTTTCCACCGTTCTGATCAGAGTGTCCATTTTACTATCTGAAGTAGAGGCCTCCTCTTTTATTGTGATTCTTTTCTCATCTCTGGCTCGTGCTCTCTTAGCCAGCAGATTTGCTTCAACATTAACCGCTATCTTCTGCATGTCTTCAAGTGAGGACGGATCTCTTTCACGTAGCTAATATGCCATGTTGGCATCAAATCCATCGGGAAATTGTAACAATGCCAGTCCCTCAGGAGGTTTCAAATTAGCTGGAATAGCATTATATGTAGCATTGAATCTCAAAAAATAATCCTGCACAGTTTCACCCATGTTCCTTTTAATGTTCTCATATTCAAATAGAATTTGAAGTGGGTTCTTTTTGACGTGTCACCGGTCTAGGAACTGAGTGTGCAACTCCTGCAACGTGCAAATTTTTCCTGGGGGTAGGGCTCTAAACCACTTTCTAACTTCGCCTCCGAAACTTTGAACAAACAGCCTCATCGTTACATTCTCTGCTTCTACCTCATCCAAATCAAAAAAGTCATTCATTTTGTCAACATGTTGCTGAGCCATGATGCTCTGAGTGGCATAAAAAATAGGAATTTTGCTTTGATAGTTAGATGGCATGTCATTGAGGACCTGGGGTAAGACCAGGGGTGCATACCTGGCAGCCATTACTCTGGGTGGATTTACGACAGGATTTGTAGGATTTGAGGGAGGTGTTAATGGAGGAGATGATAATTGGGAATTTTCTGATGGGAATGCTAATGAATTGGGAGAGGGAAATTTTGTTCCTGATGATTCTGAAGGCTCAGGGATATTAGTTACAGTGATGGACTGAGGAGAATTCAAAATGTAATCATCAATGGAGGTATTTTCTCTTTGGACTTCAATATCTACAAGGAAATCAGGATCTAAAACTGTATCATCAATGTCATTTTCAGACTAATTCCTAAATAAAGAAAGCTCAAAATTCTCGTCAAAGGAAAAATCTTCTACAAAAAACCATTCACTGGGCCAAGTATAGGATCTGAAAACTGGTGTGGGGCTTAATGATTCTTCTTGTCTTCTAACAATTCTTGGCATAAGATTTTGATTTTCAAAGACAGTGGGAGGATTTGGATCCGGATTAGTGCTAGTGTATCTTCTTGAAGCCAGTGTGGTCAAATGTCTATTTTACAAAAATCTCATTTTGCACCCTAGCAAAAATCTGAACATCATCTTTCAAAAGTCTGGAATTATTTGTTCTACTGGGGAAAATATTCCAAGTCAGATGTTATTGTCTAGAAAATTAGATTGGAGATTGACTGAAGCAACATTTATCTACTTATGCACCTGCAAAACAATGTGCAGTTCGAAGGCTACCTGGAATAACTTCAGGCTCTGTCTGTAGTTTATAAAACAAATAACACTAACAAACAAACAATCTTGAACATTCCCCAGTGGAGTCGCCAGAGATGTTAGCACCTGAATTGGACCCCAGGCTGCAAAGGAAAAACAGGGTAACAAGTAAACCACGCTCAGCCTTGTAGCTAGCCCTACAAGGACAGAAGAGGGCTCTCTCCGTAACAGAATATTCAATGGAACACAATAAATGGACTGCTATTAGGCTAGATAAAATGATAGGAGAAATATTTTAATAAAATGAATGAATAAATTTCAGGGATGTGTGGGATATAAAGGGACAGTTGAAACCGAGAATTATATCAGGACACAGTGTATCTCATGGGGCAAGATAGGCAGGAAAATTAACAATTAAAATTTAATACGGCTGGGATGGAAAGACTGGTGAGGAGCTTAAAAGGGCACAATAAATGTATCCTTTTCAAACAGAAGAAAAATACAGAGTATGAATGGTTTCCCAAGGCAGAGCATGTAAAATGGATTCTACCTTTCTATCTTGAAAGCATTCAAAAGGAAATTTTTATGGATGAATGGAATACATAACATTTCACATATGAAACAAAGGGGAAAAACAAATGTTAATTGTGATACCACATGGATCCCACAAATCAGAGTTGCATCTCTTATTAATTCCTTTCAAACTGTGCAATGTAGCACAGAGATGTTCTTCCACACTATTCCCTTGCTTTCTGAGTTACTTTTCAGACTAAAAAAAAAACTGCTTTTCAGATGATTAATAATTACAATAAATACATTGAAAGGTGGGAACATAGATCCACAGAAATGGGAGATGTTCTAACAGCTGAAGAACTGAAATACAATCATAGGAAGAAATATAACAATCTACCCCTAAAAATAAGGGACAACATTACATCTAATCACTTGGAGATTTTGCTGTTAGGCTGTATGAACGAAAATAGGTAATCCGATGAATAGATTTCCTATTTTGCTGCTTGTTGTGACAATTTCTACTTTAAATGAGCTTTCTCGGTCTTTGACTGTTTCGTTTGCTTTCCACTATTTTTTTGTTTTTTGACTTTTTAATAAACTTCCATAGAAATAAAATCGAATTAAATTCCATGCTTTTGTGAAGGGAAACCAATTTTTAATGGGAAAGAGGAAGGGAAAGGAGGCGGGAATTACATAAATCGCAATCGGAATTGGAGCGGGGTGGAGAAATATATATAACAAACAATAATCGCAATCAGAGTGAAGAGGCAGAGGGATATCATATTAAAGCACAGTGCAATCACAATCGGAATCGGGGGTAGAGCGGGGTAGTACATACAAAACTTCTGATGCAATTAGGAACGGGGGATTAACCTTTGTAAAACGTAAATAATACAAATTTTCAATTTACAAAGGAAAAGGCCTTATATTATATGGATGGGCAGAAGTATGGTATGGTGGGCCCGGAAGGTCAATCGCAATCAGAGATCGGGAGCGGGGAGTAACTGCAATCGCAATCAGGAGAACAAACTTGCGATGTGATCGATCGGAGGGGCAGTGCGATCGGGGGAAGGACTTGCGATCGGGTCAATCGGGAGGAGACTTGCGATCGGGGGGAGGACTTGTGATCAGGTCAATCAGGAGGAGACTTGCGATCGGGGGGAGGACTTGCGATCAGGTCAATAAGGAGGAGACTTGCGATTGGGGGAATCAGAGTTAAGTTGCGATTGTGATGATCAGAGTTTTGTACGATCAATTGCATTGCAAATGTTTGAGATGGACCGATCGGAACGCTTTATATAAATTTTGCGATTGAAAACGTTTTGTGATTGCGATTATATTAATAAAAATTTAAACTTTACGTTATAAAGTTCTATTATATGCATATTTTATACGGTGGAGGGTTTATAATATATATAACATAAGCTTTATTTCTAAAGTTTACGGAGATGAAAGGGGAAATGGTTAAGCAACAAAATCGCATTTATATATATATATATATATATATATATATATATATATATATATATATATATATATGTATATATATATATATATATATATATATATATATATATATCTAATGTGATTTTGAAAATCGGAAAGAGGAAAAGGGGTTTTTTAAGGGAATATTAAACTTTAATAACACAAAGTTTAAGGAGGAAAATGGGAAATAGGGGGTATAAGAGGATATAAGGGCTTTTACTTCACTTAAGCATAAAATTCGATCCAAAAGTCAGTTTTGAGAGTGTAGTATACCGTTGGAAAGCTCTTTCCGGGCTCTTTCTGATGGATCTACTTTGAAGATGATCTGGCACTGAAAATGCTGCGAGAAACTTATCTGAAGGTAGGGACATCACTTTGTGAAGATAACAACTTCTGAATAGTGACTTATTACATATGATGATATAAAATTACATAATGAATAATAATAAAGGCAAAATATCATGTTTTCACCTCAAAACATGGTTTTGAGGCGAAAATTACATCAAACTGAATAAAATGTCTCTCTGATTCTTCCTGGTGCTGTGACTTTGAGCTTATTAGCTTCCTCATGACCTTGCTGATATTTATTGACATTTGACTCATTAATTTGACCATGGTGAGACCCTAGAAACTAATGAGACCCATCCTATGACCTACTAATATGATTTTAAGAATGAAAGTGAATAATGACTGAAGACCATAGAGAGGAAAATCAACAAGTTTCACATGAGGGAAAACTGATGAAGAATTACTACCATCAATGAATCCATGACCTAGCGGAATAGTGAAATTTATTCTATATGAGAAACCTAATATGCAAATGCAAAAAGAACGATTTGATCAACGATGGCGAATTATATTTAGTAGCTCGAATAGGTTATAAAGGACCATACTTTCTATGGCAGAAAAACAAGCAAGATTTTTGTGAAGATAACTGTAATCAAACGACATCGAGTGCATAACATTAGCAAAAGTTTCAACATACCAGTCTTCAAGTGGCGATACACATACAATCATTGTAAAGTGTCCATTGTACTTACTCATTGTAAATACATTATTGTACAAATTGTACTAGTGTCTATCTGCCAAGGGTTGAAGAGGTAGTGTTGGGAGGTCTCGGATCATCATTATGTGGTTGTGTCAAAGTTGGGGTTATGGTCTAGTCTATCTTCTTCTTATACATCATTCTATATCATTGTAAAGTGGATCATTTTCCCTGGTACGGGACTCCATTCTTCTTTTATTCTTCTATAGGGTGGTAGGGTGGTGCTAGGGTGAGTTGTAGCTCATTGGGTGTTGGTGCATCCATTCAGTGACTACTAAAGAATCTTGGGTGTTGGAGCGTCCATCCAGTGGGAGCTGAAGAAGAATGCTTTTCTAGATTCTAGGAAGTTGGAGCTTTATTTTCAATTGGAGTTGAAAAGAATTATTGACAGTAGGTGGTTTTTCTAGAATTGGGTTTCTACCTTAAAAACTATGTGCATTTGTGTTCCTCTTGTTTAACTTTATGAACTTTATCATTGTACAAAAACTAATAACAATTGAAGATTAAATAATTCATAATTGAAAGAAATCTTGCCAGTTCACCTCTTGGTATTTCCAACAATTGGTATGAGAGCTTGGTTCCTTCAATAGCAGTTTAACAGTTGGAAAGAGGTCATGGAGCATAGTAAGAATGGTGTACCTTTATTCAATGAAAATAATTATGCACTCTGGAAATGAATAATGGATGTATATCTCTTGGTGCAAGGTTACGAAGTATGGGACACTGTTAAAAATGGATTTACATCAACTTCGGATGAGCAAGGTAAGAAGAATTTGGTAAATAATGCAAAAGCAAATAATATTATTATTATTAGTGGACTTATTGAATCTTCTTATCATAAGAGTTTTGGGTTTAAAACCACCAAAAATGTATGGACAAACTTGAGGATAAATGTACGGTGACTCAAATGTCAAAGAAGCAAAGCTTCAAATCTATAGAAGAAAAATTTGAGCAACTCAGAATGAAAGAAGATTGCAACATTGTTGCATACTTTCAATACGTTGATGAAATAACCAATACTCTGGAAGGATTGGGAGAGCCAATTGACGAGAAGACTATTATACGAAATATTCTTAGAACGTTACCAAGGAGATTCAACCCAAAGGTATCAGTCTTAGAATACAGTGCAACTCTGGACAAACTCGGCAAAGAGGAATTACATGGAGTTCTCATAGCATATGAAATGAGACTTGATGAAGAAGAGAGTACTTCGCATCTAGAAACTGCGTTCGTTGCATCTAAGAAAACCAATAAGGATAAACAATCTTCAATTGAAAAGACATGCACCTGCAAGTGTGAAGAAAAGGTAGATGATGAAGAAGGTCTTTCAAATGAAGAATATGCTTACTTCATGAGAAAACTACAAATTGGTAAGGGACAATTCAAAGGTAAACTTCCATTGATATGTTTCAGCTGTAATGGGGTTGGGCATTTTGCAGCAAAATTTCCAAACAAAAGTAATGGCAACTAAAAAAGAAAGAAAGGCTTTAATAAATTCAACAAGCAAGGATCCAAAAGGAACTTTCTCTCTAAAGAAGATAGCTCATCTGTCAGATGAAGACAATGGTGAAGAAGAAGCCAATGAGAGAGTATTGTTTATGGCCAAGCACAATAAACCCAAGCAAAATAAACAAGAGGTATCAAACAACGAAGAAGAAGGATGGACCATAGAATAATTTTATGAGGAAGCAATCAAGCTTATAAAACATCTCAAGGTGGAGAATATCCGTTCCAATACTCTTGAAGAACAAGTACAAGGTCTCAAAATTCAAGTTGAAGAACAAAAATGCATTGAAGAGTCACTTGAAAAGAAGTTGGAAGAAAGAAACCAAGAAAGGGAAGAATTAGAAGCCGAAGTAGTCTCGCTGTGTGAGGAAGTGAAGAAAGGAAAAATGATCCAAAACTATGCCAACAGCTTAAGGGCATTGGAATAACTCATCAACAATCAATGATCTTACAATGACAGAACTGGCATCGGTTACAAAGAAGAAGAAGCAGGACCTTATACAACAAAATACAATGAACCTATGAGATCTGACATGCATGTATACTTCACTAGACAAGATTCACAAGAACAGCCTTGGAAGACAATTCCTCGACGAAAATTTCCATCCAGGTACCAACATATTTTTTATGGCTACTGTTATTCATGTGGAAAATTTGGTGTTAAATAAAAACATGAGAATGTCATATTCCTAAGGAGCAGTACAAATTCAGGAGATCTGTCAAATATGAACCTCCCAAGGCTCGACGAAATATCAATAGATTTGACATTTAAGAAATAATATTGAACTTTATAATCATTAAAACTTTGGACACATAGCCAAAGGCTACCAGAACTTGAAAATCCTCGAAGAATCTTTGAAGCCCTGAATGAATGAACATGGAGAAGAAGAGAATGATAATTGTGCTCTTGCTTTCAAGGCTAAAAAGAACAAAGATGTGTGGTATGTTGATAGCAGTTGCTCAACACATATGACTGGAGATAGAAATAAATTTGTATCTCCGAAAGAGAAGAAGGATGGAATCGTGTCCTTTGGAAATGATGAATCTTCAAATGTTATAGGATCAGGTACTGTCACTCTCAAAAGCAAATTTGCTGTAGCCAATAATGTTCTATTGTTTAGAAACATGAATCATAATCCGCTCAATGTTGGAAAAATGTGTGTTCAAGGACACACAATACTATTCAACTCCACAAATTAGGAAAGACGTGTATGGTGAAATTGTGGCTACAACAAGTCGAGCTCCAAAGGACATATATGTTCTGGATGAAGCAACTAAAGCATGTCTAATAGCTAGAGAGGATGATACAATAATTGATAGCAATGATGATCGACTAAGTAAGAATTTTTCTACAAAGGTGCAAAGTGATTTCAAGATGTCTTTACAGTTCGAGATGTCTTTTACTTGGTTGCACCCAGAGCATGAACAGCTCATCTAAGGATGTGGATCAAGGTTGTACGAGATCTATGATTAGTAGTCTTCTATATGTAACGACATAACCGAGATGTTATGCAAGTAGTTGGACAAGTAGCAAATTCAAAAACGGCATGAGAATCAAATATTAAATATTACGGCATTGGAATATGTATGAAGCTGGATTCTCCCAATTTCTGTTAGTTCTTGCCAGAATATAAAGGGGGAGTGGAAGTGTGTACAGGTCTGCAGGACAGTTGTGTGTCAGCGCGAGTGGAAGTGTGTACAGGTCTGCAGGATGGTTGTGTTTCAGGGGGAGTTACCCTTTTCCATTGATGTCAAAGGGGGAGAGAATGTTGTAGGAAGAGGTTTCATGATCGTAGGGGGAGTACTTATGTTGCCATCAATGCCAAAGGGGGGAGATTGTTGACCAGCGGTTGTCATTGATGTCAACCTAGGCAGCACCAGGGGCTAACCCAATATTGAATGGGAAGTTTGACCTAAAAAATTAATATATTCTCAGTCAATAATGCTTTTTATTATTTCTACTTGTCGAGATGTTTCCGTTGATATATGGCACGCCATGTAATTCTTCACGGTTTGAGAGATACTCATGTTTGAAGTTTGTACCCCCAGTTAGTGGGATAAAATCCCATGAGGTTGGGGCATGGGTAATTGAAAAATCATAATTAATATTTTTTAAGCTCCTAAGATCCCTCCCACGTTCACTTGTTGAAACCCCTCTCAACTTAAGTATTCATATAAATTTTGATCTTCATTTCCTCCTTATGCATGGGATTTGGCCATCTGAAACAGGTCATCGTGGCATTCTCGCTCTAACCTTTTTTATATGAAGGCTAAGAAGCTGAAATGTTAATGAAGCGAATCTGAAATCCTGAGGAAGCTGCAGTAAAAATTTCAGATCAAGTTGCGCAATATTTTTGGAGATATGATATGTGGAAGTAAGGGTTTTTGTAGGCTCCTGAAATTCATCTCAAAGAAGTGACCTTGGTAAAATCGTCATAACTCTCTCTCTGAGTATCATATTGGAATTCCATAAAAAGTGCCAGATATTGCACAGTCTTTAGTTTTCTCTCTATCAATTTCAAAGGAAAATGAAGAAACAATGACACGTGGCATGCCGTACATGTTCGCTTTTCTGAAACAGTCCATAATTAGGGCAGTGTGAGAAATTGGGTATAACTCTCTCTTGAAGAATCCAAATTGGGCCAGACCTGTTTGGAAAAATGACTCAGAGGAATACTGTAGGAATGAAAATTAGATATTGAATATCTAAAATAACAGAGATACACCAGGTTCAATATCGAGCTCCTAGAAGGAAAAAAAAGCTAGATCATGTGTTGTCAAGGGTTGCAAAGGACCAGACTTTCTACGGCAGAAATGCAAAGCAAGGTGAAGCAGAGGATAGCATGAAAAGAGCAGCATCCAAGGTGCACAACAACAGCAAGAATTTCATCATATGAAGTCTTCAAGTGGGCAGCACTACATACAGTCATTGTAAAGGTATCATTGTACCTAGTCATTGTAAATACATTATTGTACAAATTGTACTAGTATCTATTTGCCAAGAGTTGAAGAGGAAACGTTGGGAGGTCTAGGATTATCATTAGGTGTTTGTGTCAAATTTGGGGTTATGGTCTAGTATATCTTCTTCTTCTACATCATTCTATATCATTGTAAAGTGGACCATTTTCCCTGGTACAGGAGTCCATTCATTTTTTATTCTTCTATAGGGTGATAGGGTGGTGCTAGCGTGAGTTGTAGTTCATTGGGTGTTGGGGCATCCGTTCATTAACTACTGAAGAATTTTGGGTGTTGGAGCGTCCATCCAGTGGGAGCTGGAGAAGAATGCTTTTCTAGATTCTAGGAAGTTGGAGCTTTATTTTCAATTGGAGTTGAAAAGAATTATTAGAAAAGCATTAGGTGGTTTTTTTCCCAGAGTGGGTTTCCACCTTAAAAACTGTGTGCATTTGTGTTCCTCTTGTTTTCTGCTATCATTGTACAAACACTGATAATAATTGAAGATTAACTAATGCTCTAGTTGAAAGAAATACTGATTCACCCCCCCCTCTCAGTATTTCCAACAGTAGTATAGGGATTTGTTGGCAAACCTTAACCTCCGAACCTGGGTTAGGACCCCTCGAGCCAACAAATGGTTCCATTTCCAGTACTGGGAGCATTTTGAGAGAGATCGGGTAATGCCAAGACCATATTGGAAGCCTAAGAAGAAAGAAATCGACGAGTGGTCTGAAAAGAAAGTTCAGGAATTCACAGTAAAAGAAAATTGCAGTGTGAAGTTGACCGCAAAGAAGTGGAAGAATAAGTACATTTTCACAGAGATCTATGAAATTTTCTTTTTGACATTTGTGACCAAGCTTTAGGATTGGCTCGTAAGGCTTGTATATTTTCAGAAGTGCTAGAAAGATGATCAGATCATGTAGTGGACCCCGGAGCTGATCCAACAGTTAGAGAAGACTGATAATACCATCACTTGCATGGTAGATCACTGGGTGGACAGTGTGATAGGAGGATTTGTGATGGAATTTGCAATCGACCAATTTGTGTCTTATTAAAAGGTAGAGCGGAGGTTCTTCAAGGGGTTCTGGGGTAAGTTTCTAAAAACTTTACCATTACTGATTAAAATCTTATTATGCAAAAATAGCATTTTGTGTAGCCATACAGAGTGAATGAGCTCTAATCAAAGTAAGGGTACAACACGTAGTGGTAAGTACTACAGAACTAATCAAGAAGAAGATCGATCTGTCTGTAGTCTAGAAAGAAATTCTGTTGTGCATAATCCTTCGTATACATCACCTTCGAACCCTCATAGGGGTAAGAACTCACCGCCACCACCACCAGAAGACGATATGACCTCGCACATGAAGCTACCCACCTTCAAGGGCGTAGGAGATAAATATGTGGATCAGTTTTGGTTTGTCACAGGATTGGTATGGACTGCGCAGAATGTAGCTAGTGATGCGGTGAAAAGGGCATAGCTATCCCTTGCTTTTGAAGGAAGAGCCTTGGACTGGTATATGGGAAAAATCGATGAGCATGCGAATGCAACCATTGAAGAGATTAAGAATGCCTTGAAACAATAGTTTTAGAATCCTAAGTCCTACTCTCAGATAGTGAACAATCTGAAAGATTTCAAGCAAGGACCATATGAGTCCATATGGGAGGCTAACCAATGGTTAAAGAAGGTAATTAGAGAAGGATGATTTATGTATGATGACAAGTACCACACTGAGTGGTTCATTGTTATGTTGCTTCCCCACCTGCATGTGTCGATGGGTCATCAAGCCATTGAATCATAGGAGGAGGCCTTGGATATTTCTATGAAGCTGGAGGCTATGCCAAGAGATGATACCCAGTTAGGAGTACAAAAAATACATGACCAGCTAAAAGCAATGCACATGGAGATCCAGAATCTGCGGAAGGAGTGAGGAACAGAGGCTAGCCCTGAAAGATGGTGCATACGATGCAGGGTGAATGGGACACCAAGGATAACTATCCTTTGCTAGCAGATGACATACAGGCCAGGGGACCCAGTCTGTTGTGTCATAGGGAAGCTGCAGGACCAAGTGGGTCGGTGTTGTGGTGCAATGATTTTCGCGTTGCTGAGCTGCATGATACCAACCACTACCCTTGCCTTGCTACATATGTACCAAAAATAAAGCAACAATTGTGTAGGTTCTGTAGATCTGTAGGCCATGATGAACAAAACTGCCAGACGTATGATTTGATGATAGATCGAGGGAATCTATAGAGGGTACAGTTGGATCTATCCTCACCAAGATCCCCCTCGGGCATAGGTGGCCCCCCAGCTAGGGGCAAGGGAGGGGGCCGAGGTGGAAGTGCAAGTAGGGGGAGAGGACGACTAATTTTCTATAACTGTGGAGAAATAGGGCACTTTGCAAGGGAATACATGAACCCTGCGAGACAATCCTGCAGATACTATAGACAGCTGGATCATGTGATTGAATATTGCTCGATTCTGATAGCCAAGATGCAAGAGAAGTAGCATACACCTACGCAGAATGTAGAAAGGGTCAAGGTGAAACCTTGAGACGAAGGACCAAGTGTTAATTTTATAGCACATAGTGGCATGGCCACCAGAGGAGCTGCAGAGAAAGCTGAGGTGGAGCCTCTTATCCATAAATTATCCATTAAACAAGAAGGTTTGGACTTACAGAAAGAAAGTGAAACCTTTGTCGTAGCTCACCAAGACTTTGCTAAGGCTGTGGCACCTACTCCTCATGCCCCTGTGAACCTCAAAGCATATGATGAGGTCAAACCATTCTTGCAAGCATGTATGAAGCTACTGCACAACAAAAGGGCCGTAGAAAAACTCTGTGCCTTGATAGATAGCTACACAAAAAAACAACCCCAGCTATGGAAATTAAGTATGTTCACAAACTATGTAAGCATAAGAGATGCACTAGTAGGGAGATGCGCTTGATCACACAGATTGGTGATTACGAGATGGATCAAGTTATTCTAGACTTAGGATCAGATGCGAACGTACTACCGAAACAAACTTGGCAGTGAATGGGAGAACCTAAGTTGGAATGGTCCACTATCTAGCTGCGCATGGCCAATCAACAGAGGATCATCCTGTTGGGAAGACTATCAAATATCATGGTAGATATCGCAGGAGTTAAGGTTCAGGCTAACTTTGAAGTCATTCATATTGTAGAAGATGCGGACCCCTATTAGGCACTCCTAGGATTGGAATGGGCCATCGATATGGGTGGTATTATTAATTTGAAGAAGAGAAGCATGGTGTTTGAAAGTGAAGGAACGCGGGTGATCATACTACTAGACCCCACTGAAGGAGAAAGGTATACAGAGCTAGTGGGGGAGGAAGAGGAGGTGGATCACATCTATAAGTTAAATAAAAAGGATGAAGATTGGATCAATCCTATGGATAATGGTGTTCTTTGCTGGGAAAAATATAGCGAATGTTCCTTGGACTCTGACAGAGAAATATAAAAATGGAAAAACCAGCTGCATGATGTCTCTACGCTGCACTTCCTACGAATCATAAGGGACTTCCACTGCATATCTTCAAAGGTAAGAGAAATTCCCTACTTTGATGGTTCTAGTAGTATAAAAGAGTTTTTGAAAATGTTTGAAGCTGAGGTTCCCAGAGAATGAAGGTTATGGGCCCTTCATCTAGCCATGCGCGCTACACCTGCAAGATGGTGGGACACGCATAAGGAGGCGTTCCAGGACTAGGATGAATGTGAGGACATGATGATCCTGTGATTTGAGCCTCTGGTTGAGGTGCGCGTCAAGATTTTCCTTGGCCTAGGGGATCCACGTGAACACTTTTTTTCTTGGATGGAGAAGTGGTACAATCGAACTATAGAAGAATGGGTTCACTTGTTTATTCATGCACTGGGACCAATCCCCACTGCATGGTACTTGGACGCAGAGCTACATCAATGCACCTGCCATTGGGAAACTTTGAAGGATGAATTCATAGGAACATTTTGACTAACAGGGGGTTTGGAGGTGCTTGACAAAGCTCTGCAAGATATAGATACATTTGTATTTGGTGAATCCACTCCTCTGTAGCATTTAGGGCACCAAAGTGGGAAACACAGATGCAGGATATTGTCAATTGTCACAATATAGCTATAGAAGAGTGCGACGAGGATCCGCATAATGTATCTATCCCAAATTTGGAGGGGGAGCACACAGTTGCAGGACCTCCACTACAGACTGTGGATGTGATGAAGCCTCTGAAACTGGAGGAAGCCATTATTGGCATGACAAAGTAGCCTAAATTGGCTAAAATTGAGGACTACTGGGATGATGACATTGTAACCAAAGTTGCTGAATTGCTCATAGAATATCAAGACTTATTCCCAACCAAGTTTTCGAAGCTCAAAGGGATCACAAGGGACCTAGGAGTTATGCGCATCACGATAAAAATAGATGCATGCCCTGTAAAGCAGCGACCTTATCGGCTGAACCCTAAGTATAAGTAGAAGGTTATGGAAGAAATCGATAAAATGCTCACCGCAGGTAGAGCCAGTAAAGTAGTTAGATTGGGTAAGTCTGATGGTGGTTCAAGAAAATAAAACGAAGGGAGAAATCTGAATCTGTGTGGACTTATGCAAGTTGAATGATTCTTGTGTAAATGACCCCTTTCCGACACCATTCTCAGATGAGATCCTGGATAGTGTAGGAGGCCAAGAAGCGTACTCGTTCACTGACGGGTTCACAAGATACCATCATATCATAATTTCACTAGAAGATCGCAGCAAAACTACGTTTGCCACTAAATGGGGATCCTTCCAGTATATATTCATGCCATTTGTACTCAAGAATGCTCCTGCTATCTTCTCGCGAGTAGTTGTTGCAGTGTTCAGAGAATTCATCCACAAATTTCTGGAGGTGTACTTCGATGATTGGATTGTCTTCAGCTTAGTAAATATGCATGTTTCAAACCTGTGTATGATGTTGGACACCTGCTGAAAACACCAAGAAATGTATCTTCTGCGTACCCTTCAGAATCTTGCTCAGACATATAGTTTGCTGACAAGGGTTGATGGTGGACCCTGCGAAAGTTGCAGTTATCATTAATCTGGCAGTACCTATGACTGAGAAATAGTTGTGTTCGATCCTTGGACATATGGGCTACTACAAAAAATTCATTCAAGGATACGCATTGATCACAGCACCTCTGGAAAAGTTTCTTAAGAAGGATGTTTCATTATTTTGGGATGACGAGTGTTAGAAGAGCTTTTAGCTACTCAAGGAAAAGATGGTATCTGCGCCTATCCTTATTTTTCCTGATTAGGCTAAGGTATTTCATGTTCATGTTGATGCTTTAGGAATTTCCCTGGGAGCGGTCCTTACGCAGCCTAGAGCCAGAGACATTGATCACCCAATCACATTTCTAGTCGAAAACTCTCGGGTGTGGAGCGCAATTATGCCACCACGAAGAGGGAAGGTTTGGCCATGGTCTATGCACTACATAAGTATCGACACTATCTGTTAGGAGGGCCCTTCAAAATTTTCACAAATCATTCAGCTTTGAAGTACCTGGTGAATAAGCTTGTGTTGGGGGGGGGGGGGGATCTACCTATGGATTTTTCTCTTCCACGAGTACGACTTTTAGATCATTGTTAAGCTAGGGAAGTTGACTGTCGGGCCAGATCACTTGTCTCGAATCGAGAGTGGTGAGGAACCAAAAAACCTCGAGGAAGGGTTGCCTGATGCGTAGCTCTTTTCTATTAAGGTATTTGATGCGAACATCTCTGACATTGTTCAGTTCCGGACTACGAGCATGGCACCTGTGGAGTATTCGGTGCAACAAAATAAGGAGTTGGTAGCCCGTGCTATGGATTTTACCATCATATCAAGACATTTATATAATATGGGTATAGATGAAGTGTTACGCAAGTACATCCTGGAGCATGAACGATATGATATCTTGGAAGAAGCCCACGACATGGTAGTAGGAGGTCACTACACAGGGAAAGCAACAGCACAAAAGACATTAAGAGATGGCCTATGGTGGCCTACCCTAGATACTGATTCTCACGACTACTGTAAAGCCTGCGATACATGCCAATGGACAGGAAGGCCATCACATAGAGATGAAATTCCCCTTCAACTACAAATGGCCCTGCAAGCCTTTGAAAAATGGGCCATCGATTTTGTGGGACCTATTAACCCACCCGGGAAGAAGACAGGCACGTGTTACATTATAAATGCTACTGATTATGTAACTAGGTGGGTCGAGGCACAAGCAGTGAAGGACTGCACTGCAGATACCATTGTGCACTTCATCTTTGAGAATATTCTGACTAGATTCGTATGTTCGAAAATACTGATGAGCGATAGAGGTATGCACTTCATCAATGAAACAATACAGGCCTTGACAGAAGAGTTTCGGATCCATCATGCGAAAATCTCTCTGTATCATCCTCAATCAAATGGAGCGGTCGAAGCTTTCAATAGGGTCTTAGAGCACACACTGACCAAGGTCTGTAACGCTGATCGTAGCGACTGGGATGTCTATTCTATGGGCTTACCGAGCCACCTATAAGAAGTTGATAGGGAATACACCATTTAGGATGGTCTATGGTAAGGAGGCCGTCATGCCCATGGAGTATATTGTTCCTAGCTTACACATCGTAGCCTTCACCAATATGGCAGAGCCTGATATCCTAGAGGAGTGGTTAGCATAGTTTGTGGCTTTGGAGGAAGACCATTTCATCGCCAAATTCCATCAACAGGTTCAGAAGGCATGAGATAAGGCCTAGCACGACCAACATATTCGTCAAAAAACCTTTGCGAAGGATGACTTAGTCCTACTATATTATAGTCAGTTTGCGAAACACCCACGGAAGTTCCGACAGCACTAGCTTTGGCCCTATACAGTTAAGGAAATCATGGATGGCGGAACTGTTCGATTAGCTACCCTGCGCAGTGATATGCTACCCGGCTATATCAATGGCAGTCATCTCAAACCATATCGGATCAAATGAATATATGGACAGAGTAGCTGTATGAAGTGGGATAACCCCACCAAGGAAAGTAAGCGCAGAAGGTACCATGCTCCGCGCAGGAGGCAACCACAGGATTGGAAGCCCGTGGGAGTGCACTGAAGACGCAGAAATAAACTTCGAAGGAATAAACTCAAAACGTAGTAGGTGCACTGGAAGCGTAGGAGGTATGCTAAAAGTGCAGGGGTGCGCTGGGAGCATAGGGGTGCACTGGGCGCACTAAGGGTGCGAAAACTAGCCATTGGAATAGTCATATTGGGTAAAAAGAAAAAGTTACCGTTGGAAGGAGTGGGTGGCCGGCATTTAATGAGGCGATTTTTGGATATTTTTTACTGTTTACTTGATGGTAAGATCCAAGTGAAGTTTACCCTACCATTAGACGATTGCTAAAGCTATAAAACGGGTAGGCTAGATTAGACAAGGGTTTCGTATCACTTGAATAGCTTGTACTTGGTGTGTTTTTCCTTGACAAATTTGTGCTGTAAGAATTTATGTGCCTCTAGTGTCTCTTTCATGTGTGAGCAACCTACTCCCTCTGACAGTAGCAATCATGAGTTTTTATTTCGCGCCAGGATGATGACCACAAATCCTAATGAACCCTTGGAACTAGTGGCCTCAGCGTAGCAAGGAACTGAGGAAGTGGTGGAGATTGAGTCCGAAGCTGAAGAATTTTTCTCCACGCCAATTACCAAGAAGGGAAAGGAAAAAGAAAAAGACTCAGGGAAACCCCTGAAGCCCACGAAATGGGCTGGGGAGAAGCCCCGTACTTTCCCGAAAAATGTAAAATCCCTGCAGGCGAGGCCCCAGGCGCTTGTTTCTCAGGAGGAGGCCCAGCCTGCCAACTTGATCAACTGGTTACCTCCCTTCGTCTGGCCACGCAGGCCCTCGACACGCATGTCGAAGAACTTCGATGGCCTGATCACTTATATGTAGATGCCACTGACCTCGGGAGAGGTCCCCATCATTGGTGAACCTTTTGGAAGGCTCCATGAGATCAAATTTGGTGATCATGACTTGGCTAGTTTGGAGGCCTTACTTGAGTTGGCACCTGAGTTATACCTTGACACGATTCAGGCAGATGATGCTTGCCCTAATTCATGATGGCTTATTGTGGATCTAGGACAGGATACCCATCGATGCTGTGCTGAGTCATAGAATTACTGGCCTTCCCATGAACGGACCAAACCCCCTGGAGCGCGTGGGAAAGAAGTATGAGGGGGAAACTGCTGAGTACGTGTGCAAGACTTACCATATGGAGCGAAATACTCGAGGCTTTAGAATCAAGTCCGTCAACGACCAAGGCACACAGTTGGGCACCATGTTGTTGGCATGCAATATGATGAGAAAATGTTAGGTCACCTCTGTCCCCACATATGTAATTCAGTTAGCGAGCCAATGTGGGAAAGGGGTATGCTTCAACTGGGCCTAGTATTTGTGTGATGAGTTTCTAGCTAATGTCCCAGAGTCCCAGGAGTAGGGACGAGCCTTTTGTTATTCCTGGTTGTTGTTCCTCATAGTGTTTGTCACCTAGGAAGCCCCTATGGAGTTAGTCCTCCCTGAGCTCACCCTATACATGTGCGAAGGGGCTCTCTATGCACACTTGTGGGACTCCAAAGATGTGCAACGCATCGAGGACAACCAAGTCTTTTGTGTCCTCTTACAGAGCAACATGGCAGCAGTTATCAATTCCTGACCGTGCTTGTTTCCCATAGTATATGACAAATACAAGAGCATTGTGGCCTTCTAGATAACTATGCACAACGTCCATATCAAAGCACGCAAGGATAAAGCCTGGAATTCGCTCCCTTATATGGTGGCAGATGAAGAAATTGACAATGTAATTGCATTTTGGCCTCCTAACTGGAAGATCAACTTCAAAAATAGTGTGAAGGGCACCGAAGGAACCAACACACCGAAATTAATCCCACCTTTCATCCTCAAGGATACCGAAGGACCGAGCAAGAGCACTGGGAAGGACACAAGCGCAGAAGAAAAAAAGGATGCGCAGCAGAAACAGAACATCGAGAAGCATGCCGAGCGAGAAACTCAGGTTGATTCATAGCTTGACCTAGGTATAGAAGGATTTCATGTAGGAGGAACTGCCTCCCCCCCATGGCACGAAGAGAACAAGCGAGCCTGTCAAAGGGCCCCGAAAGAAGCAACACTCTCAGCAGATAGAACCAGATGAGACAGTCACGCAGACCGAAGGAGATGTTGTAAAAATTGCTGAGGCAGTCACTTTGGCCACGGATGATAAATGGGTAGCCTTAGAAGAACAACAAAAAGTTGTGGTCAACATAATCCAAGCTGATCTCTGCACGCTATAGCTAAATACAGACACATTGCAGACCAGTGTGACTCAGGTACGAGTGCCCTCAGCAACTAGCAGTGCAACGCTAGTTATAGATGAAAGATGCCTCTGTTCTCTACCTGGTGCAACCCTTGTGATTAGTCCACCCAACCTGGGGGTTCAAGTCTAGGTCAGTACAGAAGTCCAGTTGAATTTAGCCAAGCTACCACATGAGGCATTGTAGGGTCTCCACACCTCCTTATTTCAGGAAATTCACCATCGAGACCAACAAGTGCACCAACAGCTCGGTGTGGTTGAACAGACAATCGATGCAAAGAACGCTGAAGTGTGCCTCGCCATCGCGAAGCAAATGAATCTCAAAAACTTGATTCACCAACTCTACGCAGATGTTACAACAGAAATTCTAGCCATAGCCACCCCGGGCTAAGATTGAAGGGTTGGTCGTAGCATTGAAGGCTTCTAGGATGGAGGTTCAGTTGGTCAAGACATAAATGGAGTAGCAGATCGTAGATCTATAGGCTAAGTTGTAGCCCAAGATGCCTCTAGAGGTACAAGCCTAACAAGATGCATTGGTTACTGTGGCTACGAACATCATTACAAGGCAGATCGCGCAAGGTGCCAAATTACTGGAAATAACCATGAAAATATGGACCAAGGTCCAGCACGACCCGATCCTATGAGAAATAAACCAGGACCTACGAGAGAAGGAAGAAGAGTTTGAGAAGACATAAGACACCATGCCCACTTTGGTTCCTGCTCAGTGCTTGGCACGGCTGCGAACCAGCCACACCCTCCAAAATGATATGGATGAAATTCGACATAAAAAGAAGGTCCTCAGTGATCGCTTGAAGCCTTGGGCTAGTGAAGTCCTCAAGCTCTCACAAGATGCTGATGTTACTGTTAAGCAGCTAAACCAAACTATGGAAAATGTCACTGTCGTGATGGAAGGTCCAATTTCGCAAAAAATGGTCGATATTGTGCAAAATGCTGCAGCTCATAGCAAAGGTGTGCTGCCCCCATTGGTTGAAGCGATTAGACTACTGCAAGCGCAAGTGGAGGCCCCACCAGCATAGTGACTCGGGACGAGTCACAAGATTGTGTTAAGGGACTGTTGGAATAGGGTATCCTAACACTGTGAATTTTGTCCATTTTTGTATATTTTTTTATTATTTAGTCTAGCGCAAAGGTTTTGAGGTGGGTCAAAGCCCCGAAGGCATTGTAATATTTAAAGGGTAGACCAAGAGTCTGCAAAACATGGTTTGCAGACCATTAAATGCGTAGGCTAAATCAGTATAAATAGATGAATTTTTTTGAGTCTTAAGGTAGGAAATAATTGAGATTGATTTTAAGCACGAATTGTTAGATCTGTTGTTGGGTTGTTTGGGTAAGGACTCCTGCTGGTTGTGTGCACGGAGATCCTCAATCCTACTGTGTGCAGACCCTGGTGGTTGTGTGCGCAGGTGGTATTTTGGGATCGTAAGAGGATTTTGGTATTAATACATATGAAAATTACTCTTGGATATCTAATGTTATCTGGATCTATTTTTTTATGATTGATGTGAACTTGGGTTGTATGATTAAGTTGTGAAAGTATCTTTGTTTCTGTTATATGAATCTATGATCTTTTACTTGCTGCAATTATAGTTGTTGTGATGATAAATTGATATTATGCACGTGGATGCAAAGGTAATTACTAGATCTGTTCTTTTTTATATAAGCCTACGAATAGATATGTTAAATACAAGCTCAATAGGCTGGAAATGCAAACCTGCTTGACTTACTTGCTCTCTCTCAGGGTGTAGAAACCTGGTTCCAGCACCCTTCCATACTACTTCGGGTGAGAATTTGGCTTGTGCAAGAAATTCACTGCCAAAAGGGCCAGTACTATAGGGGTTTGTTGGAAAACCTTAACCTCCGAACCTGGGTCAGGACCCCTCAAGCCAACATGACTCATCCCTCACTTTTTGAAAACTGATTCATTACATCTCATCAAGAGATTTTACCTAATGTATTTACCCCTAGGTAACTTTAAAACATAATTATTACATTTACATCCATGATTTACATTGATAAAAACATCATTTTTCAAGGTGAAACTGAGAAAACTGAGAAAATTTGAAAATTTCAGGAAACACAGAAAATTGGTAAAAAGCACAGCGCCAACTTCAGTTCCACTTTTGAAGGGGTTCCCAATGTCCAAATTGATCTCAGAATAGCTCATTATAAATAATGTCCTATCTAATTTCCAAAACTGTCCTTGGTTTTCAAAAATGACTTGATTTGACCCTCCAAAAGGTCAATCTCCCAAGACTGGTTAAAAGCATAGCGCCAGCCTAAAAAATAGGGCAGAAATATGTTTTTTTGAATTTTTGATTGACCAGTTGGCCCAAAAAAGCTTATAAAAGTTGCTAGGGTGACTGTATTTGGCCTTCTGAATCCAATGGTGCCTTTAGTCTTGTCATTGGACGTTCCTAGAAAAATCGCAATGCCTAGGGTGCTGCGCTTTTGACACTGCAACTATGCAAAAAATGTCAAAATGTGCAAACTCAAAAATTTTCAAAACTTGCCCAAAATTTCTTCAAAATTGTGCTATGGAAGCCTGATTAAGTGTGCCAAGAAATGAGGGATGCCTCTGCAAGGATTTCAAGCTTATCCTTTTGCTTGGCTAGGGTTTGCTTATGTTTCTCTTGCAATTTCTTGAGTTTGATGCTAAAAATTTGATTTCTTGTGATATACCTATTTGACATGTTTATGAGCATCTCTTGTCCTTTTTTTCCTTTTTGAGGAGCTTGTCAAGATGTGTGTTGACCCTTTCAAGCCATATTTCTCTGTCCTCTTCAATGGTGTTTTTGATCTAGAAACCCTAGGGATGAGGAAATGGGAGTAGGGATAGGTCTAGGGAGTGAGGATAGGTCTAGGAAAAAATAGGGAGATGGGGGAAGGGATTGTTGAACTTTTGGAGGTGATATAGGGTTAAATTATTAGGGAATTAGAAATTATAATTTTATTAAACGCTTTGGGTATGGGTGCTTAGGAAATTTGAAATACCTAGGACTTAGGGTTTAGGGGAAAAGGGATTTAGGCAAAGGGATATAGTGTTGTAAGGGTAGGGATAGGGTTTACAGTGATGTAGGAAGGGAATTCAGGGTATATGGGCATCAAAATTCGAATGAGGAGATGTGATTAGGGTTTTTAACTAGACAAACTGCCAATTTTTTACGAAAACAAAAACACCATGAAATTGATATTTATGAATGAAAGGAGGTGATAAAATGGTATTACTTACTTGATAAAAGATGATAAGAGCATTTTCTGGAGGATTAGAGGAATTTTAGAATATTTTTGGTGCTTATTGGGAAAACTGTGTAAAAGCGCAGTCCCTTACCTAGAAGCACAGTGCCCTTTAGCAAAAAATGCAGCGTTGTTGTCTAAAATCAAAATGCTTGTTCAAAAAACACAGCGCCACCCTCCAGAAACACAACACCACCTAAAAACTCAAATTTTGACCTTGAAAATTGGTTTTTTGAGCCGAGGGAGTGTGAGCTCGATGGTTGCAATAGCAAATGAGCTTCTTCTTTATCTTATGGTGGTATTTATACTTGATGAATTTGATGTTTTTGCCCTTGGGACCCACTTTCTCTTTTCTACATTGACCTTTAAACTTTGAAACTTGACCCTTTCACTATGAATTCATTCTTTGACAATTGATCATTTGATTGGATTGAGACACTTTAAACTTTGACATTTGATGCTTTTTTGGCAAGTGGAACTCTGAGTTGGCAGCTTGGGAACCATGAACTTATTACAAATTGAGTGACACGAAATTACATAATGGAAAATAAAAATTACATTTTGAAATAAAAATTACATCTTGGAATAAGAATTACTCCTTAAAAATCATTTTTACATGGTAAAGATAGGTTATTTGATCAATTCTTACTTGTTGCTCTTATGCAATGGAAATGGTTTATTATTGGACCTTGTTACACAGTAATTTGTCACTGTCCCTGCAATTCCCCATCCCGAACATTGGAGGGCCTTTTCCATGACCTGTGAGCAGTGACATAACTTGAAACCACTTTCATGGCATCCCCCTTGACAAGGACAATCATTCCTCTGAAGAAAGTTTCCTTGGAAAACCCTAAAAAATGATCTTTTAGCCTTGGCGCGACTAGCCAGTTCATCCCTCGCGCCAATGGGGAAAATCCACCATAGAGGGTGTGCCAATTGGCGCTCTGTCCTAGTGTCTTGCTCATGACAAGCTTAATAAGGATTGTTTTTTAAAAATAAATGGCGAAAGTTTGATTCCAACAAACTCCTAAACGAGTCTCTAAAATGGGTTGGGAGGTTTTGCTCCGGATCTCCATGTAGGGGAGGTGGTTTTCCACCTATCATGGAAGCTTCCTTGAGGATAGGGCCAATCCCGCAATTGTAGGGATCCAAACTCCCCTTCCACCATCTATATAAGCTTGCCTTTTTCCCTTAGCAAGCTAGTAGTCCTAGAATCAAGAGCTGAATCTATAGCAAGGAGACTATCGCTAGACAGCCTTTAAGAGCCAAGCCAAACAGAGAGAGCTTTGTCCCATTTCTGACAAGCTTCATTGAGACATGCTCCGCTATCAGCGCCGCTGAAGGAAGATCCAGTGTCAGTGCTTTGGGTTGTATCTTTTCTTTGTTATTATTAATGATAAGTGACTTTGATTATGGTTTCATTCTTGTGTCTTTGTCTTTGATGCAATGAATTACATCCTCTCTGACTAATGTATGGTTACAAGTTTTAGATTCTATGGTGTGTATCTTTGTGTTTCTTCGCATGTGTACAGGTGTCCGGACGTGTGAAGTGGAAGGATCATGATCTGCCAAAGTGAAGGATGGGAAGCGTCATCCTTTCTTTGACGACCATTGCGTAGGACCTAAGGTAGGAAACTCATTATGTTTTGTCATTTTTGTAACTAGAGACCTGCGTCACTGCGTGACTAATTTTTGCTAGACTCGATCTGGGCTAGTAGGGATCGCCTCTGTCCACAGAGAGGATTTACCTCTCCAAAAAACTGGCAACTCCGCTAGGGAACTTGATTGGAGTTTGTCTTGTCTCTTTCGGTTGTTTTTGGCTTGTGTCTACTTGATTCACTCTTCTGGTTTGTCTCCTTCTGGTATAAAACCTTTGTTTAGCCCCCAACATACCTGATCTACTCTCTACTTGCTATTTTTCATTCCTGTCCTTAGTAAACTTGATTGGCATGCTTTTTAGCCTAACAGTCGTGCCATCTAGCACTTGTCGCTAATTAGGCCCCTGCGCCAACCCTCTTTTGGTGAAAGATACAGCCAAACAGTCACACCAACCCTGTTTGGTGCTAGGGTTTACTTGTTTTTGAGCCCTATGAGTCTGATTTTTGGTTTTGGTGTTGTTTTTCCAACTGTCTGAGTGCCTTGAAGTCCTTGTTGACTGTGTTGGACCTCCATCCTCTGGTTTTTTTCCCTCTACCATCAGTTTTACATCTTAGCCCTAGGGCATCTAGGTGCTATTGTGTGCTGAGCCTCCCCTGGGAGTTTTTGGTTTTCACTTGTTCAGTCAACTTTGTTTTCACTTCCTTGCATTCGTTTGGTTGGTTTTCATTGTTTCATTGTTGTATTTGAGTGATTTCTCTCTTTCTCATTTGAGTTTCGCTTTGTCTCGTTTCGAGCCTAGATCACATGGTTCATATGAGTCTTTTGGGATTCCTCTTCGATTTGAGGGATTTATCCATTAGTTTGAGCTCTGATTGTGTGTTTTGTGTTGAGTGAACTTGCATGTTTCTACTCTTTCACTATCATTTCTCAAATCGGTCTCTTTATTAGTTTTTTCATTTCGTTTGGTGCATTTCACTCTAAAAAATTGGAAATACAAAAAACAAATCTCTTTCCTTTTGATTAGTTAGTGTAAATTGAAAAGCTTTTCTGCATTATTAGTGTTATATAACTTTAAAGGAAAAGTTCTTAGTTTCATTAGCATGCATTAGAGACATTAGTGGATGTTTTCTGAACATTTTTTTATTGTTTGAAAAGCTCTGAACCTTCCTGTAGTTAGCTCTTCATCAAACAAAGTGATATATTGTGGCATGTAGTGTGCATTTAGAGGATTTTTTCGAGACATAACATTCGGTAGGACCTGAAATTGAAACATAATTGAAGATTAACTCTAAAATTTATTCAATCTACCTTAAGGCAACATTAAAACATTAACAAAATATCTAGAGGTCTAGGCTAGTGACGTGTTCCGACATCGTTAAACCTAGTAGCTGTCGTTCACCTCTTGGCATTAGACAGCACTAGTATGGACTTGTGCTCCCTGTACCATCGCATATATAAAGGGAGACCCCACTATGTTGCTATCCTTTATCCGTAGGAAGCCAAGTCTGTCGCCTTATTCCTGTGATATACCGGACACAACATTCTGGGAGATTACCTGCACGTACGTCAATTCTTTGGTTGATTTCTCTTTCATTTTTTAACCAAGGTGTATATTGCAGATCACAGATATCTAGTACACCCATCTACCTAGATTACCAGAGTAGTCATTTCAATTTTTTCTGACTCATTAAATTTTAAAAGATAATCAAGCGTATGTCCTTTCATGCTTGTTTCCAAATTGAAAGTGATAGAGTCACCTTTTGCATGTTTCTTGACTCTTAAAATATGAAACGTTAGGGTTTTGTTTCAATGTTTTAAAAATTAACTGCCCATGAAATATTCGTGGTTAAAGTTAGTTTCCTTAGGGTGTTGTTTTGGGTCGTTTCCGATGGAAAATTTTTCAGAGTTCACCAACCAAGGAATCTCCTCCGATGGGAATCCTGGTCATTTTCCTCCTTTTGGAAATGTTGGTGCTCCTTATATGGAAACATTGTCCCTTCCTGGGTTAACTATTGGGTTGCTTGTTTGATTGTTTTCAACCTCTATGGTCCCGAATGTCTCGGCTACTGTTCAATTAGTTCCTCCACCTGAACAACGTCATGTTGATTCCAAGGTGGACCTCTCCCCTTCTTCGTCTATTTCTGCATCATCCTCTTCTACTTCACCTGGTGAAAGTCTAGATTCGAGTAACCAGGTGGCTAAGAAGAAGAAGAAGAAGACAAAGAAGAAGAAGTTCGATAAGAGAGAGGCTAAGTCTGCAGTTGTTGCTTCTAAAACGTCTGCTCTTGATAAACCTTCCAACCCTTCGTGGAAAGTTAAGTTCCCTTGAATGTTGTGCACAGGAGACCATCTTCTTCATGACTACCTTGGCATTCCCAAGGTGCTCGAAATATGGTCCAACGGTTGTCCGTTGTTGCCTTTGGCTTCCGGGAGTCAGGTTGGTGGCACATCTTCAGCTAGTGTTGGTAAAGCTCCTAAGAAGCAGGGTAAGCTTGCCAATCCCTGTAAGTTGTGTGAAGGGCACCATGCCATTCACCTTTGTCCATATATGGATGAAGCCAAGAGAGTTTTGGATAACTTGACTATTTCTTCACCGTGCCTTCTGACTAGTTACAAACAACTTTCTTTGAGTCCTCCACCAGCTGATCCTACAATTGGTCAAGAGTCATCCTTTGTCAATCCCGCTCCCCCAAAAATTCAAATTCAGGAATTCGTTCTCGACCAACCATTCGTCATGGGATCGGTTGAGCTAGCCCCGTCTACGGTGCACCAGGTATTTTCCATAGAGAGTGGATTCCACATCGCTCAGGTTCTTCTTGTTTCTTTAGATTCCTTGGACTTGGAAAAATATTCTCCTGTCCCTATACCTCAAGAAGCTGCTCCTCCGCCTCCCATGATGGAGGTCCTGGAGGATGTCCCTCCCAACTCCATGATGGAGGTCATGGAGGATGCTCCTTCTTCTCCCATAACACCAGGGGAGAACCATGTTTGTCCGATGGTACCCCCTCCAAGTATTTTGGTTACTTCCTTCGATTGGAGTCGATTTGCAGGATACCACCTTCCGTCTTATGTGCCTTTTGAGATCATGGTACAAACCTTTGATTTGGTCATACCCAACACTATTATAGATGAAGGTGCGTATGTTAGTATTTTATCCTCAACTAATTGGCAAGAGTTTGGTTCACCTCTGCTTGTGCCTGTTATGCAGAATCTGTTGGCGTTTAACAGAGGAACTAGTCAACCGTTAGGGATCCTTCTGAAGTTTCCTGTTACTTTTGGAGGGAAAACTGTCCATATGGACGTGATGGTTGTTCCTAGCCCCTTGTACTTTAATATACTCCTAGGCTACGATTATACTTATGCCATGGGAGCACTTGTCTCCTCCCTCTTTCGTGTGATGTGTTTTCCGCACCAAGGTCGGATCGTGACCATCGATCAACTTTCATTCTTTGGTCCGAACATGACAACTGGTCCACCATCATCCCTTCTGGGTCTTTATCCATCGTTTGTGTCATCTCTGCCGCATGTAAATTATGTGGCTACCTGTCCTGTGCCCATATTCGGTGATAGTGTCATTGTACATCGTGTGCTGGGGGCATTGGGTCCAGACTTCCAACATGTTTTCCTTCCATCAGATGAGAACCTCTTGGAAGCCATGAATTCTTATTCATTATGATGAAGTCTATCCGAGGATAGTTTGTCTTCTGTATCAACCTCGTTAAAAAATGAAACAAGCTCTTCGGAGTAGAGTTTTTTTTCTTGTGTCAAGCTCCTTAAAAAATGAAACAAGCTTGGCAGAGCATAGTTCATTTTCCTATGTCAAGCTCCTTAAAAAATGAAACAAGTTCATCGGAGCAGAGTTTGTTTTCTTGTGTCAAGCTCCTTAAACCATGAAACAAGGATTGTCAGAGCAGAGTTCGTTTTCTTGTGTCAAGCTCCTTAAGAAATGAAACAAGGTCGCCAGAGCAGAGTTCGTTTTCTTGTGTCAAGCTCCTTAAAAAATGAAACAAGCTCTTATGAGGATAGTTCTTTTAATGTGTCAACCTCGTTAAAACAATGAAACATGTTCCTGTTCAATTCGAGTCTTTGATAAGACCTCGTAAAATCCCAATCGAGTCTTTCTCTTGATCTCGTAATTTAAACCTTCACTCCATATGCCTTTCATATGGACTGAAGCTTGGGGGGCATGTACCTCAAATTGAGTCACCATGCTGGGGGCATGATTACTTTTTTAAGAATAGTTTGTTTCCGTTTCAAACTTGTGTAAAAATGAAACCGGCATCAAGCATAGTTTATCTTTTTTTCAAGATTGTGTAAATGAAACCAACTTCAAGCAAAGTTTTCTGATTTCAAGCTTGTGTAAAAATGAAACCATTCCCTTTTTACCTCTCGTGATTGCCATTTTATTAGCCTGTTTTTGCCAGATGAGCCTTGGTTTTCTCATTCCACCGTCACCATCTGCTTGGCCGATCATATGCCTTCACTTGGTTGTTTTACCCATTCCTGAGGAACCGCTGTGATGAGCGGTCTTGTTAGCCATCCTCTTAACCTTTAATTGTTTTGAGCAGTGCCACCATTATCGGAACCAGTTGCTACCCTTTGTACCACTCGTTCCTTCAAGAGGAGTCATCTTTCAGCTATTTTCTGACTCTCTAAACATGAAAATATTGTCAAGTCGCTTGTCGTTTTGATCTCGTTAAATTGGCTGCGAAACGACATCTACCTAGTATACATTTACCCCTTTTTTGGGCTGGAATATATTATTTACGAAAAAGGAATGCCCTAGCCTATCGCGACTAGGAGGTTTTCTCAGACACAGTTTTCTACCTTTTCGGATTTGAGGAACTATCTACAAAAAGGGACTGTTGGATTTTACTTTCCCACTGTCTTTTCAAAATCTCTAAACATGAAAATACGCCGAGTTATTCCTTTGTTAGACTCATTAAAACCTGATGACATCAGATTCCTTCGTAATGACGATACTCAATTTCCTCCTTCCTAGGGCTCGTTAAATGTACTAGGTTGGATTTGTCTAAAGGACAAACTTATATCAAAAGCATATGCTATCCTCTTCAAGCTTTTTTTAAAAAATAATTGGGGTACTCGCCAGAAATGGTGGGGAAAAATGAAACTAGTATCATCGGCGTGTCGGTAGTATGTCGCTCTTGAACATGGCACCTGAGTTTGCATTCGTGTCGGGTTGGGGACATCTCATCTCATTTTCTGCTTGCCTCCATGGGTTTGGGTTATCCTTTTTGACCACTCATCTTCTCTTTGCCTCGTCATCATGACCTCAGATATTTTGATGTCAAATACTGCCAAATCCAGTGTCATGCCACCGATATGTTCAAGAGAAGTTGACCTCTATAGTTTTCAACCCTCCTCTGATTCTCATCTGATCCTGACTCACAAAAATTATGTTCCTCTGTCTCGCGTTGATGATGTGGGAAACATTATGGCCCACCTTCGATCAATATCACTTCTTGTCGACTTCAGCTCATTATCTAGGAAGTTGATCTAGAGACTCCCTTCTAGTACTTTGGAGCCTGCATGCCTCAATGGTAGGTTCTTTGCATTCGATGCAAGGTTTTCATCATTGGCCTTCGATCAAATGATTCTACGGGTGTTCGATGCTAGCTCACTGTTCACATTCCGTGGATTGTACCTCTAGTACCTTGAGGGCCATCATCATTATTGGTGGTTCCTCTCACGTCTGTTAACAGCTTTCATCATTGGCTGGTAATCAGACGATGTTCTTGCATGTTCCACGCCAGCTCACATATTCACATGCTTGAACTTGTACGTTTTTCGGGTTGAGATGGAGCGCAAGACCCTGGGTTTTTTCTGATGGAATCCAGGTTGCGGATTTTGTGGATTATCATGATTGGTTACATGACTCATTGATTGGATGGCTACGACCATACCTGAGTCTATTTTCTGATCCTTTCTAGATGGCTGCATCCATACCTTAGATCCTAATCATTGTACACTCTATTATGGATGGCTGTGCCCATACCACATACCATGTATTTGAGATATTAGTTGTACTTGTCTACGCAGGCTTTCCGACGACAGTGTTTTCAATTGGGAACGTTCTCATAAAGCATTTCACCCCTCTCTCTCTCTCAGGCCTCATGCTTTAGGGGGCATCTGTTACACAGTAATTTGTCACCGTCCCTGTAATTCCCCATCTCGCACATTGGAGGGAATTTTCTGTGACCTATGAGCAATGACATAACCTGAAACCACTTTCATGGCATCCCCCTTGACAAGGAAAATCATTCCTCTGAAGAAATTTTCCTTGGAAAAACCCTAAAAACTGATCTTTTAGCCTTGGCATGACTAGCCAATTCAGCCCTCGCACCAATGGGGAAAATCCACCATAGAGGGTGCGCCAACTGGCGCTCTATCCTAGTGTATTGCTTGCGCCAAGCTTAATAATGATTGTTTTTTAAAAATAAATGGCGGAAGTTTGATTCCAACAAACTCCTGAACGAGTCTCTAAAATGAGTTGGGAGGTTTGGCTCCGGATCTCCATGTAGGGGAGGTGGTTTTCCACCTATCATGGAAGCTTCCTTGAGGATAGGGCCAATCCCACAATTGTAGGGATCCCAAATCCCCTTCCACCATCTATATAAGCTTGCATTTTTCCCTTAGCAAGCTAGTAGTCCTAGAAGCAAGAGTTGAATCTGTAGCAAGGAGACTATCGCTAGACACCCTTTGAGAGCCAAGCCGAAGAGAGAGAGCTTTGTCCCATTTCTGACGAGCTTCATTGAGATGTGCTCTGCTTTCAGCCCCATCGAAGGAAGATCCAGCATCAGAGCTTTGGGTTGTATCTTTCCTTTGTTATTATTAATGATAAGCGACTTTGATTATGGTTTCATTCATGTGTCTTTGTCTTTGATGCAATGAATTACATCCTCTGTGACTGATGTATGGTTACAAGTTTTAGATTCTATGCTATGTATCATTGTGTTTCTTCTCATGTGTGCAGGTGTCCGGACGTGTTAAGCAGAAGGATCGTGATCTGCCAAAGCAAAGGACGGGAAGCATCATTCTTTCTTCGACGACCATTGCATAGGACCTGAGGTAGGAAACTTGTTATGTTTTGTCGTTTTTGTAACTAGAGACCTACGTCACTGCGTGACTAATTGTTGCTAGACCTGATATGGGCTAGTAGGGATCACCTCTGTCCGGAGAGGAGATTTACTTCTCTAGCAGACCTTGAAAAACCTTAGAAACCTAATGAAACCTTGACTAAATTAAATTCATGGTGACATGAATAAACAAGTGATAAAAACTCATGAATGATGGTCATTAAAAAAATTATGAAAATGAGCCAGCAAGTAATGGAAATTTAGGAAAAAGTGAATTTTTTTTTATTTTAGGGCTACCATTAGTGAGTAAATTTTGGAATGATGACCTAGTGAAATGACAAAATTTCTAAATGAGACCCTAATATGATATGAAAAGAGGATTTTTTTTCACTGATGGTAGGATGAAAATACTGACACTAACATTGGTCTTATTGGGGATGACAACTCTTTGGAGGTGCCAAGAACATCGTAAACCAAGTGCCTATCCATTGGGCCAATACAGTAAAAAACGCAAACTATTAAACATGACTGAAAAATGATAACTAAGAAATAGGCTGACTCAAGACAAACTCAAAATTGACTGAAAATTAACTCAATACTGACTTAAAACTGACTTAAAAGCATCTGAAAACTAACCTAAAAAAGATGCTTAGAATTGAGCTTATTCAACAAAGCCTACTCTAACCGATCCATTCATCACCTGATAAAGTGAAATGGAACAACCAATGCAACCATGTAAGTATTTTGGATGTTGTTTGAATTCTCTGCAAGTGCTTGCTTATGAGCAAGAAGGGAGAACTACTGAAAGGGAATTCCCATGAAAACTTGTAATCAGAATGAATCTTAAGGGAACTCCCATGCAAAGCATGAGCCCACTAGCTGACCTCAAGAATGCTGCAAAAGAATATTCATATGAATACCTATTGATTTCTAGCCCATGTAATACATTACTTCTCTACTCTAGGTAGTCTTTGTACCTTGATTTTAAAATTTTCCTAACATTTGTTCTTTATTCCTTTGATGACTGCAACAATTTGACAAAAGGATCTTGAAACTCGTGAATAAGTAATTTTTCCTGATGATCAACAAAAAAACAAGAATTTTCTTCATTACTCTCCTGATATGACTGCAAATATTTGTATGAGCTTTGTAATGAGACTCCTGCTAAACAAGAAAATGAAGTCAGCTATCAGATCAAGTTTATATAAACACTCTTTTCAGGCTCACAGTTAGCTAACGGAGAAGGAATTTTACTGTAGATATCATCCAGAACATCAGCTATAGGGTCATGAAAAAATTGAAAATACTGTTGCAACCTATTTTCCATTGGTTCTAATGAGACTGCATGAATTTATATGGGATACTCATGCTTTTATTTAGATACATTATGAAATTTTTTCTTTAAAAACTGAAATGTTTCAAAACATAATGGTACAAAATCATCTTGTATCATTTCATCATATGTTTCAGATTCCAAGATTTCATCTGCAATTTGAAATTAAATGGAACTCAATGACTGCAAATCTATAGCTAAGGAGGCTTCTATGTCACAAATGATTTCCTCAATCATTTTAGGAGAAGGGATTTCATTAACAACTCGCTATGGAAGTTCATTATCTTCCTCAACCTCAAAATCAAAACTGAAAGACTGCTAATTTCTAGTCCTGAAAGCTTTTTCTCTTAGAAATTGAAATGAAGTAAAAAATAAAGGCAAAGATCCTTCACTTATTTCACAATTTTCTACATTTTAGTCATCGTTGTCATCACATATATGCATCGATTGATCACTACATTTCAATTGCTGAAACTGAGCTTTTGTCTCCCATAAACCAGCTGTCGATTGCTTTGCAAAATTAGCTTCAATTTGGAGAACATAATCATCGTCATACTGATAAAACTTTTGAAAATCATCAAAAGAATGAATGTCATCAAACATACACATTAGATCAGTAGATTGCTCCTCCACATATTGATCTACAAATTCATTTTCATAATTGTTCATAAACGAATACAAACAACAATCATTTTTTGAACTATGGTAGCTAGGATTAGTAGGAAAGTGTTTAGGGCCAACAACCTCTTCTTCTTCTGTAATAAATGGGACATTGTGATCTTGAAAAAAAATTCATCTCTCATGGTGATATTTTGCATCATTTCCTCTATTGTACTTACCAAAATGTCAAGCTTCACTTCTAAATATGTCAAGCATTCTTTCTCTATGTTCTCTCTTTCTTCTGCTTTCAATCTTAACCTTTTGACCAGCAAATTAGCTTCTACAACTATTGCACTATCTTGCATTTCTTCGAGTATTGTAATGTCCCTTTCTCTTAATCAAACATTTCCGGATCAAAGGCATCTGGGTAGTGTGAGAGGGCTGAACCAAGAGGTGGTTTTATATCAACAGGGATTGAATGGTATACTTGATTGAAATTAGTTGAAAAGTGTTGCAAAATTTCTCCTGATTGTCTTTTCAAATTATCATATTATTATAAAATTAGAAAAGGATTCCTCTTGATCACCCATTTATCAAGGAAGACTTTCACAAACTGATGGAAATAAAAAATACTTGCAACTGGAAAGTTTTTGAAACATTCCTTAGCTTCGCCTTGCAAAGATAGAGCACGGATCTTGATACTAACATCATCTTCATCAACCTCAAAAAGGTCGAGAAAAATTTCAAAACTCTGAATGTGTTTCTTAGCAGTGATATTACCATATTCTCCATCAAACCTAGGAAGATATTTGTAATAGTTTTTTTAGGGAAATCATGGAGTATAGGAGGTAATATGAGTGGTTTGTATCTATCTATAATTTTATGAGGTGTAGGAGTATGTACAGAAGCTATAGGATTAGTCATGATCTCTTGAGGTTCATCAAGTTGAAGATGGTCATCATAAGACTCGGAAAAAGGGTCTAGAACAAGATCAAAGGTGTACAAGGAATTTGAATTTACAACCTTCAAAGGAAAGGAATCTAATGGAGGTTCGTGATGTTTTCTCAAACATAATATATTTTGGAAAAACTTTAGGAGATTATCAGAAAAAGAGAATAAATATTTAATGATAAAGAACATGATGTCTTGAATTAAAGTCCAAGTTGAATACCTGAACTTCCCATGTTTTCATTTCATATTTCTTAGCTAGGTTCATCCTCTAGTGGAGTCTTTGGATTTGATTTCGAAAATCATTTGGAGTTGCTAGGTGGATGATGCACAGCCTTATTTGTTTCTAATTGTTTCCCACCATCAGCAACTAGATATAATCTTTGTCATTCTTTCCTAGGGAAGATTTGTCTTTTAGCATCCCTGGTAATGACGCTAGTATGTTATCACTCCATCGGATCTATAAAGTTGACAAAGAGTCCTAACAGAGGTAACCATAGACCAATATTTTATATTTGTAGCTAGCCCTACCAAACCGGTGATGAATCTCTCCACAAAGTCACAACCAAAAGGGCTGGATGAATTAGGTTTTTAAGCTAGGTATGAGTACAGGGGTTTGTTTTTTTGAATTGGTTTTGCTGGATGGGTGACTTAGGTCAAAGAGGCTATGTCAGGGAAAATAAGATTAGGATTGTAGTCCATTCAATGGGGAAAGGTAGGTAGGAAGGCTAACACTTTAGGTTTTTTGAGTGGGATGGATCAGACAGGTGAGGTGCTGGAAAGAGCAAGACAATCCATGTATTATTTCTAAACTGAAGAAATAGACAAACTATGAAGATTTTCCCAAAACAAAGCATAGAAGATGTATTATGCTTATCAACTTGAAAATCAACATATAATATAAATGAAATGAATCATGGAGAGTACAAAACATTCATACATATGCAACAAAAGAAGAAACAATGTTAAATTTCCATACCACGGGTATCCCAAAGAAATATCTACAACTCTTTCATTAAATTCCTGCCAAATAATGAATATACTAGAGTCTCTGATTAATGAAACAACATCCAAATTCTCTAATGAGTGAAGAGGTGAAAGATATAGGAAATAAACAAGTTCTCCCAACCTCAGGGGTCGAATCCCTGAGTTGTGGAGCTAATCCACCAAAAAATGAACTGCATACCTAGAGTGTAGGGAGGTGAAAGTGACTCATCTCTCACCTTTTGGAAATTGATTCATTACATCTCTCCATGTAATATCCCAAAAGGGAGAATGCAGTAATACAAAAACAAAATATTTGAAACTGCAACAAGTATACATAAATGATTTAACAACACATAAATATACAAAATAGGTGAGCCATTTTATTCATTGGAGATGGAATTACAATTATAATAGTGCTCAAGAATGATGCAATTAAGCCAAACAAGTGGACTAGAATGACCCTGAAATTCCATCAAAGGAGGCACTGCGTAACTGGAGAGCTTCTGGAGAAAATATTGTGTTGTCCCTTCAACAGATGATGTACATATGGCTACTGGCTGAAAGGGAAATGTAGATCTATGGTGATCTAGAGCTTTGATGATACCAAGATTCTAGATCTGGGCACTATGATGGAAACCCAAGATAACCCTAAAAGGATTTTCAAGATCGATGAATCTATAAAAATCACCCTCTTAGGGCTTCGCATATACATTTCTAGGTATGCATAATCTGATGAAATATGGCTACAATATGATGTACAATCAGATCTATGCAAGAAGGGATGATCCCTTCACTAGATCCTCAAGCTAGAAGCTCAAGATCTAGCTCCTCCAACCTTCCCTACTGATTGCAGCTGCTTCTACACAACTACTTGAAAAAACCATGTTGTCATGGAGGGAGGCTCTCTAGCCTACTGCTAAATATGTCAAATCATCTCATAATGGTGGGAAACAGTGAATTCAAAGTGAGGAGATGGTCCCTCACAATATTTCCAGCTGAAATGTTGAAAACTCCCTTCCTCCAATAGATCCACTGGACTAAACTACACAATCCTTGAGGGGACCGCTACTGCATGGAGGTAAAATACAATGGCTTGATTGTCGCATTTAGATCTTTAGCTCCTAAAATAATGACCATGAAGAACAAGGTGAAAGGATTAATCCTCCACTAGTTTGCTAGCTAGAATGCCAGAAACAACCTCCAGAAGATGGCACTAATGCCTGATGAGGAATGAAGCTCAATAGAAACCTTCCCAGAGTAGGAATTCGAAGTCCCCCATGGGTAAGGGTGGGATTTGTTCTCGGAAACACCCTCTGCTAAACAACACTGTAGACTTAGCTAAACAACATAAGCATGCATAGAAATTTCCTAAGACAGATCCAGATCTAAACAGATGAAAGAAATGAATAATCCAATTATACCTTCTATTGTGGCTTCATCTTCATTATATAGATTATGAGCCTTCCATAACATATTCCCACCTCATAACTGTGCTGCCTATGTGGCCACTAGCCTCCATGAAGATTGCATTGTCTCTCCATGATCTCCATCATGTCTACATTTAATTCCCATTCTCTCCATCATGTGTGCATTAGATTCACCACTTCCTCCACTATCTTATGATAAGTTCTTTATTATCTTACTTTGAATGCACTATGATCTCAGTTGACCTCCTCCAAGATCTCCATGATTTTACATTAATGATCCATGATCTCCACTCTTCCTTCATTTAAGAAGCTGCTCCACTACTCCATAATGGGTCTGTCCACCCTCTTATTTACTTAATTAATTATGAAAATTAAGAACTATAATATTCCAATTATCTTTTGAAAAATTGGGAATATTACAGTCCTCCCCACAAAAATGTTGGTTGTCCTCAAGCAACTACAGAAGTGGATGCTACAGCAAACATCCTCCCTCCAAATGACATCCTCATATGGAAGGCCTCCCTATTTATCACAATGTGTAATGCATACCCATCTCCAAAGTTGCCTCTCTAGAATTTATAGAATGGCCTCCAACTAAAAATTTAGATACCCGTCCTCATCAATGAATCTCCAAATGGCAACCATATGATTTCTAAAGATCTCCTCTATACATGAGATACATGAAATGAAATGGTTTCTTCCCAAAGTGGAAAGTCCCAAATCATGAATTATCTCTCCAACCCATGATACATAGAGTAGATTAAATCTATCAATGCTCTCATCATTAGCCATGTTGGCCATATAGGGTCCAAACATAACATCAACATAGTGTAAAATAAGAAGTAGAGACATATGGATAAACATGAACAATGTAAAACCATATTCTCCCAATAAAAACCACCACGGAAAATCCTTCTGCTACCATGCTAGATCATCATGAAAACAAGTAAGAGAGCCATACTCTCTCAAAAGAAGCCACCACATCAATGCCTCTTGCTGCCACACCACATCATCATTGTACCAAATGTAGTGGCCATATTTTCTCAAGGGAAGCCACCGTAGTAACGCATCTTGCTGCCCCATCACATAATCATTATACCAAGTACAATGACCATAATTCTCCAACAGAAGCTAACACTATAAGGCCTCTTGTTTCCATCCTCCATCAATGTCATGCAATTTATGGGAAGAAATCAACCCATACTCTCCCAATAGTAACCAAAGCAACAAGGATTCTTGCTGCCTCCTTACATCATCATGATGCAAGTCATGGAGCAACAACATAGTAATGGACATGTGAAATGTCTCATCAAAATAATACAAACAAGCTCCCTTATGCCACATGGTGCCTTTAGTCTTGTCATTGGACATCCCTAGAAAAATCGCAATGCCTAGGGTGTTGTGCTTTTGACACTGCAACTATGCAAAAAATGTCAAAATGTGCAAACTCAAAAATTTTTAGAACTTGCCCAAAATTTCTTCAAAATTGTGCTATGGAAGCCTGATGAAGTGTGCTAAGCAATGAGGGATGCCTTTGTAAGGATTTCAAGCTTGTCTCCCTTATTTTTCTTGGCTAGGGTTTTCTTATGTTTCTCCTAAAATTGCTTGAGGTTGATGCTGCAAATTTGATTTCTTGTGATATAACTATTTGACATGTTTATGAGCATCTCTTTGTCCTTTTTTCCTTTTTGAGGAGCTTGTCAAGATGTATGTTGACCCTTTCAAGCCATATTTCTCCGTCCTCTTCAATGGTGTTTTTGATCTAGAAGCCCTAGGGATGAGGAAATGGGAGTGGGGATAGGTCTAAGGAGTGAGGATAGGTCTAGGAAAAAAATAGGGAGATGGGGGAAGGGGTTGTTGAACATTTGGAGGTGATATAGGGTTAAAATTCTTAGGGAATTAGAAACTATAATTTTATTACACGCTTTGGGTATGGGTGCTTAGGAAATTTGAAATACCTAGGACTTAGGTTTTAGGGGAAAATGGATTTAGGGAAAGGGATATAGTGTTGTAAGGGTAGGGATAGGGTTTACGGTGATGTAGGAAGGGAATGTAGGGTTTATGGGCATCAAAATTTGAATGAGGAGATGTGATTAGGGTTTTCAACTAGACAAACTGCCATTTTTTTATGAAAACAAAAACACCATGAAATTGATATTTATGAATGCAAGGAGGTGATAAAATGGTATTACTTACTTGATAAAAGATGATAAGAGCATTTTCTAGAGGATTAGAGGCAGTTGGAAGATTTTTAGTGCTTATTGGGAAAACTGGGAAAAACTGCAGTGCCCTACCTAGAAGCACAATGCCCTTTAGCAAAAAATGTAGTGTTGTTGTCCAAAAGCGCAACCCTTCTTCAAAAAACACAGCGCCACCCTCCAGAAACAAAACGCCACCCAAAAACTTAAATTTTGACCCTGAAAATTGGTTTTTTGAGCTGAGGGAGTGTGAGCTCGATGGTTGCAATAGAAAATGAGCTTCTTCTTTGTCTTATGGTGGTATTTATACTTGATGAATTTGATGTTTTGGCCCTTGGGACCCACTTTCTCTTTTCTACATTGACCTTTAAACTTTGAAACTTTACCCTTTCACTATGAATTCATTCTTTTACAACTGATCATTTGATTGGATTGAGACACTTTAAACTTTGACATTTGATGCTTTGTTGGCATGTGGAAATCTGAGTTGGCAGCTTGGGGACCATGAAATTATTACAAATTGAGTGACATGAAATTAAATAATGGAGAATAAAAATTACATTTTGAAATAAAAATTACATATTGGAATAAGAATTACTCCTTACCAATCATTTTTACATGGTAAATATATGTTATTTGATCACTTCTTATTTGCTGCTCTTATGCAATGGAAATGGTTTATTATTGGACCTTGAAAAACCTTAGAAGCCTAATGAAACCTTGACTGAATGAAATTCATGGTGACATGAATAAAAAAGTGATAAAAACTCATGAATGATGGTCATTCAAAAAATTATGAGAATGAGATAGCAAGTAATGGAAATTTAGGAAAAAGTGAACTTTTTTTATTTTATGGATACCATTAGTGAGTAAATTTTAGAATGATGACCTAGTGAAATGAAAAAATTTCTGAATGAGACCCTAATATGATATGAAAAGAGGATTTTTTTCACTGATGGTAGGATGAAGATACTGACAATAACATTGGTCTTATTGGGGATGAAAACTCCTTGGAGGTGCCAAGAACATCGTAAACCAAGTGCCTATCCATTGGGCCAATACGGTAAAAAATGAAAACTAATAAACATGACTGAAAACTGATAACTCAGAAATAGGCTGACTCAAGACAAACTCAAAATTGACTGAAATTTGACTCAATACTGACTTAAAACTGACTTAAAAATATCTGAAAACTAACTTAAAAAAGATGCTTAAAATTGAGCTTATTCAACAAAGCCTACTCTAACTGATCCATTCATCACCTAATCAAGTGAAATGGAACAACCAATGCAACCATGTAAGCATTCTAGTTGTTGTTTGAATTCTCTGCAAGTGCTTGCTTATGAGAAATAATGGAGAACTACTGAAAGGGAACTCCCATGAAAACTTGTAATCAGAATGAATCTTAATGAAATTGCAAAGCATGAGCCCACCAGCTGACCTCAAGAATGCTACAAAATAATATTCATATGAATACCTATTGATTTCTAGCCCATGTAATACATTACTGCTCTACTCTAGGTAGTCTTCGTACCTTGATTTTAAAATTTTCCTAACATTTGTTCTTTGTTCCTTTGATGACTGCAACAAGTTGACAAAAGGATCTTGAAACTCGTGAATAAGTAATTTTTCTTGATGATCAACAACAAAACAAGAATTTTCTTCATTACTCTCCTGATATGAATGCAAATCTTTGTATGAGATTTGTAATGAGACTCCTACTAAACAAGACAATGAAGCTGGCTATCAGATCAAGTTTATATCAACACTCTTTTCAGGCTCATAGCTAGCTAATGGAGAAGGACTTTTACATCAGATATCATCCAACACATCAGCTATAAGGTCATGAAAAAATTGAAAAGACAGTTGCAACCTATTTTCCATTGGTTCTAATGAGACTGCATGACTTTCTATGGGTTACTCATGCTTTTATTTAGATACATTATGAAATTTTTTCTTTAAAAACTGAAATGTTTCAAAACATAATGGTACAAAATCATCTTGTATCATTTCATCATATGTTTCAGATTCCAAGATTTCATCTGCAATTTGAAATTCAATGGAACTCAGTGACTGCAAATCAATTGCTAAGGAGGCTTCTATTTCACAAATGATTTCCTCAGTCGTTTTAGGAGAAGGTTTTTCATTAACAACTTGCTCAAGAAGTTCATTATCTTCCTCAACCTCAACATCAAAACTGAAAGACTGCTAATTTCTAGTCCTGAAATTTTTTTCTCTTAGAAATTGAAATGAAGAAAAACATAAAGGCCAATATCCTTCACTTATTTCACAATTTTCTGCATTTTCCTCATCGTTGTCATCACATATATGCTTCGATTGATCATTGCATTTCAGTTGCTGAAACTGATCTTTTTTCTCCCATAAACCAGCTGTTGATTGCTCTGCAGAATTAGCTTCAATTTGGAGAACATAATCATCGTCATATTGATAATTTTTTTTAAAATAATCAAAATAAAGAATGTGATCAAACATACACATTACATTAGTATATTTCTCCTCCACGGATTGATCTACAAATTCATTTTCATAATTGTTCATAAACGAATACAAACAACAATCATTTTCTGAACTATGGTAGCTAGGATTAGCAAGAAATTGTTTAGGGCCAACAATCTCTTCTTCTTCTGCAATAAATGGGACATGGTGATCTTGAACAAAAAATTCATCTCTCATGGTGATCTTTTGCATCATTTCCTCTATTGTACTTACCAAAATGCCGAGCTTCACTTCTGAAGATGTCAAGCATTCTTTCTCTATGTTCTATCTTTCTTCTTCTTTCAATCTTAACCTTTTGACCAAAAAATTAGCTTCTACAACTATTGCACTATCTTGCATTTCTTCGAGTGTTGTAATGTCCCTTTCTCTCAATCGAAATTCCATTTCTGGATCAAAGGCATCTAGGTAGTGTAAGAGGGCTAAACCAAGAGGTGGTTTTATATCAACAGGGATTGAATGGTATACTTGATTGAACTTAGTTGAAAAGTGTTGCACAATTTCTCCTGATTTTCTTTTCAAATTATCATATTATTATAAAATCAGAAAAGGATTCCTCTTGATCATCCATTTATCAAGGAATACTTTCACAAAATGATGGAAATAAAAAATACTTGCAACTGGCAAGTTTTTGAAACATTCCTTGGCTTCGCCTTGCAAAGATAGAGCATGATCCTAATACTAACATCATCTTCATCAACCTCAAAAATGTTGAGAAAAATTTCAAAACTCAGAATCTGTTTCTCAGCAGTGATGTTGCCATATTATCCATCAAACCTAGGAAGATATTTGTAATAGTTGTTTAGGGAAATAATGGAGTATAGGAGGTAAGATGAGTGGTTTGTATCTATCTGGAATTTTATGAGGTGTGGGAGTATGTACAGAAGCTGTAGGATTAGTGTTGATCAACGGTTCTCATTGATGTCAACCCAAGCAGAACTAGGGGCTAACCAAATATTGAATGGGAATTTTGACCTACCAAATTAATATATTCCAGGTCAATAATAATTTTTATGGTTTCTACTTGTCGAGATGTTTCCGTTGATATATGGCATGCCATGCAATTCTTCACGGTTTGAGAGATATTCATGTTTGAAGTTTGTACCCCTAGTTAGTGGGCTAAAACCACATGGGGTTGGGGCATGGGTCATTGAAAATTTATAATTAATATTTTTTAAGCTCCTAAAATCCCTCCCACATTCACTTGTTGAAGCCCCTCTCAACTTAAGCATTTATATAAATTGTGATCCTCATTTCCTTCTTATGCAAGGGATTCGGCCATCTGAAACAGGTCATTGTGGAATTTTCGCTCTAAATTTTTTTCTACGAAGGTTCAAAAGCTGAAATATTTATGAGGCGAATAAAAACTCATGAGGAAGCTTCTGTAAAAATTTCAGAGCAAGGTGCGCAATATTTTTGGATATATGATCTGTGGAAGTCAGAGTTTTTGTAGGCTCCTAAAATTCATCTCAAAGAAGTGACCATGGTAAAATCATCATAACTCTCTCTCTGAGTATCGGATTGGAATTCTGTAAAAAGTGGAAAATACTACATAGTATTTGATTTTTTCTCTATCAATTTTAGAGCCAAATGAAGAAACAGTGACACGTGGAACATCGTACAAGTGCGCTCTACTGAAACAGTCCATAATTAGGGCATTGTGAGAGATTGGGTATAACTCTCTCTTGAAGAATCCAAATTGGGTCAGACCTATGGCACTGGGAAGATGACTCAGAGGAATACTACAAGACCAAAAATCAGATATTGAGGATGTGAAATAACAGAGATACACCAGATTCAATATCAAGCTCCTAGAAGGCAAGAAAAAGCTAGATCATGTGTTGTCAAGGGTTGCAAAGGACTAGAATTTCTATGGTATCAAAGCAAAGCAAGGTGCAGCAGAGGGTAGCATGACAAGAGAAGAAACCAAGGTGCATAATAGCAGCAAGAAGTTCATCATATGAAGTCTTCAAGTGGGCAACACTGCATACAATCATTGTAAAGGTATCATTGTACTTAGTCATTGTAAATACATTATTGTACAAATTGTACTAGTGTCTATCTGCCAAGGGTTGAAGAGGCGGTGTTGGGAGGTCTAGGATCATCATTAGGTGGTTGTGTCAAAGTTGGGGTTATGGTCTAGTATATCTTCTTCTTCTACATCATTCTATATCATTGTAAAGTGGACCATTTTCCCTGGTACGGGAGTCCATTCTTCTTTTATTCTTCTATAGGGTGCTAGGGTGAGTTGCAACTCATTGGGTGTTAAGGCATCCATTCAGTTCACTACTGAAGAATATAGGGTGTTGGAGCGTCCATCCAATGGGAGCTGGAGAAGAATGCTTTTCTAGATTTTAGGAAGTTGGAGCTTTATTTTCAATTGGAGTTGAATATTAAAGAATTATTAGAAAAGCATTAGGTGGTTTTTGTCCCGGAGTGGGTTTCCACCTTAAAAAATGTGTGCATTTGTGTTCCTCTTGTTTTCTTCTATCATTGTACAAACACTGATAATAATTGAAGATTAACTAATGCTCTAATTGAAAGAAATACTGATTCACCCCCCCTCTCAGTATTTCCAACAATTGGTATCGGAGCTTGGTTCCTTCAATAGCAGTTTAACAGCTGGAAGGAGGTCATGGAGCATACCAAGAATGGTGTACCTCTATTTAATGAAAATAATTATGCACTCTGGAAAGGAAGAATGGAGGTCTATCTCTTGGCGCAAGGTTACGAAGTATGGGACACTATTCAAAATGGATTTACATCAACTACGGATGAACAAGGTAAGAATAATTTGGTAAATGATGCAAAAGTAAAGAATATTATTATCAGTGGAATTATTGAATCTGCTTATCATAAGGTGTTGGGTTGTAAAACTGCCAAAAATGTATGTGACAAGCTTGAGAATATATATGTAGGTGACTCAAATGTCAAAGAAGCAAAGCTTCAAATCTATAGAGAAAAATTTGAGCAACTTAGAATGAAAGAAGATTGCAACATTGTTGCATACTTCGAATACGTTGATGAAATAACCAATACTCTAGAAGGATTGGGAGAGCCAGTTGACAAGAAGACTATTATACAGAAGATTCTTAGAACGTTACCAGGGAGATTCAACCCAAAGGTATTGATCTTAGAATACAGTGCAAATCTAGACAAAGTCAGCAAAGAGGAATTACATGGAGTTCTCATAGCATATGAAATGAGACTTGATGAAGAATATGGTACTTCGCATCTATAAATTGTGTTTGTTGCATCTAAGAAAACCAATAAGGATAAACAACCTTCAATTGAAAAGACATGCACCTGCAAGTGTGAAGAAAAGGGAGATGATGAAGAAGGTCTTTCAGATGAAGAATGTGCTTACTTCATGAGAAAACTAAAAATTGGTAAGGGAAAATTCAAAGGTAAACTTCCATTGATATGTTTCAGCTGTAATGAGGTTGGGCATTTTGCAGCAAAATGTCCAAATAGAAGTAATGGCAACTCAAAAGGAAAGAAAGGCTTTAAGAAATTCAACAAGCAAGGATCCAAAAGGAACTTTCTCTCTAAAGAAGATAACTCATCATCCAATGAAGACAATGACAGTGAAGAAGAAGCCAATGAGAGAGTATTGTTTATGGCCAAGCACAATAAACAAGAGGTATAAAACAACAAAGAAGAAGGATGGACCATAGACGAATTTTATGAGGAAGAAATCAAGCTTATAAAAGATCTCAAGGTGGAGAAGATCCGTTCCAATACTCTTGAAGAACAAGTTCAAGGTCTCATAATTGAAGTTGAAGAACACAAATGCATTGAAGAGTCACTTCAAAAGAAGTTGGAAGAAAGAAACCAAGAAAGGGAAGAATAAGAAGCCGAAGTAGTCTCGCTGCGTGAGGAAGTGAAGAAAGGAAAAATTATCCAAAATTATGCCAACAGCTCAAGGGCATTAGAAGAACTCATCAACAATCAATGATCTTACAACGACAAAACTGGCATCGGTTACAAAAAAGAAGAAGCAGGACCTTCTACAACAAAATACAATGAACCTATGAGATCTGACATGCATGTAGACTTCATTGGACAAGATTCACAAGAACAGCCTTGGAAGACAATTCCTCGACGAAAATTTCCATATGGGTACCAACATATTTTTTATGGCTACTATTATTCAGGTGGAAAATTTGGTCATAAAGCTATAGAATGTCACACGTACCCTAGGAATGAATACAATTCTAGGAGATCTGTCAAATATGAACCTCCCAGGGCTCAGCTAAACATCAATAGATTTGAACATTTAAGAAATAATATTGAATGTTACAAATGTCAAAACTTTGGACTCATAGCCAAAGACTGCAGACTTGAAAATCCTCCAGAAGAATCTTCGAGACCACAAAACGAACGAACATGGAAGAAGAAGAAATTGTGCTTTCGCTCTCAAGGCTCAAAAGAACAAATATGTGTGGTATGTTGATAGTGGTTGCTCAACGCATATGATTGGAGATAGAAATAAATTTGTATCTCTGAAAGAGAAGAAGGATGGAACCGTGTCCTTTGGAAATGATGGATCTTCAAATGTTATAGGATCAGGTACTGTCACTCTCGGAAGCAAAGATGCTCTAGCCAATAATTTCTATTGGTTGAAAACATGAATCACAATCTTCTCAGTGTTGGACAAATGTGTGATCAAGGACACACAATACTATTCAACTCCACAAAATGTGAAATTAGGAAAGGTGTGTATGGTGAAATTGTGGCTACAACAAGTCGAGCTCCAAATGACATATATGTTATGGATGAAGCAAATAAAGCATGTCTAATAGCTAAAGAGGATGATACAATAATTGGTAGCAATGATGATAGACTAAGTAAGAAGTTTGCTACAAAGGTGCAAAGTGATTTCGAGATGTCTTTACTTAGTGAGCTGGCATACTTCTTAGGGCTTCAAATATCTCAGCAAGAGAAAGGAATATTTATATGTCAAGCCAAGTACATCAAGGAAATGCTCAAGAAATTTAAAATGGAAGATTGCAAACCCATCCTTACTCCAATGGTAACAGGTTGCAAATTGAGCATAGACTACTCATCTAAGGATGTGGATTAAAGGATGTATAGATCTATGATTGGTAGTCTTCTATATGTAACAGCCACTCGGCTAGATGTTATGCAAGCAATTGGACAAGTAGAAAGATTCCAAACAGCACCAAAAGAATTACATATTATTGCCATCAAAAGAATTCTTCGATATCTAAAGGGAACAACAGAATATGGCTTGTGGTATCCCAAGGGTAAAAATCTCATTATTCATTCCTTTACAGATGCAGATTCGGCAGGAAGTGTTGATGATCGTGAGAGTACTCGTGAAGCATTGGAATATCTTCGCCAGAAGCTTGGGATTCTCCCAAGTTCTCATTATATTTTCCTTATTCATAATACATAAGGGGAGTGGAAGTGTGTACAGGTCCACAGGATGGTTGTGTGTCAGGGAGAGTGGAAGTGTGTACAGGTCCACAGGATGGTTGTGTTTCAAGGGGATTTACCCTTTTCCATTGATATCAAAGGGGGAGAGAATATTGTAGGAAGAGGTGTCATGATCGCAGGGGGAGTACTTGTGTTGCCATCAATGCCAAAGGGGGAGATTGTTGATCAGCGGTTGTCATTGATGTCAACCCAAGCAGCACCAAGGCCTAACCCAATATTGAATGGGAATTTTTACCAACCAATTTAATATATTCTAGGTCAATAATTATTTTTATGGTTTCTACTTGTCAAGATGTTTCCGTTGATATATGGCACGCCATGTAATTCTTCACGGTTTGAGAGATATTCATGTTTGAAGTTTGTAACCCCAATTAGAGGGCTAAAACCCTATGGGGTTGGGTCATTGAAAAGTCATAATTAATATTTTTTAAGCTCCTAAAATCCCTCCCACATTCACTTGTTGAAACCCCTCTCAACTTAAGCATTTATATAAATTGTGATCCTCATTTCCTCCTTATGCAAGGGATTCGGCCATCTGAAATAGGTCATCGTGGAATTTGTGCTCTAAATTTTTTTCTACGAATTTTCAGAAGCTGAAATTTTTATGAGGTGAATTCGAAATCTGGAGGAATCTTCTGTAAAAATTTTGGATCAAGGTGCACAACATTTTTGGAGATATGATCTGTGGAAGTCATGGTTTTGGCAGGCTCCTGAAATTCATCTCAAAGAAGTGACCTTGGTAAAATCGTCATAACTATCTCTCTGAGTATCAGATTGGAATTTTGTAAAAATTGACAGATAATGCATAGTATGTAATTTTTTATCTATCAATTTCAGAGCCTAATGAAGAAACAGTGACAAATGGCACATCGTACAAATGCGCTCTACTGAAACAGTCCATAATTAGGGCATTGTGAGAGATTGGGTATAACTCTCTCTTGAAGAATGAAAATTGGGACAGACCTGTAGCATTTGAAGGAAAACTCAGAGGAATACTACAAGACCAAAAATCAGATATTGAGGATGTGAAATAACAAAGATACACCAGATTCAATATCGAGCTCCTAGAAGGCAAGAAAAAGCTAGATCATGTGTTGTCAAGGGTTGCAAAGGACTAGACTTTCTATGGTAGCAAAGCAAAGCAAGGTGTAGCAGAGGGTAGCATGACAAGAGAAGCAACCAAGGTGCATAACAGCAACAAGAAGTTCATCATATGAAGTCTTCAAGTGGGCAGCACTGCATACAATCATTGTAAAGGTATCATTGTACTTAGTCATTGTAAATACATTATTGTACAAATTGTACTAGTATATATCTACCAAGGGTTGAAGAGGCAGTGTTGGGAGGTCTAGGATCATCATTAGGTGGTTGTGTCAAAGTTGGGGTTATGGTCTAGTATATCTTCTTCTTCTACATCATTCTATATCATTGTAAAAGTGGACCATTTTCCTTGGTACGAGAGTCCATTCTTCTTTTATTCTTCTATAGGGTGGTAGGGTGGTGCTAGGGTGAGTTGTAGCTCATTGTGTGTTGGGGGATCCATTCAGTTGACTAGTGAATAATCTTAGGCGTTGGAGCATCCATCCAATGGGAGCTGGAGAAGAATGTTTTTTCTAGATTCTAGGAAGTTGGAGCTTTAAATAATTATTAGAAAAGCATTAGGTGGTTTTTGTCTCAGAGTGGGTTTCCACCTTAAAAACTGTGTGCATTTGTGTTCTTGTTGGTTGCTGCTATCATTGTACAAACACTAATATTAATTGAAGATTAACTAATGCTCTAATTGAAATGAATACTGATTCACCCCCCCCCCCCCTCAGCATTTCCAACAATTAGTCATGATCTCTTGAGGTTCATCAAGTTGAATATGGTCATCATAGGACTCAGAAAAAGGGTCTAGAACAAGATCAAAGGCGTACGGGGAATTTGAATTTACAACCTTCAAAGGAAAGGAATCTAATGGAGGTTTGTGATCTTTTCTCAAACACAATATATTTTGGAAAACGTTTAGGAGATTCTCAGGAAAAGAGAAGAAATATTTCATGATAAAGAACATGATGTCTTGAATTAAAGCCCAAGTTGAATACCTGAACTTCCCATGTTGTCCTTTCATATTTCTTGGCCAGGTTCATCCTTTAGTGGAGTATTTGGATTTCATTTTGAAAATAATTTGGAGTCGCCAGGTGGATGATGCACAACCTTAGTTGTGTCTAATCATTTTCCACCATCAACAACCATACATAATATTTGTCATTCTTTCCTAGGGACGATTTGTCTTTTAGAATCCCTGGTAATGACGTTAGTATGTTATCAGTCCACCATATCTCTAAGGCTGAGAAAGAGTCCTAATAGAGGTAACCACAAACCAATATTTTAAATTGGTAGCTAGCCCTACCAAACCGGTGAGGAATCTCTCCACAAAGTCACAGCCAAAAGGGCTGGATGAATTAGGGTTTTAGGCTAGGTATGAGTACAGGGGTTTTTTTGTTTGAATTGGTTTTGCTAGATGGGTGAATTAGGTCAAAGACGCTATGTCAGGGAAAATAAGATTAGGATTGCAGTCCATTCAATGGGGCAAGGTAGGTAGGAAGGCTAACACTTTATGTTTTTTGAGTGGGATGGATCAGATAGGTGAGGTGCTAGAAAGAGCAAGACAATGCATGTATTATTTCTAAACTGAAGAAATAGACAAACTATGAAGATTTTCCCAAAACAAAGCATAGAAGATGTATTATGCTTATCAACTTGAAAATAAACATATAATAGAAATGAAATGAATCATGGAGAGTACAAAACATTCATACATATGCAACAGAAGAAGAAACAATGTTAAATTTCCATACCACGGGTACCCCAAAGAAATAGCTACAACTCTTTCATTAAATTCCTTCCAAATAATGAATATGCTAGAGTCTCTGATTAATGAAACAACATCCAAATTCTCTAATGAGTGAAGAGGTGAAAGATATAGGAAAGAAACAAGTTCTCCCAACCTCAGGGGTCGAATCCCTGAGTTGTGGAGTTGATCCACCAAAAACAAAACTGCATACCTAGAGTGTAGGAAGGTGAAACTGGCTCATCTCTCACATTTTGGAAACTGATTCATTACATCTCTTCATGTAATATCCAAAAAGGGAGAATGTAGTAATAAAAAAACACAATATTTGAAACTGCAACAAGTATACATAAATGATTTAACACCATAGAAATATACAAAATAGGTGAGCCCTTTTATTCATTGGAGATGGATTTCAATTATAACGGTGCTCAATAATGATGCACTCAAGCCAAACAAGTGGACTAGAATGACCCTGAAATTCCCTCAAAGGAGGCACTGCGTCACTGGAGAGCTTCAGGAGAAAATATTGTGTTTTCCCTTTAGAAGATGATGTACATATGACTGTTGGATGAAAGGGAAATGTAGCTCTATGGTGATCTAGAGCTTTGATGATGCCAAGATTCTAGATCTGGGCACTATGATTGAAACCCAAGATAACCCAGAACGGATTTTTGAGATAGATGAATCTAGAAAAATCACCCTCTTAGGGCTTCACATATACATTGCTCAGTATGCATAATCAGATGAAATATGGCTACAATATGATGTACAATCAGATCTATGCAAGAAGGGTTGATCCCTTCACTAGATCCTCAAGCTAGAAGCTCAATATATATCTCCTCCAACCTTCTCCACTAATTGCAGTTGCTGCGACACAACTACTTGAAAAAATCGCGCTGTCAAGGAGGGAGGCTCTCTAGCCTGCTACTAAATATGTCAAATCAGCTCACAATGGTGGGAAACATTGAATTCAAAGTACGGAGATGGTCCCTCACAATATTTCCAGCTGAAATGCTTAAAACTTCCTTCCTCCAATAGATTTACTGGAATGAAATGCACAATCCTTGAGGGGACTGCCGCTGCATGGAGGTAAAATACAATGGCTTGAATGTCAGATTTAGATCTACAGCTTGAAAAATACTGACCATGAAGAACAAGGTGAAAGGATGAATCCTCCACTAGTTTCCTAGCTGGAATTCTAGAAACAACCTCTTGAAGATGGCACTAATGCTTGATGAGGAATGAATCTCAATAGAAACCTTCCCAGAGTAGGCACTCGAAGTCCCCCATGGGTAAGGGTGGGATTTCTACTCAGAAACACCATGTGTTAAACAAAACTACAGAATTAGCTAAACAATATAAGCATGAATAGAAATGTCCCAAGACAGATCCAGATCTAAGTAGATCAAAGAAACGAATAATCCAATTCTGCCTTATATTGTGGCTTCATCTTCATTATATAGATTATGAGCCTTCCATAACATATTCCCACCTCATAACTGCGTTGCCTATGTGGCCACTAGCCTCCATGAATACTGCGTTGTCTCTCCATGATCTCCATCATGTATGCATTTAATTCCCACTCTCTCCATCATGTGTGCATTAGATGCACCACTTTATCCACTATCTTAGGATAAGTGCTTTATTATCTTACTTTGAATGCACTATGATCTCAGTTGACCTCCTCCAAGATCTCCATGATTTTACATTAATGATCCATGATCTCCACTCTTCCTTCATTTAAGAAGCTACTCCACTACTCCATAATGGGTCCATCCACCCTCTTATTTACTTAATTAATTATGAAAATTAAGAACTCTAATATTCCAATTATCTTGTGGAAAATTGGGAATATTACAGTCCTCCCTGCAAAAATGTTGTTTGTCCTCAAGCAACTGCAAAAGTGGATGCTACAACAAACATCCTCCTTCCAAATGGCATCCTCATATGGAAGGCCTCCCCATATGTCACAATGTGTAATGCATGCCCATCTCCAAAGTTGCCTCTCTAGAATTTATAGAATGGCCTCCAACTGAAAAGTTAGATACTCGTCCTCATCAATGAATCTCCAAGTGGAAACCATATGATGTCTAAAGATCTCCTCTATACATGAGATACATGAAATGAAGTGGTTTCTTCCCAAAGTGGAAAGTCCCAACTCATGAATTATCTCTCCAACCCATGATACATAGAGTAGATTGCATCGATATATGCTCTCATCATTAGCCATGTTGGCCATATAGGATCCAAACATAACATCAAAATAGTGAAAAATAAGAAGTAGAGACATATGGATAAACATGAACAATTTCAAACCATATTCTCCTAATAAAAACCAGCACAGAAAATCCTTCTGCTGCCATGCTAGATCATCATGAAAACACGTAAGAGAGCCATACTATCTCAAAAGAAGTCACCGCATCAATGCCTCTTACTGCCACACCACATCATCATTGTACCAAATGAAGTGGCCATATTTTCTCAAGGGAAGCACTGTAGTAAGGCATCTCGCTACCCCATCACATCATCATTATACCAAGTACAATGACCATAATTCTCCAACAGAAGCCAACACTGTAAGGCCTCCTGTTTCCATCGTCCATCAATTTCATGCAATGTATGGGAATAAATCATCCCATACTCTCCCAATAGTAACCGAAGCAACAAGGATTATTGTTGCCTCCTTACATCATCATGATGCAAGTCATGGAGCAGCAACAGAGTAATGGACATGTGAAATTTCTCATCAGAATAATACAAACAAGCTCCCTTATGCCACATCATGTGAGAGTTATGCTTTCTCCCAAACCCAAGTACATACATGAACATGAGATACATCCCAAAAAGGAATACATGTAAAGACATGAGACATATCTCAAACAAGACCAAATACATGGACATAAGATATATCATGAGATGTCCAAACTCTCTCATTAATAAGTAGCACAACCATGCCTCTTGTTGTTGCATGTCATCAGTGATATTTATGGCATGGATCCTGGAAATGTGAGATGTTGGGTAGTATCTGTACTCACCCAAAAGCAACCAACGCAACCATGCTTCTTGCTGCCCGGTATCATATATTTGTAGGAAGGTAGGCAACCTCCTACTCCTCATCCGAATCCATTCATCCCAATGTGGATGATGAATCATGCCAAGATCAAACTTGGTATCCACCCAATGTAGAATACCAATATCCTCCAACTGAATAGCTTTTCACTTCATGAAATGTTGAAGTTCACCTCCATTGAGGTCTCTCCATGAGATCCTCTCATCATCGGCCCTCCAAAACCCATAAGGTTATGAATATGATTTAAGTAGAAGTGTCTCTTTGAGATGTGACATGCTCATTGAGAAAGTGTCAACTTGAAAGGGGAAAATATTGCCCATCTTAAGATGTCTACCATATATCATATGATTCTCCAATGCTTCATGAATGAAGCTGCTATTGGAATGCTCCACCAATGAATGGGTCCTCTTCTCATCACTACTGCTCATTAACAACAATGTATATGTTGTCTCATAGCAAGGCACAATGCTGAACTCATAGCCAACCATTGTACATAGGATCATACTCATCCCATCTTCTGAAACTCCACACTTCAACTCAAAGGGTTGATTTTAGCTCATCAATGAAAAAATGGGATAGAAATACATCTTCTCCTTGATCAAATCAAGGGTCCTCTGTGCAGTGATAATTTGTTGCTCCAAATAAGCAAGGTGCTCTAATCCTTGGTTGTGCACTTGCCCTGATGGCATGGTCTCACATATCTCAATATGAGGTACTAAAATAATATGAGAAGAAAGTATGTGCAAACCTTGGATAAGCTAAATCTCTGGAACATCTTGCACATCCACAATGGCTCCTCCAACCAGTGCAATAGTCTCTCTAGCTGCTGGTAAGAGTGATGGTTGCTCTTATACAAGTGTACCAGTGCTGGTATCTGTCTCCTCCTTATCATGCATCTCATGAATCATGCATGGGGCTCCAAATGTCAAGAACTCAAGACCATCTTGCAAAGATTCAAGTGATCCTCCTCCTGTTGTAGGTATATTTGCAGCTGGTGGTGGTAGAGGTTGCTCCTCCTGAGTGATAAGGAGGACATATTCCTTGGGCTCTTCATGCACTATCGCATCACTGATAGGAGATGTCACTGTGTGAGATGTCTCCAGTTTCTTTCTACCAAACTTCTTCTTCAGTCTTAGAATAAAATCTCCATAAGCAGACACTCTCATGTGTGACAAGTGACTGAACCAACAATCTCTTGCTTCACCCTCTAGGTGCAATGCTGCAAACTCCATAGCCTCTATTTCTACTATAGGATATTGGTGAAAGAATTTATATAATTCTTCCCTCCAAGCCCTCAATGTGCTTGTGGAAGATCCATCAAATGTAGGCAAGAATAATTTATGCCTCTTTCTTCTATTGCTACTTCGAGATCTCCTCTCTTCTTTCAATTGCAAAAATTATTGGAGAGAGATATTCCAGATCTATGAATCTAGAAAGATAACCCTCTTAGGGATTCACATATACACTACTGGGTATGCAGATATGAAGCATAATTTGATGAAACATAGCTGCAATATGATGTACAATCAGATCTATGTAAGAAGGGTTGATCCCTTCACTATAACCTCAAGCTAGAAGCTCAAGATCTAGCTCCTCCAACCTTCTCCACTAATTGCAACTACTGATACACAACTGCTTGAAAAAAATGCGCTGTCAAGGATGGAGGCTCTCTAGCCTTCTACTAAATATGTCAAATCAGCTCACAATGGTGGGAAATAGTGAATCCAAAGTGAGGAGATGGTCCCTCACAGGATTTCCAGCTGAAATGTTAAAAACTCCCTTCCTCCAATAGATCTACTGGACTGAACTGCGCAATCCTTGAGGGGATTTTTTCTGCATGGAGGTAAAGCTACATGGAGGTAAAATACAATGGCCTGAATGCCATATATAGAGCTACAGCTCCTGAAAGACTGATCATGAAGAACAAGGTGAAAGGATGAATCCTCCATTGGTTTCCTATATGGAATGCTAGAAACAACCTCCTAAAGATGGTACCAATGCCTGATGAGGAATGAAGCTCAATAGAAACCTTCCCAGAGTAGGCACTCGAAGTCCCCTGTGGGTAAGGGTGGGATTTCTGCTCAGAAACATCCTGTGCTAAACAGCACTACAGACTTAGATAAACAACATAAGCATGCATAGAAATATCCTAAGACAGATCCAGATCTAAACAGATCAAAGAAATGAATATTCCAAGTATGCCTTCTATTGTGCCTTCATCTTCATTATATATATTATGAGCCTTCCATACCCTAGGCCCACCTCATAACTGCGCTACCTATGTGGCCACTAGCCTCCATGAAGACTGTGCTGTCTCTCCATGATCTCCATCATGTCTGCATTTAACTCCCACTCTCTCCATCATGTGTGCATTAGATGCACCAATTCCTCCACTATCTTATCATAAGTGCTTTATGATCTTACTTTGAATGCATTATGATCTCAGTTGACCTCCTCCAAGATCTCCATAATTTTACATTAATGATCCATGATCTCCACTCTTCCTTTATTTAAGAAGCTGCTTCACTACTCCATAATGTAGATCTAGATCTGAAATATCCACATACACACATCAAAAGTTGATTTTATTCATCTATGGGGTTTATGGGTCCCTCCACCCTCTTATTTAATTAATTAATTATGAAAATTAAGAACTCTAATATTCCAATTATCTTGTGGAAAATTGGGAATATTACACATCAAGATTTTTTACCTAATGTATTTACCCCTAGGTAACTTAAAAACATGATTATTAAATTTAAATTCTTGAATTACATTGGTAAAAGCATCATTTTCCAAGGTGAAACTGAGAAAACTGAGAAAATTTTCAAATTTTAGGAAATAGAGAAAATTGGTAAAAAGCACATTGCCAGTGTAAAAATCACAACGCCAACTTCAGCTCCACTTTTGACGGGTTTCCTAGTGTCCAAATTGAGCTCAATATAGCTCATTGGAAATCCTGTCATGTCTAGTTTCCAAAAATGCCCCTGGTTTTCAAAAAGGACTTTATTTGACTCTCAAAAAGGTAAATATACCAAGACTGATAAAAAGTGCAGTGCCAGCCTAAAAAACAAGGCAGAAATATGTTTTTTGAGGTGTTTTTTGACTTTTTTACAGACTAGTTGAATTAAAAAAGCTTATCAAAGTTGCTAGGGTGACTGTATTTGGCATTCTGAATCCAATGGTGCCTTTATTTTTTTCATGGGAGGTCCCTAGAAAAAGCGCAGCTCCTAGGGCATTCTGAAGCCTAATGAAGTGTGCTAAGAAATGAGGGATGCCTCTGCAAGGATGTCAAGCTTGTCTCCCTTCTTTTGCTTGGCTAGGGTTTGCTTATGTTTCTCCTACAATTTCTTGAGTTTGATGCTACAGATTTGATTTCTTGTGATATACCTATTTGCATGTTTTTGAGCATATTTTTTTCCTTGTTTTCCTTTTGGAGGAGTTTCTCAAGATGTATGTTGACCCTTTCAAGACATATTTATATGTCCTATTCAATGGTGCTTTTGATCTAGAAACCCTAGGGATGAGTAAATGGGAGTAGGGATAAGTATAGGGAGTGAAGATAGGTCTAGGAAAAATTATGGAGATGGGGGAAGGGGTTATTGAACTTTGAGAGGTGATAGAGGAATGAAAGGAGGTGATAAAATGGTCTTACTTACTTGATAAAAGATGATAAGAAAATTTTCTGGAGGATTAGAGACAATTTGGAAGAGTTTTGGTGCTTATTGGGAAAACTGGGCAAAAGCACAGTGCCTTACCCAGAAGTGCAACACCCTTCAGCAAAAAATGCAACATTGTTGTCCAAAAGCGCAACGCCTGCTCAAAAAATACAGCACCACCCAAAAACTCAAATTTTGACCTTGCAAATTGGTTTTTTGAGCTGAGGGAGTGCGTACTCGATGGTTGCAATAGCAAATGAGCTTCTTCTTTGTCTTATGGTGGTATTTATACTTGATGAATTTGATTTTTTGGGCCTTGGGACCCACTTTCTCTTTTCTACATTGACCTTTAAACTTTGAAACTTTTCCCTTTCACTATGAATTCATTCTTTGATAATTGATCATTTGATTGGATTAAGACACTTTAAACTTTGACATTTTATGCTTTGTTTGCACGTGGAACTCTGAGTTGGCAGTTTGGGAACCATGAAATTTTACAAATTGAGTGACATGAAATTACATAATGGAAAATAAAAATTACATTTTGAAATAAAAATTACATCTTGGAATAAGAATTACTCCTTACAAATCATCTTTACATGGTAAAAAGAGGTTATTTAATCACTTTCTTACTTGTTTCTCTTATGCAATGGAAATCGTTTATTATTGGACCTTGAATAACCCTAGAAACCCAATGAAACCTTGACTGAATGAAATTCATGGTGACATGACTAAACAAGTGATAAAAACTCATGAATGATGGTCATTCAGCAAATTATGAAAATGAGCCAGCAAGTAATGGAAATTTAGGAAAAATTGAATTTTTTTGATTTTAGGGCTACCATCAGTGAGTAAATTTTGGAATGATGACCTAGTGAAATGACAAAATTTCTGAATGATGCCCTAATATCATATGAAAAGAGGATTTTTTTATTACAGATGGCAGGATTAAAATACTGACACTAACGGGTCGGATTTTCATTAGTTTTAAGTTGGATCCTTCATTAGCCTTGGGTTTGACATAAAGAACTAAAAAGGGTTTGAATAAGGAGAAAAATGGAGAATGGACCTTAATAAATTCAAAAGAGAAATTATGAATTCCCTTAATCTTGTTAAAATCATATGGGTAACTCCGCAATTAAGAATTCATCCATAAGAAAACATAATATTTTGATTTTAATTTTCAGTGAAAACCCTTGTAAAAATCATGAAAATAGGTAAGATACATTTCAACAATTTTGATAAATTTTGCAAAAAATAAAGCAAAAAAAAACATATTGATTACAAAGCTTACCATTAGGGGACTTTTGAGGTCTAAAATTAGCCTCCTAAGGAAATTATAAAATAATATTGGAAAGAATGAAACAAGATTTGATTAAATCATCATATTTTAGAGGGATAAATGAAAAAACTATTTTTTTAACTCGTATTTTCAACTTATCTTCCTATGGGTTTAGTCAAATTTCGAGTGGAAACACTCGTTCGATGCAAAATTCGATTCTTCATCCAGGGAGTACCCATGTTGCATACTTTCGATGGACCCTACTACACAAAAAATGAGAAATACATGAAAACCGTGATTGCAATCACATTTTTCATGTATTTCTCATTTTTTGTATTGCAAAGTCCATCGAAAGTATGCAACATGGGTACTCCTTGGATGAGGAATTGAATTTTTCATCCAACGAGTACTCCCACTTGAAATTTGAGTAAAACGTTAGAGAGATAAGTTGAAAATACGAGTTGAAAAAGTAGTTTTGTTATTTTATTATTTTTACTTTGAGAAATACATGAAAACCGTGATTGCAATCACATTTTTCATGTATTTCTCATTTTTTGTATTGCAAAGTCCATCTAAAGATGAAACATGGGTACTCCTTGGATGAGAAATTGAATTTTTCATCCAACAAGTACTCCCACTTGAAATTTGAGTAAAACGTTAGAGAGATAAGTTGAAAATATGAGTTGAAAAAGTAGTTTTGTTATTTTATTATTTTTACTTTTTTTCTCAAAAATGGTGAATCCTCCCCCATGTTTCACATCATCATCTTGAATCCTATTGGTTCTTATAAAGTTTATTTTTGTTGTACATTTTTCTTAGGAGGCCCATTTTAGACCTCAAAATTCCCCTAATGTTTAATTAACAAGCCAATTTCAACTTCATAACAAACTAAGTTCACAACATAATTTCCCATGAAAAATCCTTGAAATTGTATTATAATGAGAAAAAATCAAAATACAAGGTGGGTTCTTAAAATTACATGCATGAGAAGAACAGACAACCAAAACTCACTTCAGAATTTGTCCTTAAACAACTTCAAAACTCCCAACAAATTCTGAAAAAATAAATTGACAGAGTGTCCCCTACACCATAAATGTTCTCCCTTATTACATAAAATTAGGCCTATATATAGGCTCTCAAGACCCCAAGACCCTAACAATAACCCACTAGTGGTATAAAAAAAACACAAAGAATCTTTACAAAATGACAATTGTCTTAAAACAAATTATTCTCGAGGTTTCCTAAAACATCTGGAAGCTATAGGGTGGGTCCCATTAGATTTGGATGTAGTGGACTATCTCTCTCTTTTAGCTATGCATTGGGATTATTCTCTCTTTCCTGGGCGCTAACTAAACTAGGCACTACCTTGGTGTAGTTGTCGACAGTTTTGATCATGTTGATGCTTGTTTCGATGGTTGAGGTCATTCCTGTTGCAGCTAGGATGGAGGTATTTTATTGGAACTTGCCTCTGTTGATGCCTCCTATGACACTAGCACCGTTATTTGCTTTGAATTACCAACTTGTACAGATCCAACATTAATTTCCATTCATTTCCCAAGTGGATTTCACAAAATTGTGCCTTCCAATTTCATGAATGGTTAATAGTCCACTTTACCTTTCTCTTTGAAGATGTTATTCAACATGAAAGCAACATCAAAATAGTCTTCATAAAAATTTAAAATATCCCTCCCTTGTAATGGGCGATCCTCCTTCCCAAAAACTTTTTTTATCTCCCTTGAAATCATTTAGTTTTTTCATAAGGGATTATTTGGAATATATATCTTTGTGATCATTCGAAGAGTGGTGGGAACTTTATTTTATATAGCACTTCACATCTATCTTTAAAATTATGTACTTCAATGGCCAGTGCGTTTGCCTTCCTTTCTATTAGTTTTAGAAACTTTTTTTCCTCTTCAGCTGGTTAGCCCTAGCTACCCATTCAAACATGTCGAGGTTTTCATTCACCACATCCTCCTTAGGCATTCGATTAAGAATGTATATAATCACTCCGACCTTAGAGGGAGAGTTTCCAATAGTGTTCTCAGTAGCATTCATTTCTCTATGGGATCTTCTAACAATATCAATCATCTCTTGGATCAATTACATATGATCCCAATGCTTAAATACTATCCTCATTATTTATTCCCAAATTTTTGCATCACCATCATAAAAGTATGGTTATTTGGTATTTTCCTTTGATTGGACATCAATGGACCTTGTAGAAAATGAGGAGGCCATTGTAACAAGGAAAACTGCTTGGAATGATTAGTTTGTCAAGGAGGGAGAGGAGCACAAAATGAATATTCTCAAGTATGTAAAGGAGAAAATGAGGATGTGCCATGTGTCAAAAGGGGATTGGAAAAAGGTTGGAGGGAGAATATTTTGAAATTTTATGAAAAATGGAAATGACTAGTGTTCATAGGAGGCCAAATTTGGGATTTCTTGAGCCAAATGAACTTGAATTTAGAAAATTTTGAAGAAAATCATTCTTATGTGTGCATTTAGTAGGTTATTTTGGTAAACAAGGGGCTTTATTTTCCAAAACAAAAGGATTTTCTCCAAGGGGCACACATTTATTCGTAGGGAGTGAATAGGGTTTGAAATTTTCTAGAAATGGTGTGAATTTAGGAGTGGGGCCTTAGTACATAAGATTCATGAATATGAGGAGGATCATAGGTTCAAATTTCAAATTTGAGCTTAAAACACACAATCTAGAAAATAGGTTTCATGGGTGTGCACGAGATGAGTTGAACGATGACCTGTGAAAAATTACTAGAAATGGGCCCCAAGCACCATTTTTAAATAAAAGAGGGAATAACATCATGTTGACATCAAAATTATGTGATTCATCCAACATGGTAGGTTGACGTGGTAAGTAGGGGGACTATATGGCAGGATGAGTGATTAGATAGGTCAACGTGACAAGGCTCAGTGACTTGGTGAATTTTGGATTACATGGCAGGTATAATCATCATGTAATAGCATGGAGGGAGCCTATGAATAAGTTCGAGCGGGATTAGTTTGGGTAATGGGTCATGGGAAATGAATGGGAAATGGAGCTTTCTTTTCTCTTTTCTGCCAGGTAATGGTTCCGCAACTGCCAATACTTTTATGTACCGAGGACTTGTCTTGACTGGTTGAGCACTTTTCTTTACTTACCTACTTTCTCTTCTAAGCTCAATTGAGTTGGCTCCCTCTTAACATGGCCCCTTTTGTGCCCCTCCGTTAGGTTATCAATCAAGAAAATTTGTGGCATGAGGATGTGTGGGCCATTGGATTAACAAGTGTGCCCAATGTCGAATCTAATGGGACAAAACTTCGATGATGACAACACCTCAGGAACCTGTGGTGTCGACTGCCATAGCGTCGCATCAAAAATTTCTCATCAACACCCACCCGGTGAGGCTTGGGCACTCATCCCTTTAGCATCTAAAACTTTGAACTTTGCTCTCTGTAGCTTATAATTGTTCAACCTTTTTATCTTTCAAAAGGTTCCTGGAGGAGATTTTGAGTGACATGATGTTGGTACCAACATCAACTCCATGGGGGATAATGAGCTCTACGGTCTATTCAGAACTTGTAGTTCCAGTTCCTTCTTCCATTGGTTTGTGGAGTCTTCTTTGAAAATGTGACTTTCACTTCCTTGTACTTAGAAACTGAGCAATTACAAGACTGAAAAGAAACTTATGGGAAAAAACAAATCATATTTTTTTTAACTACTTGTGTAGTAATTATGTGAAGCATTTCTTCAGGAATTTTCCATTGACATGATTCCCAAGGAAATCTCCATCGAGGGTATCTAGCTGATAGGTATTATTGCCCAAAATTTCTTGCACTTGAAATGGACCAATATAGATATTGTTAAATTTTCCATGATTTCCTTTATGAGCTCATATCAAGTCCCATTTCAACACTAAATCTAAGCTTGCAGATCTTGTTCCTTTGTTCTCATATGGAAAATAACTTTCATCTTCTGTTGATAGGATTCAACTTTGCTCATATATTCTTCTCTTTGTTGCTAGACCTCTATCATTTGATCTATTATTTTCTACATCGTGCTAGTGTTTTGATCTTCTTACTATAGTAGCTTCATCACTGGTAGAGTGAGATTCATCGGAAATATTGCATATGTACAATACATCAGTTGGTAAGGGGATGTGTCGGTAACTCTTCTGGTGCTAATTCTTTCTACCTTGAGAACATACCTGAGATTTGGATCCAAATCTTCTTATTCTGGTCAAGCATCCTCTTGATGATTCTTATCAGATTCTTATTTTAGGATTCAACTAATATGTTCCCCTGAGGATAATATGTTGTATAATGCACCATTTTTATGTCATAATCCTGGAAGAAATATATCATCCTAGCTAATTTAAAATATTATGCATTATATGTGACCAACCTTTTGGGACATACAAATCTAGAGAGAATCCAATCTTCTAAGAAAGTGATAATAACCTTCTCATCGGCCTTGCGGGTTGGAATAACTTTCACCCATTTAGTGAAATAATTAATTCCTGTTAGAATATACTTGTGTTGACCACTTGAATTGGGATGTATTTCTCCAATGAAGTCTAGTCCCCATTACTGGAATGGAGCTTGAAATTTGATAGGTTTTAGTGGTAAATATCTATGCTTCTTGCCCAAAGAAATATAACATTCTAGACAAGTTCTAACAATGATATTAATATCCTTGAAAAGGGCAGGTATTACATAGCATTTTGTCACCGTCCCTGCAATCCCTCACCTCTCATATTGGAGGGTCTTTCTCATGACCTGTGAATAGTTTCATACTCGGCAAACACTTTCTTTGCATCCTTCTGCATCAGGACATGTTTTCTCATGTTGAACATTTCCTCGGAAAACACTCAAAAACCTCTATTTTGGCATTGGCGCGGGTAGCCAGTTCACCCCTTGTGCCAATGGGGAAGATTTTCACTATAGCTCGTGCCAGCTGGCGCTCTGTCCCTTTGTTGTGCCTACGCTAGCATTTTTGGGAATTTTTTTTAACAAACTAGAGGTGGAAGTTTCCTTTAACCACCTCCGGAATGACTCATTGCAAGTGGTTAAAATTGATAAGCCACGGATCGCTTCCTTTAGGAAATGTTTGATGGAACATTCTTTGAAGATAGGACTCCCCCCATGATTATAGGGATCCTAACCTCTCCTTCTCCCTCTATATAAACAAGCCTTCTCCCCTGACAAAAGCTAGCTGAACATATAGCCAAGAAGCTGAACTTGGAGAAGAGATACTATAGTTGAGTAATCGCTATAGAGAAGGTTGAACCAAGGAGGATCTCGTAGAGAGAGCCCCATCCAAATTCCCAACGAGCTTTGTGAGACGTGCTCCACTGGAACCCTATTGGAGGAGATCGCAACGTCGAAGCCTAGTTGTACTCTTCCTTCTTTAAATTAATATACTCGATTATGGTATTGATTACATCTCTGTGTTATGTTTATTTGACGCATTTTATTTAGTCTTCTTCGACTAACTGATAGTTAGGAATGTGAAATATTATGTTGTGTATCGTCTTCATTTCTTATGTATGTGCAGGTATCCAGGCGTGACAACGAGCAGATCGTGATCTGCCAAATTAGGAGCGAGAGGTAGCTATTCTCTTGGACGACACAACAGCGCAGGACCTACAGTAAGTGATCTACCAAGTCTTTGTCCATTCTTAACTAGGAATTGGTGTCATAGCGTGTCTCGTTTGTGGCTAGACCCACTCTAGGGCTAGTGGGATCACCTCTGTCCACAGAGGGGATTTACCTCACCAACAATAGGCCAATAATATCATAATCTCAAAATCTTATATGCGTAAACCTTCCATTCCTAGTGTGATCTTCATACTCCTTGGTGAAATTATGAAATGATCTCATATGTTTGATGTTTAATGACACAAGTTAGTAGGACTTTGATAGTATCCTTCCAATATAAGCCTCCATCCACAATGTATTACTTCATTTCTTTTAGCTTTAGCGATTTACATTTGGTCCTAGGAAATTTGAGTTTGCATTTTATATTCTGTAAGAAAAATATGATGTCATGATAACATATGGAATATTGAAACATTGAACGGTCCTTCAAGAAGGGTTCTTGTGGGTTCCTTCCATCCAGCGGGAAGGGTTCTCGTGGATTCCTTCCATCCAATGGGAAGGGATCTTGTGGATTCCTTCCTACTGGAAAAATAGGTTCTTGTGGTTTCTCTCTTCCAAGATGGGGAGGTTCTTATGGATTATCTTCATCTGAATAAGGGAATTCTTGTGGATTTTACTCTTCGTATATGTTGCAAATATTTTCATTAGCACACATCTCAAGCGAAACATGGTTTTACTCAGTAAGTAACTTATCCAACCTTTGACCTTTCACAAGTTTTGTGGGTTTGATCTCCATATCATATTCCCAAAGCTTCTCTATCCATTTGGATCATCTACCATAATTATCATGTTGTGTGAGAATTTATTTCACCATCGTTGATGGCACATACTAGTTACCACTTTAGAATGCAACACATATTCCCGAAACATCTCAAATGATTTCAATAAGAATACACTTGTTTTTTCATAAAGATATATTTTAGTTCTACATTTCTTAATGCATGACTGAAAATTTTTTATGGTATGCTCATACCCTTCTTCATTCTTTTGCAAAATGATTTCCGCAAATGTGCCTTTGGATGAAAAATAGAAAGTATGGAACTCTTTTGAAAAATTTGAACTCAGAAGGACGAAGGCCTCCATAATAGATTTGTTAATTTTACCAAAAGACATCTGAGCATCAAGTGTCCATCATACATCACTATTATTCCTAACCATACCTATAATGTACTTGAGGAGCTATGTACATTTTGCAATGAATCTACACAGGAAGTTGATCTTTCCCAAGAACAAGTGTACTTCCTTCGTATTTTGGGGTAAAAAAATATTTGATATAGCCTCCACTCTTTTTGGATCTATCTTTACACCATATTTAGAGACTATGTGCCCTGAGATTTTTCCTTGCAATGAGAAAAATGATTTCCCAAGGTTCGAGGAAAGGCCAAAACTTCTACATTCAAAAATACTTGCCTCAAATAATTTATATGCTCTTCATCTGTTTTAGAGAATAGCGCCATGTCATCCAAATATATCACTATGAATTTGTCGATTTCTCCCACAAAAGTGATGTCCATTTCTCTTTTAAATTTCACTCCAACATTCATTGATCCAGAGGGCATTTTATCATACATGAATTTACCCCAAGGTTTTTTGAATGCAGTCTTTTCTTTATCTACCGAATCCATGGCTATTTGATTGTAGCATGAGAAGTCATCCATCATTGATATTCTTGATACTCCTATCACTTTCTGTAACAAATGATCCATATTGAGTAATGGATAATTTTCCTTCAACAAGCATCTAGTCACATTTATGAAATCCAAACATAGCCTAATATCAAAATTCTTTCTTATGATAAGCACTAGGTTTGCTACCCACTTAGAATATTTGAGTGGTACAATGATCCTATCATCCAATAAATTCTTGATTTCCTTCTATATTTTTGGAAGTAAAATAGGATTAAACCTTTTTAGTTTCTACACAAAAGGATTAGAATTCTCTTTCAATGCTATCCTATGATGGATAATGGAAGTATCATAAGCTTTCAAGTATTTGTGACTTCATGAAAAAAACATCTTTAAATTTCTTAAGAAAATCAATGTACCTATATTTGCAAGTGGGTTGCAAAGACTTGTCGAGTTTTACCTTTTGTGTATTTTCTTCCGCGCCCAAATTATGTTCCTTAACATTCTCAACCACTGGTTGAAAAACAGGCTAGGTGGACACATCATTATATTCAAATACTTATTCCAACGAAACCAATCCTTTTGGGATGAATTTATTCTTCAGTTGGATGACTTCATTGCCTCCAATTTGATTCAAAATTTTGGGACTGACTTCATTTGATTCTTCCTCCTCTTGATCTATCTCAGGAGCTTGACCCTCAAAGTATATATTTATGGATGAGGACTCATCCACTAATTCTAAAAATATTCTCATTTGTTCATCATCTTCGAAAACCTGTCAATGCTTATTGTTATTTGGAACAGAAGGCCTACATCGCATTTCCACATCATATTTCAACTTCGGCTCACGAGGTAGCTTGAAAGTATTGACAACTATTTCTAATGCATATATATATGTTTATTTTCTTCCCTATGCATAGTTGTGATGTTAAAAGAATCAAAGTAATTATCAATAATATCCCATTCTTCATTTCAATATGATCTCATTCGAGGATGTTTGGTGGTGTAGATGTTTCTTATTTGAGGCACTACTAGTTCAAAGTCACCAAAACTTGCTATGTTTTTCACTCCCATTTTCCTAGCCATTTCTAGCTGATGCGGGTAAATTTCTGATACCCTTTTAACCAAGACCTTTTTCTTCATCTGATGTGTTAGAATTACATTTTATCAAAAGAATTAATGAACACATATGTAGATATAATCAAGAGGAAAACATTCCAACAATCACACAACAAAATGAAATCCATTAATAACGGAGTTCGTCTAGTGTGGACTACATCTCCAGGCCTCAGTGTCTCGATGGTGGTTTCTTCTTCATTCATTGTTGTAATTGGTGATAATGTATGATCCAGGTGGCTCCAAAGACACACACAGGACAAAGAGGGCTTGAGAAATCTCAAAAATAAAAGTGTTTGGAATGCTTTCAAATTAGGACCAGAGAATAGATCTCGTCCTCTTGATTCGCAACGATGTGAAAGGTTCGTCAAACCGAGCTTGTATGTGAAAGTTAGAAGAAGTCAAAGTTTTGGGTTGACTTGGTGACTTGGTAGGCTTAAGGAAGGCACAATTTCGACCTTTTCCAATCACTAGATTCCGGCCAACTCTGGCCAAATTCTGGGAAAAATTATGGCCTCTTTAATTTGACTCCTACGGTCAAACTCGAGTTTTTTTAAAAATGGCTAGTTTGTTTTTCTATATAAAATAAAAATGTATTAAAGATTTGATGGGTCGTGACCCCCACTGGATCCCACGACAACCATAACCATATTAATGGTGGGGTGTTCGGAGATCAACCCACCACCCCAACCAAATGCCATATATATAAAAGAAATATCATGGGTTGCGGGGCTTGAACCCGCTCGACTAGAATATCCGGCCAGCCTCCCGGGCGCCCACACCATCCACCATATATAACGTAATGTCGGCGGGGTTGGTTGGGTGGGCCACCCAATGCGGGCCGGACCCACGCCATTTCTAAACCAAAAGCGCCAAATTTATCTAAAATATGTAACAATTTAAAAATTTCGCCTATTTATGGAGGGGTCGAGATTTGACCCCCCGACCTCCCTACAACGATTTCTAAAATTTACCACTATGTCAACGATGGTACTTGGAATGCTCCACGCTCAGTATTCATTTAACCCCTCATTTTCACAAGTGCGGCCAAGATAAGGTAGATCGAGAGTGTGCACAGAGTTTGATGCAGTCAATTTTTTAATACAAGCAGAACCATGAGCAAGCCCAGAAACAAGGAGCAAAACCTTGATCCTCGAAATTTTCCTAGGGAGGTAATTTTTCTCCATGTCAAAATATAATCAAGTTTACAGTAATTTTTCACTGTTTTTTCACAGGGAACACAATGGCGAGGTCAGATTCTCCTTTTGAGTTGTAGATTTCAAGTCCACCCATGGAGCAACATCTTTGAGGAATCTAGGTGGAACCTAAAAGATTCCTTTTGGCCTAGGTTTTCACTTTGTCAGAATTCAGAAATTTGACAGTCGATTTTGCACTATTCGAAACCACGAATCTGATGGTGTATTCATATTTTCCATCCGAGATTTATGTTTTTCGACCACTTTTCAAAGTGGAGTTGCAAGTGTCAACATTCAGTGAGTGAGCAGTCGATTTCACACCTTTTTACGCTACACAAATAATTGACTGCTGGATTTGTATTATGTTTGAGATCCCTTTGTTGCCATGTTAGCAGGATACTCATTGTCACATGTATGTTTGATTGGGATCCCTTTGCTACCATGTTGGTGGGATACTCATAGTCATTATGTGTGAGTTATTGTCATACTGACACGAGTCCTTTTGTGAGTGAGAGTTCTTGTAGAGAAACATCTCGTGGAGAGATCCAACCACTCCTGTGTGAGGGAATTTTCCTTGTATGATAGAGAAAACACCATCCATGTAAATATTCACTCCTTATATCACTTAATGCATCACCCTACACCATCTTGACACCGAGGCCTGGAGATGTATTCCCTCCTGGACGAACTCCATTATTAATGTCTTATGTTGCTCATGCTTGTTATGTTCCTCTTCTTTATAGCATGCAGATGTTCATTTATGTTCATTAAAATATTGATAAATTGTAATCCTAACACATTAGTCGAAGTAAAAGGTCTTGGTCAAGGGTATCAAAAATTTACCCGGATCAAGTGGTATCAGAGCAGATTGAAAGCATGAACTATTGAATGTTCGTTGAGTTGAGAAATGGACGATGTCAAGCACATGTACAAGACCATGCTCAGGTTGTCCAAGAAATCAAACATTTTGTACAAAGCTTATGAAATACAAGCAACAGACAATTTTGAATTGAAGACACTCCTACAGGAAGAGAGGGAGGAAAAACATAGATTGGATCTTTAGTTGCAAGCCATGACAGAAGCGTTGGAATAATTGAAGTGCAACAACAAAAGTCTTCAAGAAGATCATGATGCATTGAAGGAACTCCTATAGGAAGAGAAGGAGGAGAAGCAGCGATTGTAGCTTCAGCTACAAGCTGTGATAGAGGCCTTGGAGGAAGTAAAGCACAACGAAAAATTAGAGAAGACTTCTTCACCTATGTCAAAATCGACAGTTGAGGTAAACATTGTTTATTTCTCTTCAGTTTCATATTCACCTGATATCATTTCTGTTGGAAGTATGGAGATACCCATTACAGGAACCGGCATGAGACTCCTTACCAAGATGGGGTACAAAGGAGGAGGACTTGGTGTTCGTGGCCAAGGCATAACTCAACCCTTGGAGGTTGTGCAAAGATCTCGCTATGTAGGTTTGGGATACACTAAAGAAGGATGTTTGAAGGACATCAAAAGAAAACAGACGTTGTTGAACTTACCAGGGAAGAGGATTGATGGGAACACTTCACCACCATTCCATGGTAGTGCATGTTGCAGTGAAAGAGCTGAGGCAAGCTCTCATCACCATGATCGAACCAGAGACCACCATAGAATGTATAATAAGTCTCGTTATTCCATAGTGAATTTTGATTATAAGAATATTGATAACTACGATCGTAAATCATGGCATCGCAAAACGAGTAATTTTTTTGGTTTACATAACCATGTGTTTTCTAAGTGTTGGAAAAGAATGGCAGCACAAAGGAGGATGGGCCATGGAAAGCCTTCTCCATAGCAGGGAAAGAAATCGGTTAAGCAGGTTTGGAGGAAAAATACCTTTTGCACCCATTGCAACCGAAGTGGCCATCAAAGAGCCATGTGTTCAAGGCTCCATCCAGAGTAGCAGCTTAAGGACAAAGCATCGATGTGTGAACCGGTTGAAACAATTGTTCGACAAGCAAACGTGCCACAGGGAGATGATCCATTCACTTTGATAAGTGAGAGATGGTTTTTCTAGATTGTTTTCTAGACATGTTAGCTTTTCATGGTCGTGTTTGTAAATCATATGTTTCATTTTTAACTGTAAAAGTGATGATGTGTTTTTCCATCACTTATTTAAGCAATAATGATATTTTTTCCTTGTTCTATAAATTGTGTGATTAATTTCTTTCATGTAAAAGTGATGAGGTATTTTCCATCACTTTGAAATGCAACGATGATGTTATTGGTCTTGTAATGATAGCTGGGGTGTGATTTCCATTTCGATGTAAGCTTGACCATCGAATAAATGTTATAAACTCGTTGCAAGTATGGGAAATGTTTTGGGTCATATTTGGCCATAATTTGAGCATGTAATTTGCAGGGGATTGTAACACAGGTTTGCAGAACGTGCAGGTGTCAGTTCATCGCTTAAGGCTCTGAAGAACAAAGGTGAAGGAGATGGAAGGGTGACCTTTTCAAGACGCTTGTGGTGCAGACATAGTTCAAAGTAGTTGCATATTCTTGTTGATGCTTTTGGAGGACCAAAAGCTACTTAGTGGGGAGGATTGATCCAAGTGGCTCCAGAGACACACATAGGACAAAGAGGGCTTGGGAAAGATAAAAAATCAAAGTGTTTGGAATGATTTAAAACTAGGACCAGAATATAGATCTCGTCATCTTGATCACAAATGTGTGAATGATTCATCAAACCGAGCTCGTATGCGAAAGTTAGAAGCAGTCAAAGTTTTGGGTTGACTTGGTGACTTGGCAAGCTTAAGGAAGGTGCAATTTCCACCTTTTTTGGCCACTGGATTTTGGCTAGCTCTAAATGGATTCCAGGTAAATTTGTGGCCTCTTTAATTTGACTCTTACAATCAAATTCGAGTTTTTTTAAATGACCAATTTGTTTTTTTTATATAAAAGAAATAAAAAGAAAATGTATTAAATATCCGACGGGCCATGACCCCCGTCGAATCCCACGACAACCATAACCATATTATTTGTGGGGTGATCGGCAGTCAACCCCACCACCCCAACCAAATGCCACATATATACAAGAAACACCATGGGCAGTGGGGCTTGAACGCGCCCGGCCGGAATGGCTGGTCCGCCTCCCGGGCACCCACACCATCCACCATATATAACGTAATGCCGACAGGGTTGGTTGGGCGGACCACCTAATGCGGGCCCAACCCATGCCATTTCTAAAACAAAAGCACCCAATTTCTCTAAAATATGCAACAGTTTAAAAATTTCACCTATTTATGGACGGGTTGGGATTTGACCCCCTGACCTCCTTCCAACGATTTCTAAAATTTACCATTATGCCAAGGGTGGTACGTGGAATACTCTGTGCTCATTATTTGTTTAACCCATCATTTTAACAAGTGCGCCCAGGCCAAGGCAAAGTGGGAGTGTGCATGCAGTTCGTTGCAATCAATTTTTTAATACAGGAGGAACCATGAGCAGGCCCAGAAATAGGGAGCGAAACCATGTTCCTTGAAATTTTCCCAGGGAGGTAATTTTTCTCCATGTTGGAATATAGTCAAGTTTATAGTAATTTTGCACGGTTTTTCACAGGGAATGAAATGGCAAGGTCGGATTCGCCTTTTGAGTTTTATATTTCCTATCCACCCGTGGAGCAACATCTTTGAGGAATCTAGGGGGAATCTAAAAGATTCTTTTTTGGCCCAGATTTTCACTTTGTCAAAATTCAGAAATTTGACAGTCGATTTTGCATTATTCAACACCACAAATTTGATCGTGTATTCATATTTTCCATCTGAGATTTATGTTTTTCGGCCACTTTTCAAAGTGGAGTTGTAGGCGTCAGCATTCGGTGAGTGATCATTCGATTTCACGCCTTTAGATGCCACGATTTCGATGGTGATTTCAGATCCAGTAATGGAGCAACCCATTCTTCAATTATCTTCCGTGTGAGGTATATGATGCATTGATTTCATGTACTTATTTGTCTCTTTTCTACGAGATGAATTGTGCTGTAATAATTCCTATTGATGCTTGATGTGGGATCTTGTTTTTTTCTTGATGTGAGATGTACTTTCTATCATGGATTTGTATTATGTTTAAGATCCCTTTGCTGCCATGTTGGCGGGATACTCATTGTCACATGTATGTTTGATTGGGATCCCTTTTTTTCCATGATGGCGGGATACTCATAGTCATTATGTGTGAGTTATTTTCATACTAATAGGAGTCCTTTTGTGGGTGAGAGTTCCTGTAGCGGAAAATCTCATGGAGAGATCCAGCCACTCCCGCGTGAGGGAATTTTCCTTGTATGACAGAGAAAACACCATCCATCTACATATTCACTCCTTACAACACTTAATGCAATAGCCTACACCATCTTGACACTAAGACCTGGAGATATAGTCCCTCTCGGATGAACTCCGTTATCAATGTCTTATGTTGCTCTTGCCTGTTATGTTCCTCTTCTTTAGAGCATGCCAATGTTCATTTATGTTCATTAATGTTTTGATAAATTGTAATCCTAACACATTATTCGAAGTAAAAGGTCTTGGTTAAGGGTATCAAAAATTTACCTGGATCAATGTACATGGATGTTTTTAAATTTTCATACAAGGAAAAGAGCCCTCAACATGAGTGGTAAAGCCTCTCAACGAGGCATTTCATTACAAGGAAATCTCACTCATACAGACCTCTTATGAGCATGAAAACTTCACACATGGTGAAAAAGAGTATCCCTGGCATCATGGCAACAAAGGGATCTCACAAAATAAGCCACCATCCATGATAAATACATACCACATCAAATACACATAAATATTCTGCATCTTACATCAGTAGGAATCAACTACAACAAATAATCATAAAGATTCCACATCATGCATCAAGAAGGAATCGACATGACATAAATCATCCTACAACAATAATGAAGTACATGGAAACAACACATCATATACCTCAACTCTAATGCGGGCTGAAGAATAGGCTGCTCAAGAACTGGATCTGAATGCACCATTGCAAACCTGGCATCGAATGGCAAGAAATCGACTATCCACATGTTGAAATCTGACACCGTCATCCTACTCTAGAAAATGGCTGAAAAATCGAGACCTATGTTGAAGAAACTAGCACTTCCATCAGACTTGCATCGCCGAGAGGTATAAAATTCATATAAAGTTTGTCTAATTTGGACACTGGGAAAATTTCGCCCCTCTGGAAATGAGGCTCAATCATGGTTCCACTGGCCCTACATCTAGCTCATGGTTCCACGTGCAAATAAATGATTTATCTCGAATTGCATGCCCACTCCTCTTCGACCTACCTTCGGCGCAATGGCGGATGACATAGTTTTTATATAAAATTTGGGCGAAATTTACCAAGACGTCATTATGGCTCGTTGGTAATGCCTTTGGCTCTCCCGGTGGAGGACGAGGTTCGAATCCCTTTGGCAGCATAACTCTTGCATTTTAGTTTGTATATATATGGTTTATTTTTTTAGCATATGTGTTGATTTGTTTTGGTGGTTGGGATGGGACCACCGCATGGAGGCAGGCTAGCCTACGTGGCTAGCACGAGTTCGATACTCACTGGTCCAATTAGATATGGCTTCGGCCTTTATAGTATGTCATGGGTCGGGTCCACTGGAGGTGGTCCGCCCACTTCCCGGTGGCATGGGGCACAGGTTTGGTGGGGTCATGGCCATTGACCCAAATACATTATGTTGATTTTTATGTTGGTTTGGGGGGGCGGGGGTCATGGCCCACCCCTCAAATTTTATATATTTTTTATTTAATTTTAAAACAACTCGTTTAAATTTGGATTTTGGTTTTTAGGCCGAAGGAGTCAAATTAACGATCCCACAAATTCACCCAGAATATGGCCAGAATTCGGTGGCCGTATTTCTGTGAAATTGTGCCCTCCTTAACTTGTCAATTCATCTAGTTAACCTTAGAACTTTGACCATCTCTATATTTCACATATGAACTCAGTTTTATGAACTGTTCACACGATTGTGATCAGGATGACGAGATATTCAACCTAAAACTAATTTTGCCACATTTTCGTCACTTTGATTTTTGAGCTTTCATAAGCCCTCTTTGTCTTGTGTGTGTCTCTGGAGCCACTTGGATCATTCCTCCCCACTGAGGAGCTTTTGGCCCTCCAAAAGCATCAACAATAATCTGCAACTATTGTGTACTATGTCTGCACCACAAGTGTCCGGAAAGGTCACTCTTCCTTCTCCTTCACCTTTTTCCTTCGGAGCCATAAGCGATGAGTCGACACCTGCATCCCCTGCAAACCTGTAGTACAATCTCTTGCAAACTACATGCTCATTTATGACCACTATGACCCAAGAATTCCATACTCGCCACAATTTTATAACACATACTCGGTGGTCAAGCTTACATCAAAATGGAATCAATAATACCCCAGCTATCAACACAATGCCAAAAACATCATCGTTGCTTAACAAGTGATGGAAAAACACATCACCACTTTTACATAAGGAAATACAACACATGATTTACAAAGAAAGATGTGACATACTACCACGTCTATAAAAACCATTTCTTACTCAACAAATTGAACCACGATGAATGTGATGGATTTTCTTATTGAACATTTTCACTGACTGGTTTTTGCACGGGCACTTTGTCCTTAAGACATTGCTCTAGATGGATTCTCCAACACATGGCACTTTGATGGCCACTTCGGTTGCAATAAATGAAATGAGTCTTCTTCCTCCATACCTGCTTAACCAATTTCTTTCCTTGTTGTGGGGAAGGCTTTCCACGCCTCATCCTCCTTTGTGATGCCATTCTTCTCCAACACTCAACAATGACATGGTTATGTAAACCACAAAAATGAAAAGTTTTCTTATGCCATGATTTAAGTTTATTATTAGAAACATTCTTATAATCAAAATTAACTTGCGAATATCGATACTTATTATACCTTTCATGGTGATCTATGGTGCAATCATGGTGATGAGATCTTGTATCAACTCTTATATTGTGACATTCACTTCCATGGGGTGATGGTGAAGTGTTCCCATCAATCTATTTCCCTGACGAGTTCAATAACGCATGTTTGCCTCTGATGTCATTATGATGATGAGAGCTTGCCACAACTTTCTCTCTACAATATGCGTTGTCATACGATGATGGTGAAGTGTTCCCATCATTCTCTCTCCTCGATGGTTTCATCAATGTCGTGGAAGCTTTAGACACCTTTGAGAATTATCCTTCAGTGTATCCCAAACCTACATAAAGAGGTATCTGCACAACCTCCAATGGTTGAGTTATGCCTTAGCTGTGAATGCCAAGTCCTCCTCCTTTGTACCCCATGCTAGTAAGGAGTCTCATGCTAGTTCCTATAATGGGGGTCTCCACATTTCCAATAGAAATAATATCATGTGAAGATGAGACTGAAGAATGATCACAATTTTTTACCTCAAATGCTGATTTTGAAACAGGTGAAGACAACTTTTCTGAGCCTTTGTTGCACTTCACTTCCTCCAAGGCCTTTTTCGCGGCTTGTAGCTAAAGTTGAAATCTATGATTCTCCTCCTTCTCTTCTCGTATAAGTGTATTTAATGCATCATGATTTTTTTGAAGAGTTCCATCATTGCGCTTCAATTCTTCTAATTCCTCTGTCATGGCTTGCAACTAAAGTTGCAATCGTTGCTTCTCCTCCTTCTCTTCTCGTAGAAGTGTTTTCAACTCAGCTTTATCTGCTGCTTGTTTCTCATAAGCTTCATACAACATGTATGCTTTCTTAAACACCCTGTGCATGGTCTCGTACATGTATTTGACATCCTCCATTATTGCACGTTCAATGGTCCACACTTGCAGTTCACATCAGCAAGAAGACCATTCTGATACCACTTGATCTGGGTAAATTTCTGATACCCTTTTAACCAAGACCTTTTGCTTCGTTTGATGTGTTAGAATTACAATAAACTATACAAAGAATTAATGAGCACATATGAAAATATAATTAAGAGGAAAAAATGTCAACAATCACACAACAAAATGAAAACCATTAATAACGGAGTTCGTCCAGTGTGGACTACATCTCCGGGCCTCGATGTTTCGATGGTGTTGGTCACTTCATTCAGTGTTGTAACTGGTGATAATGTACATGGATGATGTTGAATTTTCATATAAGGAAAAGATCCCTCAACATGAGTGGAAAAGCCTCTCCACGAGACATTCCGTTACAAGGAACTCTCACTCATACATACCTCCTATCAGAATGAAAACTTCACACATGGTGACAAAGAGTATCCTGCCATAAAGGCAAAAAAGGGATATCATAACATAAACCACCATCCATGATAAATACACACCACATCAAATACACATAAAGATTCTGCATCTTACATCAACAGGAATCAATAACAACAAATAATCATAAAGATTATACATCATACATCAAGCAGGAATCGAAATGACATGAAGCATCCTACAAAAATAATGAAGTGCATGGAAAAAACACATTATATACCTCAACTCTAATGTTGGCTGAATAATAGAGTGCCCAATTGTTGGATCTGAATGTACCATCACAAACGTGGTGTTTAATGGCAAGAAACCGACTATCCACATGCTAAAATCGGACACCGTCATCCCATTCTGGAAAATGGCCAAAAAATCAAGACCTCTGTTGCAGAAACTGGCACAACCATCAAACTTGTGTCGCCGATAGGTATAAAATTCATATATAGTTTTTCCAATTTGGACACTGGGAAAATTTCGCTCCTCTGGAAATGAGGCTCAATCATGGTTCCACTAGCCCTACATCTGGCTCATGGTTCTGCCTACAAATAAATGATCTGTCTTAAAATGCGTGCCCACTCCTCTCAGACCTACCTTCGGTGCAATGGTAGATGACAAATTTTTTATATAAAAGTTGGGCGGAATTTACCAAGAGGTCATTGTGGCCCGTTGGTAATGCCTTTGGCTCTCCCGGTGGAGGACAGGGTTCGAATCCCTTTGGCGGCATAACTATTGCATTTTATTTTTTATATATATGGTGTATTGTTTTAACATATGCGTGGATTTTTTTTGGTGGTTGGGATAGGACCACCGCATGGAGGCAGGCCAACCCACATGGCTGGCACGGGTTCAATCCTTACTGGTCCGATTGGATATGGCTTTAGCCTTTATGGTATGGCGTGGGCCGGGTCCACCAAAGGTGGCCTGCCCACCACCCGGTGGCATGGGCCATGGGTCTGGCAAGGTCATGGCCACTGACCCAAATACATTATGTTGATTGTTATGCTGTTTGGGGGGGAGTGGGGGGGTGGCGGGGGCGGGGGTCATGGCTAGCCCCTCCAATTTTATATTTTTTTATTTAATTTTAAAACAACCTGTTTAAATTTGGAATTCAGTTTTTAGGCTGAAGTAGTCAAATTAACGATCCCACAAATTCGCCCGAAATCTGGTGGCCGAATTTCTACGAAATTGCATCCTCCTTAACCTATCAAGTCATCCAGTCAACCTTATAACTTTGACCAGCTCTAACTTTTGCATACGAACTCGGTTTGATGAACCGTTGGCACCGTTGTGATAAAGACAAAGAGATATTCAAACTGAAACTAAGTTTTCCGCATTTCCATCACTTTGATTTTTTAGCTTTCATAAGCCCTCTTTGTCTTGTGTGTGTCTCTGGAGCCACCTGAATCACTAGCTCTAGAATGAGAGCCTCATATTCGACGACATTGTTGGTAGCATTAACTTCTAGTTTAAATGATAAGGATATGTTTTGGCTTGCAGGAGGCACTAAAAGCACTATTGCCCTTGTTTCTTCCTTAGTGCATGCCCCATCGAAGATAAATTTATAAAGTGAATGTAACTTTTGTGGTTGTTCAATATTAGTGGTTAATACATTAGCTTCCACCATATCTTCATGATTTATGGATATGCTATAACAACCCATGGACTCTTCTTCGACATACATAGGTAGGTTTTTGGATTTCTTGGCATCACTCATGATGTATAGGAGGTTAGCCTCCCTATATATTATTCTCTCTCGACCCTCAAATATGAGTATGGTTGCATACAATAAATCCATTTGTAGGGTTCTTACCAATTTTCTAGCCCATGATCTAGAAAGCAACATACCATGGGTAGTTGGAATATCGTTTACCATTATATCCATAAGTAGACTTTTACTAGGTATTTGTGAGAAAGAGACCACTACGTCCTTAATGACACCAAGGAATTGCACACTTCTAGGTTCGAATGAGTAAGGGTCATAGTATGGCTTTTTTTATGTCCAGTCCTATCTCTACCATGATCGACTTAAGCATGAGGTAATGAGATGCTCTTGAATCCAACATGAAGTTGTGAAGAAACTTTGTATGAACACTAAAGTAGTGTATAAAGGAGGGTTATCATCGTCTTGTTCTTCTACATGTGTTCAAAATTCTACATTAGGATGATCTTCCTAAATATTTATTGTCATTATGAGAAAATATTTCAGTGGGGTTTAAGAGCTTTCGAAAGTGAGGTTGATATGTTGGGTTCTAGGCCAATTCTAATAGTTGTACCAGTACCTTTATCTTGCGTAGATCCTATTCGAGGTTGAACAATGGGTATGTGCTCCTTTCAACCTCATTGATTAGAGGAATTAGTGGTTGTGAGGGAAATGGGTTTTGTGGTCTGCTAGCTTCTTGAGTTAAGATTGAATTTTTATTTTGAATGATCATGCCCTTCCTATGTGAAGGTCCTTACATTTTCTTCAGAGTATTAGGTGGTGATTGAATTGTATCATGTATTTATTCTAGATTAGGTATGGGTACATGAGGTTTATCCTAACGACCTACCCTGGGTGGTTGGCTTGATTTAGGACGTAATTCATATTTCCTCATAAGTTCCACCATCATTGGCTCAATATTTCTTTGATATTAGGAAGGAAAGCTCCCATAATTTTTGTATTACTCATAAGCCTCTTATCGTTTCATAGAATTTTCATAGTCATTTTTCGTGATATAAAAAGTAGGATTTTGATCTACAAAATTTTCTCTCTAAATCGTCCCATGAGTGTAGAGAATTAGCGGGGAGGGTACAAAATAGTGTCCACACATATCCTTCTAGGGTTTGTACGAACAATCTCATGAACACATCCTCTTCTCCCACCATGAATTTATGAATGAAATCTTTGAAGGCATTGATATGTTGTTCAATAACCACTCTTTTCTCGCTACTGAATTTGGGTAATATTTTGAGATAATTACCAAGCATGTAATGTAGCACCCGAGGCAGGGCCAAGGGTGTATACCTATATTTTACCGAGGTCAATGGTTGATTACACTATTTTTTCTATTTGTGAGGTTGCCTCTGTCCAACCATGATGTGTTGTAAAATTATATCTGTAGCAGTAGATTATATACAAGTTCTAGGTTTTTCTACAGTTTGCGGAGTTACAAAAGGAGTGGGCGAGAGTGGAGTTTCCAATGTGTGAGGCTAAATGAGTAGTTAGATATGTTACAACATTGATTGTGCAAAGAGTATATCATTTCAAATGATCTTTGGGTGAGAAAGTTGGGGCATTACAGTTGAATAAGGTTGAGATGTACCTTAGCCATTTTATTTTCTAAAGGTCCTATCTATAAATAAAATTTTCATTGTTTATAGGCATATACAAGACACTCAAGCAAGGAAAATTTTAAGGATGGAAGTTTATCTTAAAGTTTAGCAACTTTGGCAAATCTTAGTAGTCCCTAATATCCCAATTTTAAAATGTCTGATAACAATATTGTAAAAACTTCTAGATTTCTAATTATTTTATATTAGACAATGTATAATATTGGTGATTATTAAGGTAAAATAATTTTATACTATAAAATTTGGGCTAATTCATTTTAAGAAAAATGGAAATTGGCGAATATTTTTTTTGGATAAAACATGGAATATTAGCCCGTAAAATTTTCTATGCACTCAAGATTAAATACTCGGATGCATGATTTTTTATTTGGGTTACTCCAGGCATGTCTCCTTGGTGAAGCTAGAATGTGAATGCAAAATTTATGAGATTGCATGTTTGAAAAGTTAAACATAATTGTGACGGATGTATATAAGGGAATAACTAAGTTTACCTAATATCATCATTGTGGTATAGTGGTGAGTGGATGATGCCATTGTGTGGTGTAGGGGTATTGAATGTGATGAAAAATGGAGTCACCAAGTTGAATCCACAAAAAATAACTTCACATCTTTCCCAACATCAAAATCTGATAGAATGTCATGTCTCCCAAGAAATTAATTCAAATCATTCCCTAGTAATGGTGCCACGATATGTTAGGGCCCTAGAGTTACACTATGCTATGCTATAGTGCAAATCCTAGGAACATCTAAGTTCAATCTAATTTGCTATTATGATTTAGTTTTTCTGTTGAAATTCAATGTATGAAATCATCAATTATTTATTTAAATTTTGTTGAACCAATCTCTGCCTTCGTTAGTTTTGAATATTCTAGTTCTTTCATTCTTAGTTTCAAAATTCAACAAGAAAAAAAAATGACGAAAAATTATAGTAAATTAAATCGTATGTAAATAATTGTTTTCTGTGAATGATATTTTGTGAAATTACTATATAATTTTTCCTTAAATTCTATTATTATTTTATGTGCTTATTCCATATTTAAGTATCATGCACTCTACTTTCTCTATAATTATTTCACAAGAAAATAAAAGAATATGAGGAACCATTTTCAACCATTTAATCA